>VXBU01013518.1:206769-274877 GCA_013400315.1 Bombycilla garrulus
CCCAACCCCCCACAACACCTTGTGCAGGGTGAAGAAACAGTGCACTCCTCCTGGCAGCTCAATCTGAACTTGCAGAGCAGACGGTGGCATCTTCTTTCTGTCTGACTAGCTTTATCAACTAGCAGCAGTTCAGCCAAGATCTTTAATCTAAGTTCAAGATTTGTAAAACATTAATTTAATACTTGCATTCTTAAAGCACAAGTTTCTCAAAGGCAGGGCAAGTAGCAGAAAGGCAGATTTACTTCCCCTTTCATGGTTTCGTAAAGGATTTTATGCCTTACTATGAATGTTCTGCACTGAGAGGCAATCATTAAATAAGAAAGCTGCACTCTCTGACAAAGTCAACTGCCAACTGCCTTGCAGCAAACAGCACTCTGTGATATCATGCAGAACTCAAATGAACTTTTGTGCTTGTGAGGTGGTTGTGTAATAGCACTAACAACTGCCCATGAATATTTGCAAAAGCAATGCAAAGAAGTTTGCAAGAAGCTACTGAAACATGAGTGAGGATTAAAAAAAGAATCTGAACTTGACTGCTTGGATTCTACTCAGTCTGGTGTGGATAAATCCTGCACTACCATTTTCACAGATCTCTTCTCTTGCCTCTGAGTGCAGATCATGGGCCCTTCCTCCTCCTCCCTCTCCTTTAAAGTTTTCATCTGTCCTTCTGAGAATTTCCAATAACTACTGCAATTTATTCTCTTCTTTCCTCTTCAAGTCCTTTGCCTCTCCTGTGGACCTGCACATACATCCAGTCTCAGCTTGTTAGGGTCTATGTCCAAGTTCCAGCTAGAAGAAGCCATCCAACAGAGAACACAAGACAGAAAAGATGGAGAAGTTCATTGTTGGAACCCAGGGGGTTCCTATGGCATCTCAGAATGATCCAAACCCTGTTCAGGAGGCTTTTTAGCCTTGCCAGAGGTGTCAGAGAACCTGGATTGATACTGGGAATGCCTGTAGCTTTGATTTTAATCCATGAGACAAATTACTGACTTATAAGAAGAATTGCAAGTCACCAGAGTTTAAAGAGTAGAATAGTAATAATTATAAATGAAAAGGGAAAGATTTAGACCCCATGTCCAGGGGGGTTTGAGATTCTGGACAGGGGGGTCTGGGAGTCAAGATGGAGAATTCTTACACATGGCATGTTATCTCTTCTTCTTCCTAACCTCCATCTTCTTGCTGATGTTGGCACTTTTGGATTGGTTTGTCAGAGAGCTGGACAATGTAATGTAAGGGTCACGGATTGAAAATTAATGGTAAACATTGGATACGTAGTTTTTAGTATAAAAGATTACAGCTCACCCAGGGCGGGCACAGTGTGTCTCTGGACGCGTTCTGTGTCGACCCTGGCAGGGCAGAGAAATCTCTCTTTGATAAGGACTTAATAAACTGCCTTGAGAACACCAACAAACGACTCCAGACTACTCCTTCAACAGCACGGGCCGGAAACCTGAACTTTCCTACATATTGCGGGGTCTCCTGGGGTTAAGGAGATCCCCGCATTTGCGGCGTCCCAGATTGGGCACAAGACCACCACAATTGGCGTCCCAGGCTGGGCAGGAAGACCACCACAGTTCATCTGGGATCTTTCAAAGAAAATACTACATTCCACAAAAAAAAGCCAACAGGTCCAAAATAAAATGATCCTGAGTAAGGAGCTCTTATGGGAAAAGCTGGTTTTGCACAGGCAAACAATTTTTTTTTAAAAGTGAGGTATTTGTTATAATGTCAACATGTATATTACTCACATTGAAATATCTCGTTGCATGTGACTAAAACTAGAATCTTCTATTTATCTGAGGACAGATTTTTCAGTTTCACAAAAACATCAGGTTTCCAACATCTGCAGGAACTCACTTATGCTTGAAATAACAAATGTCAGTAAGGCCTACCATTAGTTCAGGAGGAAATATAAACTCCTGTATTGGATCCATCACTGGGAATTGTTCTGGATTGCAAAGACCCGAAAGGATCTGCAAAGAAACTGAGGGGGGATGGGAGAAGAATACACACATTCAGGTTAAGTTACAAATCTTTGTCAAGAGAGGAGATTCTTTCCTAGGGTGACAAGGAATTATGACACTTTACAGGTTGAGTTGCACTCAAAAATTCCAGATATCCAAACTGACTTTTTAATCTTTAATTCTGTTAAACCTATTCACAGACTACTCAACAGGGAGTATCAGATTAATCACTCTTAAATCTTTGCTTGAAATACATCAAGCCTTGAGAAAGATCTTCCAGTATTTCCTGACACTCGTCATAACAAATGTGTTGCAGCCACATTGGGTGCAATGTCTACTGTGGGAAAATGCAGTGCTGGATTGTATAGCTATGTTCTGTTCATAAACTTATCTTCCTGTTTATAACTTCCCTTTCTGCCAGTCACAAAAAGGATTTGCTTATCTGATTGTTGAGAGCAAGCCATGCTCTTGCATCAAAGGCTGAAAAAGAAAGCTTTAAACATCAAGAGAAATTTAATGAAATGCTGTATGCTCCTAAAGGTTGACTGAGTTTGCTTTGTCCTGCAGAATATAATTTGATGCTCAGTCTGAAAATAAGCAGGTGGGGTTGAGCCAGCAAAATGTCTGCCATTTCTCAGTAATTAATGCGTGTTCAGATGCTAACGCACCACCTCCTACTCCCCACCCCAACTCTTCTCCGGTGACATGAAATAACCTGCAAAGAAATTGAGCTCTTTTAATTCTAACCTTGTAGCATAAGAAGTAACTGTGAAGGGGAATTTCTGGGTTTGAACTACAACTTCCAAGTCTGTTTACTGTGTTTATTTCCAGGTCTGTATATTATTCAGTAAGTGATGAATTTAGAATACACAGGCATGCCTGAAGCTAAAACCAAGGACATGCAACATTACCCTCTTCTCTATGGTGTCAAAAGCAAAGCTGTGGAGCCACAGTTCTCATTTTAGCTTGACCTGAACTATCTATAATATTTTTTTTTTCTGCAGAATGACCAAATTTTAACAAAATCAACATTACTACTTTTACTACTACAACTTTACTACTACACACATTTAAAATTTTCTTCTGGTTATCTCTATGCCATGTCAGTTCTATGCCCTTTCTGCTGCGGGTATCATATTCAACACACGCTGTGTTCTGAAAGAGAGAAATCCCAAATCCTGATTTTAGATTCTCATCCATTTCTTTGTATACATGTCCAGGAAACAAATTAATCTTTAAATGCCTTACAACAGCCGGCCTTTGGTTTTGTTTTTTTTAAAGGGTAATTGTGGATATATTTTTTAATAGTGCCATTTACCATTTTTACATTTTACAGCAAAGCTGTCTGTATTTCATTTAGAGTGAGTTAAGGCCAGAAACTGATTCTCAGCAGAGTCTCAGCAGAGACATGCTGCTGGTTTTGTGGTTATCCCCTAACACATCCCTGAGAGCTACCACAACGCAAGCACTGGAGGGATGTCAGTCACTAGGTCCCTGTAGGCAAAAGCCCTCATGGGTCCTGCCAAGTGCAGGAGCAGTAACCACTGTAGTACTCCTCATGCACTGTAGGTACAACAATACATGCTCAAAGGCCCTAGAACAGAAAGAACCAGACCAAATCCTTGATTTTGGCTGTCCAATATCTAATTTACAGGCTAACCCTCCAAACCAGAACCTAGTATTTATGTTAGGTATTTAAGCTTTCACCACATGGAATGGGCATGCTGAGGGTATACTGCTACAGGAACACGAAGAAAATCAATGGAAAGAGTTCTTCTGAACCATCTCCAGTTTGGGTGTAACTGTGCAGTTACAGCACACAATAATGTGTCAATAGCCATCCAATAAGTCAGTGTCTTTGAAGCCTAACATTTCTGCTTACTTACCTCCCTGTAGATAAGAAGAGTTCTTTCACAGTATCCCATGTAGCCATATTATCATCTGCCAGGATGGTCAACTGCTGAAATTTCTAGCTTCCAGGAAGCTTTTCAAATACTTAAAAGCCAGCACACAGCTTAATATGCTTCAGAACCAAAAAACTCAACAACTCATATTTGCTACATTTATAGAATTTACTGAGGTAACTAGACAAAAGAGCCACTCATAAAGTGGCAGGGAGGAATCTTTGTTAATAATGATTGAGAAGCAGACAAGATTTGCACTGCAGAAAACAAAGTGCGGGTCTAGAATGCAATGAATCCTTCTGTTGTGGTCTCGGTGCCCACCCAGGGACGCCACAAATNTGGGGAGATGTCATTGCCTGCAAGGTTTGGCAAGATTTTTACAAGATTTGACTTGCTGGGATGAACAAGCACCTATGCTGGTACACAGGATAACAAGAGACAATAGAGCTGCCCCCCAGTTCAGTAGATCTGTAGGCTCTCTGCTTCAGTATATCCCAGAATTCACACATGGTTTGGGCCATTATTGACATGTGGGGTTGCAAACTGTCCTTTACAAATCCATATGTAAGGACTTAAAAAAGTAGCTGCCTGTCTCAAAACACTGTCTCCTTAAGATAATGGAACCTGAGATAAGCACAGTTGGCATAGAAGGAAGGAGCTGATTCCAGACCTAACAGAGGTAAGGGATTGGTTAGCATCCACACAAAAATTCCCTCTGTGACAAAATATGGGAAAGGAAACAAGTGCTTATACACACGCTATCTCAAATGATTGGAATGGCATGTATGCCCCATGGATACCCAGGACCTGGACTGTAGAAAAGTAGTACTTCCAGAAGAATGACTCTGGGATTATCGACTTTGGCACAGGGTCTCGTTTGCACCTTAGGTGGGACAGAGGCATCTCTTATAATCAGACTGCAGCACCAAACAGTGAAACTAAGAAAATGTTTCAAGTCAGAAAAACTAATTGTGGCAGTAGCATTCACAATTTATTGACTTCTAACAATATATAAAAGCCAAATTAATACAAAGAAAGTGAAGAAAATGAAGTAAACCCCAAAAAGGCTTCAGCTGCTTAAATCACTTTCAGTACCACTTCCAATGATTACAATTACTACTACCTGCCTGGTCTCAAGCTGCTGTATCATATTTTCCAGTCCTGTGCTCTCTTGTGCCATGTCTCTCCTGTCTTATGATATTTTAAATGGTCTAGACACCTATGTTTAAGCAAGTGCATTTCACCAACTCACGCTTACAGAGAGACAAATTAAAACAATAAGACTTCGTATCTTAATAGCCAATGCAAAAGCTGTTTAAGCAACTGGCCTGATTTCTGCCACAGATAGTGTCAGCTCAACAAATGAAGGGAAACAAGAGAAATTGTGGAACACTGAGAGGTGGTGAAATAATAAGAGCCTGCAGGCTGACATTTCATCCATTCTCCCATTCAAAGCACACTGAGCTCCATGTCAGTTTTCCCACTGTGTTCAGAGGCTTTTGGCTTGCTCCACGAGATAAAGAAAGCTTCTGGTGGAAATTACAACTCTGTCAACTTTTGGGATAAAATTCTATATATCTAGGCTGGCCATGGCAACTTGCCTGGCACAGCAAAAGAGAATCATAACTTTTGTTTCTTACATGTTTTTAACACAAAGATACATGTGCCAAAAGATTCTAAACCAGCTTTACTACAAGTCAGAGCATCACTTCTGATCAAAAAGGTTCTGAACCCAACAAACAAGGTACTGATTCTTTGACAAAAGATCTCTGCACTCACACTTCACTGCAAGACTCAAATCTAAATCAGAAAATTAGCTAAAGCCATTACAAAATCTTTTATCCTATGAAGTTGTTTAGTGTAATACATAGAAGTAAGTTATTTAGCATACTTTTACATTTCATTCTAACTTTCCCTCCTGCAGCATTTGAGCTGTGCTGAAGAGCAGATCTTTCTTGTTGAGAATATATGGTTCAAATGTAGAAGATTTATTGCTAACAATTAAATGCAGTCATTTAAGCAAAATACTGTAATGAGTACACTGGAGGAAGAATGAAGATAAGGATGTAAGATATAAAGTGCATATTTCTGGTTGACGATTCTATTCACAAAAAAGAGAAAACACATTTATTTGTGTGTTGATTAGTGTGTCTTGGGGCAGTAAATCAGTCTTCCATTCCAGTCTTGTGCGCTATGGTTTGTCATTCACACAGATGTGGCCCAAGGAGGAAGCAGCTTCATTGTTTGCCATCTAAGAGATAAGCAAGAAATGACAACAGTGACTTTATTTGACTGGCAACCTCCCAACACTGCCCTTATCAGGTGCCTCCAAGTCATTGATAACTGGGATTACGACTAAAGAGAGATGCTCTAGTGGACCTCACATCCTGCAAGTTTCTGCAATGAGAGTAAACCCACAAACCTACAGGGGCCAATGGTGCCTCACCACAATCACAGAAATACCATGGGAGTAATCTGTGAATGAGAGTTTAAGAGTTTCCATAGCAGAGCCTCAGAGGTTCAGGGCATAGCATGGATTTATATGCTGGCAAGGACCTTGCCTCACTAAGTAAAAACTTACCCAGAAGAACAATTGTAATAGCAGTGGGAACATGACTACAGTGAACAGTTGCAGAAAATAAAGCATAAAGGATCAACATTATATGAAGTTTATTGCCTTGTTTGTTTTTCTTCTGTCTCTTTGTGTTAGCTCTGAGTTAATTCTTTTTCTCCCAAAGAGTACTGGGCATAGCAAGGAGTACTAGAATGAAGTGACAGTGCCAATATGCAGACAGTGGGGCAAAGCACCTGGAAGGAGACTGAAGACACTTAGAGGCTGATCCATTGCATGTTAATAAGATAAGCTGTTTAATCCTCTACGGGATTTGATATCCAGAAGAAAGGAGGAGGGTGCAGGGACAGAGAAGGTTGTAAAAGCTCTGTGAATTTCAAAGAAAAAAATTATACAAAACCCAGGGAAATTCCAATACAATGTCTGAATGGCATTTGTTGAAATAACTTGTGTAAATGAGACCTGTTACCAGACATTTCATTTACAAGGAGCTGCATATAAAGCATGACTGATTGGAGACATCATTGTCCCATTAGGCACTCCACTATTTAGAGGCGCCAAAATCAATAAACACTCCTACCCAGCCACTGTTAAACAGAGCCTTCCCCCAGCTTCTCTTACCATCTCAGTAAAGGCATCAGCGCAGTTTGCCCGTATTTGCTCAGCAGTCAGGGGGCTGTTCAGTGCAAAGCTCTTTTTCAAGCCTCTTTCATTCCTCACATCAGTTACTGCATCTCTCAAAGCGAAGAACACAGAGCATCCCAAGAAAAATCCTGCCTCACCCATCCCCTGAAAAAGATTTTAAAAAGCCAGTCTCTCATATAAATACACACATACAGTCCTTTGTATTTTGTACTGCATAGCATGCACAAGTAAGCTGCACACTCTGACATTATGATTTCTCCATCAATTAATATTTTTATTCTAACTTTTCAGTTTATCACCACATTTAGAAGTATGGTTTTAAATTCATCTTGAAGCTTCTGTGTATGGTCCATTAACAAAAGTCTAAAATCACTACTTGCCAACCATTAAAGTGACACAATAATATCTGGCTTTATGTCTTATTAGCTTCCTTGATGTCATAAGTAAAACAATTTACTGGACACTTGTTTGAAATGCTAAAGGAGAGGAACTGAAAACTTACATGTGTTTTCTATCAAAGTAATTTCTCCATTTGGCGTGGGATGTAAGAATTAGGCCCTGTGATGATCTGCTTACCTTGGATGCATAGATGGCGTAAGGATTTTGCGAAGGTGACAGCAGGGAAACGCTAAACTGTTCTGGTATATCACAAACAGCAGGGATCTTATACTGATCTGGACCCCGAGTATAGAGGACTCCATTTGAAGAATACTTTAACTGCTCCATTGTGTACAGTCCAATGCCTTGAACAAAAGCACCTTCAATCTTTAAATAAGAAAAAAAATAGCATTTATGTATACTCACGTTTGATTAACTGAGATAACTTCACCAAGAACTCATTTGTATCACTAGCTGTTACTGTAATATATGTGAGGCCTAATGCACTTCTGTTTGCCTAAAGAGATTCTTCAACAATTTGAGGCAACTGTAATGAAAAAGCTTTCACCTTTTCATACCTGAGAAGACAAATGCTTGTATGATGAAGTGATGAGACCTGTGGACCAGCCTGACATGAATAAAGACGTTTCCCTGCTATCAAGTGGGAAAAACACGTCAAACAACTTGGAGACTGTAGATCACAAACGGGATTTAATTCCAGTACACAGAAGACATACACACATACTGGAAGTACTACAGGTTGAAACCATGGGTAAAATTCAAATTTCTTTGACATTTACAGAGCTCTGACACTAATTCAATTGGAGCAAGTCTATAGGCAAAAGATATTCTAATATGATCTATAATCTAGTAAGAAATGAATGTTTTCTGAATTAATGAAGTAATCTTCATTTACAATATTTCAATACACTATTACAATACACCACTGTAATATTTCTATTACAATAGTGTAATAGAAATAAGGCATGAGAAAATTCTTGGCACGTACCTGTCCTATATCCACAGCTGGATTTATGCTGCACCCAATGTCCATAACAATGTCTGTTCTGAGGTTCTGTTAATAAAATTCAAATTTGTATCACCCAGAGAGATGGACTGAAAGCATTAGAAGATAATGTGGGTCAGAGTTGGTATTCAGTGAAAGAACAAATAGTGAGATAGAGGCCCCTCCATGTACATAATTTCAGAAAAATTTCCAATATCTGATCATAAGCATAATGGGCTTTTACAGAAGTTTAGCCAGAGACAGCCCTGCCAGATTTTTCCCATTGCTCAAGGAAATCCCCACATAAATGTACAGATAGAGGGCATATGATCATCAGCCTATAGCCTTTAGCTGTCCAGATGGTCAAAAGCCTGATAGCTGAATATTGCTATAAGGTGTTTTCTGGCAAACAGGATAGAACAAGCAAAGAACATTTTAGATGTCAACAATAACCCAAAGGGTGAACACATATGACATTGACATGTGTATCAGAAGCTGGCTAATACTGCACAGCTTTCATTCTGCTCCATCTGTAATTAATATTTACATAATTGATATATTTACAATCATGTGTTATTAACCTCAAATCTGAATGACTGTTGGAGCAATGCTTATTCACATTACTTTCAAAACTTCTCTGACATTCAGTTATTACCTTGTGATCTCCTGTTAGACAGTTTATTTCAACCTCTGAACAAGCAGCTCCAAAAATAAAATATGTGAATGGCTGTCCCTCCCCTTTCTCCCAGTCCATGTATTCATTGTAACCTCTGATGGGAGAAACAAAGTCCACAAGAAGAAAAATGACCACAGTTTACATTTTAACAAAGCAGATAAGCACATAAATTTCAAACTGCTTGTGAAATCTTAAGTACAAAATCTTAAGTGAAACCTTAAGTAATAGCTCAGAACTTCAAAACTTCATGAAAGCCTACAGAGCACCAGTAGTTTAGATTTGATGCACGTGGTATTTGTAATAAAATGTAGCGGACAAGCAAGCTATTTAAGTTCAGGAGAGTCTATAATCCTAGAAGCATAATCCTAGAAGTATACTAATAAAAGCATAGTAACCAAATACAGAATAATAGTGGTTACTGGGGTAATAGCACATAAAAGAATTTAGAAAAAGGGAGGAAAACTTGTCAGGGCCTATGAAAGAGTAATTTGCAACAGGTAAATGGAAAAGTCAAAGTCACAGAAACAGCCTACAGAATTTAGTGAGAGGGTTAAAAGAGGAATATTGAAATAAAGGTGTGATTACTTAGAAAGGAGTAGAATTAACTGAGGACACCACACTAATCAGGAATGATGGGTAAATCCAAGGACATGAGAGCACTGCGAAATGTGTTACCTTCCAAACATGGGAGCTATGTGACTAAGGTGTATTTTCTGACCATATATGACTGAAATGCCTTTGTTGGGTATATTTAAGATTATCATAAAGCAATTACGGTACAGAACCACACACTGAAAAAGGGATACACAAAATCCATACACTCAACTTCTCATAATCCATTTACCTCAGCTGCCTTTGAGATTCTTGGAAGCAGAGAATAAGAACTAGATCTGAGGCTCAGGGATCTGCAGATGTTTTTGGACACCATTAAATATTGATAGCAAAGTACGACTGTTGCATAAGCAGAAAACATACTTGAACAGGCTTAACAGCAGGAAGGGACATTTTATTTGGACATTCCTCAGTGTTTTATAGAGGAATGGGTTTACCAAGTGCTCTTTCAACTTACTCCACATTGCTCAGAGACCAGAAAAGTTGCTATTGATAAGAACCACCAGCAGAAGGAGAGAAGGGATAAGGCACAGTAGGCTAAGAGAAAGGCTTTGCTTTGAATCCCTTCTGAGTTACAGCACAGAAATTTTTATTTCTGGTTCTTTATAAGCGCTGTGAAAGAATTCAAAGAAAAAGGAACAAGAGACTGTTCTGTAGGAACAATGACATTTATAGCTTATAGAAATCCAGCCTCCACTAAATAAACTATATTCCACTTTGCACATGACTGTTACAGGCAGCAGTCACTTGCTTGATGTTTTCTGGTTTGCTGAAAGTCAAATCATGGAGCAAAGACGGCACAAAACATTCTTTTAATACTATCTAGAGAGTCCACAGAGGACTAGACACAAATTAACACCTAAACTTTATGCTTCCAACCCTCCATATATCAACTGATTATATAAAACATAAAATGAGCTATTAGAAAGACCTATTAGACAGGACCCTCTCTTTACAGTATTATCTTCAGAAATCAGTCCTGGTCTAATTTATAGTTCTTTAAGGAACAAAAATATATTACCTAAAATAGCCAGTAGCTGAAAGGCTCACACTCTGTTTAAAAGCTTCTTTAATCTGTAAAATATAGCAGTGCCTGTGGTAAACCAAGGAAGGAGTCGGGAAGAAACACAGCATAGACATATTTACTTTATTTACATGTATATACTTACCCACACATATTTACATAAAACCCAAACTGTAAAAATTGTAAATAAAGGAAGACAGGCTGAGTTAAGCATGTTTAGCTGCACATGGTATGTAATACTGCAGAACTAAACCCCTCTTGCATGAACAACCTAAATTCTTACAGCAAGACAAGAAGGAATAGACCTGTCAACAGTGGTGTTCTTGCAGAATTTTTATTACTGGTAATGCCATAGACAAAAAGGGCCCTGCTCAGTTTTTCTGATCAAGTTCAATAGAGATGGGTCTCCCTCTGTCAGCTAACCAGATCTGGTTGATAAGTCACCTATTTTAGTGGGTCATATGACTGTGTGCATGTGCAACCTTTTGCTTTTTCTTTGATACACTGCCTTTATCTTAACCCAATGACTTGTTGGGTTTTTTCCATCTTACTTTCTTTCTCTATCTCAGTGAGAAGGGGAGTGATATAGCAGTTTGTTGGGCATCTGGAGTCCAGCCAAGATCAAACCACCACACTGACATTAAAGATCTGCATGACCCATTTGCACAAATATGACAGTTTCCAAGAGAAACGCTCTTTGAAAAGTTCTGCCAGTCATGAAAGTGACAGTATGAGGTTCCAAATCACCCTTTGAGTGATTCTCATGTTATATTTACTCAGTTTACAAGTCAATAAATTTTTGTGAGGTTTTTGGTTGGTTTTACTGACTTTCTAAGATATAAAGTTACTTCTCTGCATATATTAACATTCCCCTTCTTTGGTCAGCCATTTCTGATAATACTTTCGGTGTGTGTGAATGATCCAAATTAATTGTATACCTATTAGAGGAGACTAGGTGTTTGGGATTAGTGTTCTATTGTTATTCTTAAGCAGGGCTTACACAGAGCCAAGGCCTTTTCTGCTTTTTGGATTGCCCCAGTGGTGAGGAGGCTAGAGGTGCATGAGAAGTTGGGATAACTGACCCCAGCTGACTAAAGGGATATTTCAGACCATATGGCATCATGCTCAGTATAAAGTGGGGGGAAGGAGGAGGAACAGGGGGACATTTGAAGTGCTGGTGTTTGTCTTCCCAAGTAACCATTACATGTGATGGCACCCTGCTCTCCTGGAAATGGCTGAACACCTGCCTGCCCATGGGAAAGAGTGAAAAAATTATTTGCTTTGCTTTGGTTGTGTGTATGGCTTTTGCTTTACCCATTAAACCATCTTTAATACAACTCACAAGTTTTCTAGCTTTCACTCTTCTTGACTTTCCCTGGCTCTGCTGGTGGGGGAATGAGTGAGCAGTTGTGTGGTGCTTGGTGGCTGGCTGAGGTTACACCACAACCATACTGTAACCCTTTAGACATAGGCTGTGGACCAAATCTGAGACTAAGTGGACCTGGTTGCACCCTAGACTCCTCTGAAAAGTTTAGAAAGCCAGGGGATCTCACTCCTGCTCATGACTCAACAGAAGGGACCATAACATGATTTTACTATAATCTGTTGTAACAGATGATAGATTTTTTACTTGGATATTGCACTGGCAATATTTAAATACTGTACTAGCAGTAAATCTAATTGTTATCATCCACATTATAAATATTGTACTAGCAGTAAATCTAATTGTTATTGTCCACATAATTATTTGTGGCTGACGAAGATCCTTCTCTTGACTTTCACCTTTTTGTGATATAGCCTGTTTCTACTTTAACAGGCTTTAAAGTTTTTAACTTTAGGATTATTAGGCTGAGCAGATTTATAGACTACAGTACATATATCACAGTTTCTGTCAGCACTCAAACACATTGGGCAGGGTTCGCAGCTCTTACCCAATCATTCCAGGTCCCTGTTGGGTTCTTCTTGATGATGGGCTGCAGGCGTTTCAGAAGAGTTTGGCAAGCGTCCTGGTGAGAATAGAGAGAATACATCACAAAATTAGCACAGACACATTTGCAACTATTCAAGTTATGTTCTAGTTACTATTTAATTAATATATACTTCACTGTCATCTTAGTTTGAAAAAGTATTGCAGAAAGTGCAATTTTAACGACACAGACATAAAACTTCTAAATGGTTAAATTACCAGGGTGGGGATCTGTATAAATCAGTAGATTTCAAACATGAACAGGGTGCAAGATCTGTATTGGACTAGTTATCTTGTTAGATAAAACAGAGATTTTTGTCAAGTATAAGCCTTTTTGGGAAAGTCCAGATCATATTCTGAAAACTCATAAGCTCCATTAATGAGAAACTGTGAAGTCATGTTTCTTCTTGGCCATCTCCAGCAGTATTATTGGTAATCCCAAACTTGATTTTTATGGGATCACTAGGGCCTAAAGTTTGGCAAGCATACACCTCAAGGGATAGGGCATTTTTTTCAACTAAATACTATTCTTTACCTTCACAGCCATGCCATTGACATCTGTCCCTGCAGATCCTACTGAGGCACATGCATTGGGAACAGTAGTTGTGCTCGTTTCACAGAAGTGAATACATGACATGGGGATATTCAATTCTCGACTAGCAACCTGTTCCAGGAAGAACAACATATTCTTTGTATCAGAAAAAATCTAAACACTCCAACAATTCCCCATATTTGATAGAAGTCAGTAACAGCAGGAAAAAAAAAACTTAGCAAGTTCTCTTCCACTCTCCAGCTGAAATAATTCTGTCCAATTTGGTAGTACTATGAAACAGAAAAGGACAATGTTCTAGTTGTACTCAAACTCTGGATTGAGACTCTGAAGTCCAACAATCATTCCTGATGTTCCTGCTTATACCCTGCAAGATTTACAGCAAACTATGCAAGCCCAGGTTCCAAACTTTCATTAACTTGATAAATGTCTTTACAGATCTGTCTCAGAATTATCCATTAACAAAAAAGGCTCATAATGTTATCATCATGACTATACCAATCTGAATAATCTCTGCCTTTTTCACAATGAGTTTTACGGGATCAGCCCCCAAAAATCTTATTTCTAAGAGGCCTCTTCACATGCTATTGGAACAACAAAAACCAGTCTGTTTTTTCCTTCCTTCTGCCTCTATGAATTAATGGAGGTACTTTTGCTTTCTCAATCTATCAATGTAAAGAAGTAGTGGCTGTGCTGATAAAGAAACTGTTCTGCTGGTACACTTACTAACCAAAATGAGACAACCTTCACACTGTTTATCTGCATGACAGATAAAGAACATGCCAGTATTTATTTTGATCATTTGTTACCTGGATCATTTTTGTATGAATACCCTGCCCCATTTCAATTCCACCATGTGTCAGAAGCACAGACCCATCAGTATAAATATGAACCAGTGCAGCAGCCTAAAAAAGAAAAATAAAATCAAGATTAGACTAGTGAGAAATATGTTGTATGTGGTGATGAATTGAATAAAAAAAAAAAAAGACAAAGTGTTTAAGTGTATTTCAGTTTATCTTTTTAGTGCTTTTGAACAGAAGCCAAAATTTGAAAGTCTACTTGCTGCTCTTCCTCTATAATGAACTTCAAAAGAAAAAGATACAAATCCTTGGTGGCCTGCTTTTCCTGTTAGTAGATTCTGAAACAAACCTACACCTGGCAAAACTAACTCAGTGGTTCCAACAGAAGCTGGAGGAAATCACTCACTAAGTGCTCTAAGTGCAATTTGCTGCAAGTTCTATTTTCTCTCTCACTGACATGTGAGAACCCCGGAGGTTTTTAAATGGCATAGGTTGAATTTCTAAATGAGATTTTCTTCCTGTACTCAGCTAGAAGTAGTACTGTAGACTACAAAGTCACTACTGTGACTTTAATGTCGAACAGAGACAGCCAGTTTGATATGACATAGGTCAGTCAATTAATTAATTTTCAATTAACAGAATGTTGTCTGTTTCAGAAGCACTGTTTCAGACGCCTCCACATTAACAAAAAAAGACAAGGACCAAAAATAATACTGTCCTTTTTTGCTCCCTTAACCTCAGCCTTTGATGGCATCAAAGGATTTCAGTCTTTAAGAGCAGCATTCCACAGTACCCCCACGGGAAGAAAGAGGAGAACTCCAGAACTATTTCTGGAGTGGACAACTTATTCAATGAATATTTTGCTATCAGTCTTCAAAATATTTTTCTATATATGTTCTACTCACCTATTCCAACACTGCACTGTAACAGGAGGGACTAGCCTTTAAGTAGACAGGGTCCAAGCTGCCTGGGCCCTGAAAATCAAGCAGCTTTGATCTCAGCTTGAAAAGAGTTACAGCCTACTACAGCCTCTTCAGGAGGATGATCATTCTCCAGGAAAAGGTAACATATTTGTTTTGTATCCTAAGATAAAGTGACTGTAATCTTTTATGGATAAAATGCTTAGCTCACTCTTAATGAAACTCACCTGAGAAAGGTAAGGCGTTCCTAGTCCAAATGGGAATTTCATTGGTACAATGGCAATCCCTCTTTTCTTCCAGTAATTTTGTTTGTTGAATTCACTGATAGCTGCTCTCCTCCTGTAGTATGCAGATTTCTCCATACATTCGTTCCAACACCGTATTAAATTCTGCGGATCAAGTTCTTGTTTGAAGTGTGTCTGCTCTTTCTTCTTATACATATTTATTTCCCTAATCTGAAAAAATGAAATTACCACTATCACACAATCCTGTTAAAGGCAAATTGATCATCTTGGGGAACTAACAGACAACAAGAAGATCACTATATGTTTTTTGAACAATCACCAGTTTGTAAGGCCATGCTATTCATTCAACAACCAGACATTGATTTAAAACCACATGAATTGCAGCAGAAATGATGTTTGACTTAGAAACAACTTGTTCAAACAATTAAACTAATCTAAAGGTTTCTAACTTTCCAGTTCCACAGACTCGATTTCAGGAGAGAAGATGCCTTCATTTAGTCACCTTTTCTGGTGATAAACCAGTTTTATCTGCAACATCTGTTATCCAAGTTTCTGTCACCAGTCCTGATTGAGGAAAACCAAAGCCGCGGAATGCTGTATTTGATGGCAAGTTTGTTTTGCAGACATAAGCCCAGCATCTCAAGTTGGGAATCTTGTATGCATTGTCCATTTTTAATAAGGATACTTCTGCTACCTGAGGTAGGGGACAAACAGATCTAGTTTAATGTCAGTACAGTGCTACCTTCAAATTTACATTTAAGATCTCCCCAACTCTTAAATAAAAGACCTTGAGACAATTAGCTTTAAAATTGAGTTTCTGGCAATCACTGGTAGTAAGAGTAGTTATGCACGTATAGAGATTTCATTAATACATTTTTCATGCACTATATTGATTTTCAGGGTTTTTTTGATACAGAACACAGCTGATGTTATTTGTACTTGAATGTTATCAGTAGTTAAGAATGTAACAGATATGTAATTTTACGATTGATTTTGCTCCCACTTCAATACCAAAAGCCACACAAACTAAAAATAGGCAGATATGATTTAAAGCAAGAGCAGCTATGGAAGGAACTGATGAAAGCATTGTGAACTATCATATGGAAATCCACACTTAAGGTTTAGCTCTACCAGAAAGCATATGTACTGCAGTCTACAGTGTCTCCTGGTCCTTAAGTTTTTTACTTAGAGGTTTTACATGACAAACACAAAACTATACAAAGAGGAAAATCCTTAAATTATGCTCTAGGAGTCAACATTAAAAAAAAAAAAAAAAAAAGAAAAAAGATGCCTGATGAAGTAAAACGGTTGTCCCGGGGGTTTCCCGCCCTGCCCAGGTGGCCAGCCTGGGTGGCNGGTCACTGCCTCTCTTCAGTGTTAAACAGATTTCTCAGGATGACAAATTTAAGCCTCAGTTACTCCTGCTAGATCCAGTAGCTTCACTGTATCATTATAGGACTTAATCTTAAGACAGTTCTGATATGATCTGCATTAATATACATGCTTCTCATAATAGACTTTCTTCTAACCTAGGAAGCAATACCACAGGCAGTTACACTGACAGATTTCAGGATGCAGAAAATACTCATAGGTGAGGAAATGACAAGCAGATGAGGGGTAGTACAACAAATATTTCAGTTACAGCTAGAACAGCCTGTACAAACACAAATACCTATTGCTTTTGATGATAACAAAGCAAGGAACATTTTATACTTTGCAGACCTGTAAGTAAAAAAATTAGGTACACAGCACAATAAATGCTGACCCAGTACAGATAGGGATTGCAACAGGATAACAATCACTATGAATTTTCTAAAGTCTTCCCAGAGAAACACTAAGACCCAAGAAAGGTCTTCCCAGGCCTGAAGATATAAAGCTTTAGGCAGGGAGAAATGGAGGTACTAGACATTTTTAAAAGAATACATTGTTAGCTGAGATGTTCATAACAGAAAAATAAGCCTGAGAAAACATTCATGAAGTGAATGTGTAGGGGAATATAAAAAATTTCACTAAATTTAATAAGGAAAGGTTAACCTGCTCAGTGTAGATTCTTCCACCAATCCACAACCCCTAGATCAAAAGGCTATATGATTAATAATACATGGGCAAAGGAATTTGGCTTTCATAATTTTCCAGCTAATAATTCATCCGTGTTTTAAGATTCATCAGTATAAAATCCTTACCAGGACAGATTCATCAGAAGTACATCCTCCATTAACATAATATTTGGCATCCACAGCTGTGATCCTACCATCATTCATGAAGCCAACCTAGAAGGATGAACATTATATTATTTAGAATTCAGCATTCATTTGTTTCTGAAGTGCTTGTATATTTTGAAAATTAACATAACCCACACATTCAGGGTCATACTGCAATATTAATTTCTGGGCAGCATTCACTGAAACTATGGAAGGGCAAGAGAGAAAGTATGTTTGTAAGATACAGGCTTTCCCTCTCGGCATCTGTGATGTGTATAGGTACAGCACAGAATAAGCAACATAAGCCCATTGGGAAAGGAAGATGCAGTGGTGTCGCCCTGATTTTTGTAAGACTTTCTAAGCCTTCTGATATTTACATATTTGTGAAGAACTTTCTCACACACTTTCTGTAAACACCTCAGTGTTTCTGCATTCCTTCATAGAGGAGGAGAAAAATTGATGGACTGTTTGTCTGTCCAGTGTCTTTGGAGAGGTGGCACTGCCACCGTCCAATCCACTGTCACTTTTGGAAAACTATAAATACTGGAGTCAGAAAAAAATAAAGGCTCTTCTCCTCTCTTCTGATCACCTGAGCTGCGGGGTGTGTCTGTGTTCTTTCGTGTCCTATCGCAACACAGTGGCTTCCTCTCTATTGCCTGAGATGGCTGACAAGAGCATCACCTAGGAGAGTTTACTGCAGATAAAATCAAATTCCACTTTAATAGTAAGAACAGCGTCTGGCAGATGGAGCATGACATTTATGTTTATTAATGAAGAAATGTTATCTTTATCTCACATCCCTCCTTTTACCTGTTGCCACTAACAGTTTCTGAATCCTCAACATGAGCTACAGCTCATTTTCAACTTTAGGGAAGCATCTTACAAGACCTCTCTTACTTTAGCTATGTAGAATGTCACGCAACTTGCTCAGTATTAGCAGCTAGATTCGCAGCAGCATTAGGCTGCAAGCTGGGAGCTTTCACCTAGGTATGTTGAACTGCTACCTAGTCAGGTAAAAGAAGGTCTCAGTCAGTTCAAGCTGAAAGATAAGGAAGCTACAATCTCTAGCAGAGGCTGCTCACTTAGATACAAGAAAAGAAATGGCCCAGCTACAGACAATGAAAGAAACTCATGAAGAATATGAAGACTCCAGACCCTTAAGATTACTATTGGTTTTTACTGTCATGTGAGGAATGGGGAGCTTAGATTTGCTCAGGTATAATCCTGTTGTTCAGGGTCCCTCTTTGAAGGCATCCAGCTTGAGCTGTAGTGCTACTAACAAAAGGCACTTTTAAAGAGAAATCTTTCAACTTACTTATTCAGCAGAAACTTGGATTTAAACCCCACTGCAGTGGCTGGCATACACGATTTATATGACAAGTAGAGAAGGAAAAGAAGGCAAAATTATCCTAATGAATAATTATGACTGACGACAGTGCATGGGCAGGGAAGAGATTAATTTCCTCCATAGGGCGAATTTTCTGCATGACACTGTTTCCGTGAAAAATTAGCTGCTTCTTTGTGTGAATCAAACCATATGGAGAGTTTAAAATAAAGCTCTGCAGAAGAAGTCTGACATAGGTTAGCTTCCTGTTCCCAGAAAAAAAGACAGAAAGAGCTATAAAAGGATAAAGAACATAAAGGAACTAAAAAATTATAAAACCCTGAAGAAGGTTTTCCTTCTGTAGAAACAGACAAAGAGGCTGTACAGCAACTTTATCTCTTGGGTTCCTGGCTTGTAGTTTTGTTTTAAAATTAAATTGGTTTTACCAATTTTCATTAATAGAACACATTATCTGGTAACACTGAAATACTTATTTGCAGAATATAGGTGGGCATTTTCTCACTGAATTCTTGTGGCACTCACTTTATATTTAGCCATAAAAGGATGTCGGCCACCAGTGATTACCATATCATCCTCTCGGCTCAGAATAAGACGGACTGCTCTGTTGGTTCTAAATCCAAAAAAGAAAAGTCAATTTGCAATTAAAATAAAGAATATTATTAATAAGATGGCTATGGCTACTCATCATGTATTCAGATCCAGTCATGCATATAAACATGCATTTAGATTAAACATAATTTTAGTAAGCCTGAATGTATGCTTAATGCTATGTCCAAAGTTCATATTTCTTACATTTACAATCATGTCAGAACTAATTCAAGCAGTATTAGAAAAAGCATAGTACCTCATAGATTTAAGCTAATTTTGACTGGAAGATATTAAGGACTGAGCTAGAACTACTTTTTCTTAAAAGCAGTTCCACTCATGACCTCTGCCATCTGCTGTGTCAGTGAAGTTCACAACTGGAGGGTTAATGTCATATTTTAATGTATGTACAAAGTCTCAGTAGTTAGGGATCAGTCCTTTTGAGTATTTCTAGCTTATACTAATACTAACTTCTTGCAGTCCATTAACTTAGTTGAGACTAGAGCTGCTTAACATAAGTAGTCCAACAAAACAAAACAAAGAAATGCACCAAACAGTCTTGCAAAATGTGAAGTCAGGATTGTATAACTTTTTGACTAGCAGCTTTGGAAAAGGAGAAAGCATTTTTGCCAAAATGGAAAACTTGTTTGCCTCGTTTTTTTCATATCCCAAGACACACATACAAGACTTACTTGTTTGCTGCCACTGCAGCAACCGATGCCAGTAAGCCAGTTCTCAGGATTTTCCCACCAAAAGCTCCACCAACTCGTTTAACATGGCACATGATCCTGTTGGCTGGAACACCTAAACTCGCAGCCACCATCTCCTGTAAAACAAGTCTTAGTATTTTATGCCAACTGAAACTAAGCCCAAAAGCTAGGCTCTGAAATAGAAACCTTTTCCAGAAAAGGGTTCCACAGACGTTTCTATTCTTCTGTCAGATGAAAATAACTTTTCCTTTACCCTAGGTTAAAAAGCAAAGAAGTAACAACAACAAACTCTCAAGAGTGCTCGCCCTTCAAACCTTTGCCATGCAAACTGTGAAAAGGCCATTGGCTGATGTGAAGAATAAAACCCTCGAATTACATTATCTAAACAGTAAGAAGCTTCAGGTATAATAAAAATAGATTAGTATACAATTTCTATCATTTTTATTACTAAGATAACACCTTTTATTTTTATTTAAAATGAAACCATTTGCTTCTTAATAATCTAAGGTCTTGCTAGTGTCAGGAATGTTTTTGCTTGAAATCATTTTCTCAAACACAAAGTTTTTCATACTTCTTGGCTATCGGAAATGTAGTAATAATGGAAATGATAAAAAGAGCTGAACTGGGCTTTGGACACAAAATGCCAGTGTTGAATCTGAAATACCATCAGTTTCACGTACTTTGGCTATTGCCCTGCAGATCACAAGCTATGGCAGCTTTGTTTTGTCATTTACTATCATGACAACGTCTAGAGGTCAGGAACACCTCTACTATGAGGACTGAGAGACTTCTTCAGCCAGGAGAAGACAGCTTCACAGAGACTTTATTGTGGTCTTTCATACTATAAAGAGGTTTACAAGAAAAAGAGCAAGACATTTTAGCAAAGCTTGTATTGACAGGACAAAGGGCTACAGTTTTAAACTAAAAGAGGGCAGGTTTAAACTGGACAAGAGAAAGCAATTTTTTACAATGAGGGTGGTGAGGCATGGGAACAAGTTGCTCAGAGAGCCTGTGGATATCCTATCACTGGGAGTGTTCAAGGGCTCATTGGATGGGACTTCGAGAAATCTGATGCAGAGAAAGACAACTCTGTCCATGGCAGGGGTGCTGAATTAAATCGTCTTTAAAGGTTCCTTGAAACCCAAACTAATCTGTGATTATGAGACTGCTGCATGGAGTAGCAGCGTCACCTACCCTGTCAGACTTGACCAGATCCTCAGTAGGTTCTGACTGTGTAGGGAACTGATTGTTCCTCACTCCAGTGGAAAACTAACAGAGATGGAGGAGCCTCAGCACTCCACAGGAGATTTTCATGCCACAATAGTGGAGTATGAAGTACTTTGTTCAAAGGGAGAGACTTATCCTGACAGTGTAGTGCTCGGTGTTTATCAGAATACAGCAGTACTACAAAGCAGCTGTTATAGGAAAATCCAGATGGGCAACTTCATGTTTCTATGTCTTCTATTCCTACAGATTTGCAAACCAAACTTTAAAAGCTCTATTGTTACAAATCCAAACACTTCCTCTGAGAATCATTTGCATTACCTGAATAATTGCTGGATGCTGTGTTGACACATACAAATCCATTTCTTTATCCTCTCCTTTTGGAACAGCAAGCATACTCTGAGTCTCCATGTAAAAGTGTTTCTGTCCCCCAATGCAAATCTCTCCTGATCCAATGAGAAAAACACAAGTGTTACAGAGGGATAAGGACAGAAGAAATGAACTAGAGAAGAACTAACAGCCCACCACCATGTAAACTATGGCCATCGGTGTCAAATCCTCTGATACTTCTTGTGTGAAAGAGCAACATCTAAAATAAAAACACAAATTAAAATATTTGTAAGAATAAACTGGTTCCAGTAGTATCACCAGAATTGGATTAAGAGCAGAACACTATTGCCCACAAGTAGTGACAACAATAAATAAAGCACAGATAAGTTAAACAAAGCATGCACATACTGGACCAGGTCAAGAGGACCACCAAGATCATCAGGGGGCTGAACCACAGGACGTATGAGAAGAGGTTGAGAGAACTGGATTTATTCATCCATAAGAAGAAAAGGTTTAAGAAAAGATCTTATTGCTGTCTACAACCACCTAATGGAAGGGTGTAGACAAGAGCAAGCCAGATTGTTCTTAGAGACGCCCAATGGAAAGATAAGAGGCAATGAACGCAAGAAATTCCAGCTAGATATAAGAAAAATCAAAATCAGCATGAAAATGGTGAAACACTGGAACAGGTGCCTAGAGATGTTGCATAGTCTCCATATTTGGAGATATTAAAAACGTGACTGGATGTGTCCCTTAACAACCTGCCCTAACCAGACCTGCTTTAAGTAGGAGGTTGGACTAAAAGACTCCCTTCCAACCTAATTCTTCTGTAACTTTTTCCAACAACAAATGATGCAAAAAGCTTGAATGTAGCAGCAGAACAACAATACACTAGGTTTAGTCATACTGTCTTCCAAGTGCCCAAGAGTTCTCAGGCCTAATGACTATATGGAAAAAAGGCAGAAGTGGGACTAGAAGAGCAGACAGTCAAACCGAAGTACTGACAACCAAAATTTTCTCATCAAATGTATTCTACATTTTACCTTCAATTATATTATCAACAGTTGCAAATGCCTCATCAACATCTCCTTGTTCTAATTTTCTTTTTGGCTCAAAGAACGAATTGTGTTTTATAGCTTCCTGCAATGGAGAAAAAGAGAAATGGGGGGGGGTTAAGTATTTTTAAGATTCCCAGCTTGTTGCAGCATTTTAGTCTTGGGACCAACACCACTGTCTTCAGAGACTGGAACCACCAGCTACCAAAGTCAATGAACAACTGTATTTCATCACTTTACTGTCATTTTTGAGTTTGTTTGTTCAATACCAGCAATTATTTCCTGATGCATCTTGTGTAACTGATGATAGCAGTTTCTGAAGGAAATGCATTCAGTTTGTTCAACCTGTTCTTCCCTGCCATACATCCAGGAAGTGACCAGGACACCACAGATTAATAATGTAACCACATCATCTAAAGAGCGCTGCCAGTAAGAGGGGAAGAAATCACAAAGACTAAGTAAAGGTGGAATCTATTTATCTATTTATTAATTAGAACTTGCTTTACTTCTAGTAAGATTTCATTGGAGTTTCAATTCTAATGAAATGTTAACAAAATCTGTCAGCCTTTATCTATTTTTCTATCAGAAAGACTGTTCCATTAGACCACACACACATTATTAAGACAAGCTGTAAAGTGACTACCAGAAGCAATGCTGATTCCCTGAAAGTGTGTCCTTTGTTCCTTACTTCTACTCTCTTTAAGCCAGAGGAAGTCTGTATGTGACTCCCACATTATACTTCTCTAGCACTTTTCCTTCACATTCCCCAACAAGTCCTACATCTCCACCCTAGCTTTCGAGCTAGACAACAGATAAAAATGCTAGAGATAATCAGGAGCTGACTGTCAGATACTATACACATGCTGACTGACCAGCTGGTAGCTACCAAAAAATTAGAAACCAGCATGCTCATTTGCTCATTGTCTTTTCCTTTCCTCACTGGGCATATTAGGAGAGTTGGGTTTTTTTGCATTCTAATGTTTATTATTGTAAAACTTGTGAAACCTTTATATTTTCGAAACTGCTGCTTGTCCATCACAAATTAGAAAAAAGGTTAAAAATTTATTTATAGGGAGATACTCAGACTGGTTAATTGGATGTTCAAATTCATCTTGTTTCCTTAAAAATCATATTTAAAAAGCAGCTAAAGAGTGTGAACTGTTGCTCCCATTAATTAAATAGGTAAAACAAAAAGCAGAAGAAATTATTAGTACCTCAATTGTTAAAATTACTGGTTCCAGCATTTCATACTCTATCTTCACTTTTGCAGCTGCTTGTTTGGCATGAACATCTGAATCTGCGACCACAGCACAGACAATCTGACCCACACAAATTACCTGTAAAATACACATCACGTAATAGAACGCTGGAGTCAAACAATTCCCATGTATGCTATTGATATTCTTATTTTACGTAACCACAGCTTGTGTTTCCTGTTCAGAAATTTTCTTTGACTTAGGACTTTTTACATCATCCACGAAGCTAACAAATTATAAGAATACCTGTAACTACAGTATTCAGAAATGAATAGTGGGAGGATAAAAGGCTTGAGAGAAACCAGTTAAAATTAAGAAAATCAGTTGCAAAAAGATTGTAGTTATACCTCGTTTCTTGCAAATATAATCTCCGGATCATCAGAAAAATAAAACTCATTTGCAGCTGGCACATCATGAGCTGTTATGACATCAAACACACCTGCTCCTTTTAGGGCCTCTGAGATATCTACAGATCTGATAGTAATATGGGAAGAGAGAAGTGTAATTCATTAGTTTTACAAACTGTTCACAGAGAAAGGGAACACAATAAAAAGAGGTGTATTTCTTGTACTACCAAGATCTGCTCATAGGCTTTCATATGTCTTTTCTTTTTGTCTCTGGCAGAGAAAGAAGTGGAGAAGTGCAGATGAAAGACAATTTAAGATTCTACAAATATGATTCATTTTTAGGAAATAATTTAGACACAACAGGGAAATAACTGTCTCATTAGATTGCCTGAACTGCACTGGTTTAATAAAAGTCACTGCACAATAATGATGTTACAACTGCAACTTTCTAAGACCTCACAGCCTACACATACATCAAAAGACACAAATATGCATCCTAGATGGATGATTCGTGTAGAAAGATATAAAATAAATTACAAGACCAGTATAAATGGAGAAGGAATCTAGTTCAGCAGGTCATCAGATCCCAGCACTTGTACAGGCATCTTCTCTGCACACCCAGATCAGGAGACTGAATAGATCCTATTGACTCACAGAGATGGGGGTGATGTCACCTCTGTGATGGGACCAAAAAGAGGGCTGCCAAATCCAGCACTGACCTAAGAATAAGCCAGGAAATATGACAAGGACTCTCTAGCTAGAAGCCCCAGTCCTATCTGTCATGACAATTAATCCCAACTAGATCACTTGAATATGTCTTGGTGCCAAGGATGTTGAACAAAATGCTAGAATAGGTGTATCGTTGCAGCACAAAAGCATACATGAAAACAGTTTTCTTACAAAATAAAACCCTTTTCTCCACCCTTCTCTCCTATAAGCCTCATATGAGCTTTGCCACGTTGTTGTTGCAATGCTGCCACACTATTTCCTACATTTTGAACATTTTTCTTCTTTCATCATGGAGCTGAGACTTCAAAGCAGTGTTGGTAAAACTGAATCTCAAAGTCTGCTTGCACTGCGTAGCTGAGCAATTTGTAGAGGTAGCTAGGCTAGCGCTGGGCTGGTTTATGAACCAGAAACAGTTCACCCTTACTAGTACAGTAAAATGGGGAGAGACATTTAAATTCTAACAAACCCTTCTACTAGTGCAACAATACTGCTTCCAGCATGGATTTCCCTGCAGGTATCAGGCATGCTGCTCTGTGCACTTATAACTCATTAGTCTCTCTAAAAATCTCAGGCAGCAATTCATGATAATGCTTCCTTCAGGTCCAGTTGGAACACTTACACAATCTTAGCATGAGCTCTGGAACTAGTGACAGCAGCCAGGAAAAGCTCCCCATCCACAGAAGGAAGATCATCAATGTAGACCGCTTCACCAGTGGCGTGCTTTATCCCAGACTGGTGCATAATGGGCCGTCCTACAGGGTCCTGGGGAGACTGGCTCGGCTCTACGTCCTGTGCAGTCAGAAACACACACCCAGCACCCCCAGATAAAAATGAACAGTCCTGTTACAGTAATCGGAAAATTAGATGAATGAACAACTGCTCATACTATCATCTTCTGGTTCAACACTGAAAGAAAGAGATGTGGCTGCAGGAGGTGACTGCTGCTCCTGTGGATTTCTTTCTCCTCTTTTCTTCTCCTAAGGACCCTTCCGAAAGCACCACACAAGTTTGTTTACTTGGATTCTTTTCCTTAATTATTTACATCAAAGTGACAAACACAGCATTTTTCAGAAGGACATTTTCCTCTCTTACTGACTGGTGTCATGAAGCTTTGGTAATTTTCTAAATTACTCTCACGAGAGTCTTCTCTGAACATAATCAGTATGTTGATATGTTATCAGGTGGTGTATGTGAGCTATTTGCAGTGATTTCTAGGATTTGTCTTCCTCACTGAAAAAGCACAACTGATCAGTGTAAATCAGTGAGGAAATACTGCCTAAACATTTTCTTCCCAATTATCTCCTCGTACCTTTGTACAAATTTAGCATCTTATTAATCTCGCTTTGCTAAGGTTTTATAAAAAATTAATTCAGTGTTTCCAGTTAAATCTGCCACAGGTTGCCAGCTTCCAGAACACCTTTCCAATTTTTGTGTCAGTATTCATGCTAGCTTTTTCCTCTTCTCCATTAAGAATTAATTAATTGCTTACAACTTAAAATGCTTTTACTTCTAAAGCTTCCAGCACACAAGTGTGCAGGCTACTCTTTTCTACTTCCTGCACTTTCTGGGACATTGTCTGCTCTTGGTACAAAGTCAAGAACAAACACTCCTCATTTGACTGCCTAAAGTTCCTCAAATGGATCTCAGCCAAATCACTTCAACATTTCCACAACAGAATGACAAGGTATTTGGATTTCAGGATAAGCCTTCTTTTTTTTCATCTTAATTTTAAAAGCTTAAAAATGTCCAAATGAAGGAGTGCAGACAAAAAACATGGCCTTACAAAATCTAAAGAGAAATTGAAAGTGGAAAAACAAGACTTTCTGGGTTTCGAAATTCCTGTTGCTCAGTGCCAATTGATCTGAGTAACAAATTGTTTCAATTTCTGATGTTTGCTTTATTACAGATGGGTAATAAACTGGGCAAAAGTCACAGAGAAAAAGGGCCCTTGATCCTGGCTCCTCTTATTGCCCATTGTCTCTCTTTTTTTTTTAAAGTAAGAATAACAACTCTGAAGGAAACTTAAGATAACAATTTGAACAAATTTAAAGTATTTAAAGCTAAAGTGTTTTTCACAGGAATATCTAAAAATTAAAAGAAAAAACATATATTTACCTATATTTCATTTGAATTTTTATTTTTGTTTTCAAAAGCTGGTATTTTGACTTGTGTATTAAGCATGCCAAAATATCAAAAATCCTTGTGGATGTTTTTACCATGAACTATAAATACCAAACATGTTCTTTGCTGCTCTCTACTGTTGATTTAGGACAACCTGCTCATGTTAATTTCAGCACACAACCATCACACACCATCTAAATTTCTAAATCTACAGTAAGACCTAAGAGCCCCCTGAGATCTTGAGACAACAATACTACAGCTATGCTACAGAAAATATATATATACACACACACACACTATACCTGGGCTTTTCAATCTCTTTTTGTTTTCTTCTCATTTCTTTCTAACTGGGTTGCACACTGCAATAAACCAGTTTTAAGCAGTCTGACGAGGGAGTTTGCTTAGCATATCTATCTTCAAAGAACTCTCTAGAAGAAGTGAGTATACCCCAGAATCTACTTTTACAAACAAGGATTCTCCAAATGAGATACAGTTAAAATCAAACAGTAAAAGCCACTTGTTTCCAGTCCTTTGGAGAAATCTATACCTGACCTTCACACCAAGGCTCATGCTTGAACTGTGACTTTTTACCTATTCTTATAAAGCACAAAACAGTATCAGAATGAAATCACTTGCCTGGTATATTTGGATGCTCTGGGGCATTCTGGTTTTGAAATCTTGTAGGACACTTTCATATTCTATAGGTATGCCAGGATAATGGCAAGGATCCTGAAAAGGAAGTGAATCACTACTAAAACAAACATTTTGAATATTACAATAAAAAAATTGTAAATAAATAAATAAATTAAAGAGCGAACAACCAAAACCAAACGCAAAATCTTTATACAGGAAATGCTTTCCAGGCTCAAACACAACAAATTGAAAACAATGTAGAGGTTTTAGATGTCACTAAATAATATTTTAAAATATATTGGATTCAACAAATATGCTTTTTGAAGCAAGCAAAAAAAAAGTAGAGACAGAGGAGCTTTGTTTTGAGGTCTGATCAAAACTGGCTCAGAATCACTCCTGGTAATAAACAACTACCTAGTAATGGCAACTTAGAGGAAAGAGCTTAAGGTAACACAGAAGAAAAAACATGAAAGGGATATTTTTTTCTGTAAGAACATTCTCCCAAGGGAAAGTGGAGGAGCAGGTACCAATCTCTTCACTCTGTTGACCAGAGACAGGACTGGAGCTAATGGCCCAGGAGGGGCGAGCTTTAGACTCCCCCCAGCCAGGAGGGGAGAGCTTTAGACTGGATATCAGGAAAAGATTTTTCACCCAGAGAGTGTTTGAGCACTGGAACAGGCTCCCCAGAGTAGTGGTCACAGCCCCTAGCCTGAGTTCAAAAAGCATTTGGACAATGCTATCAGGCACATGGCAGGACTCGGCTAGGAGTGAGACTCAATGGTCCTGATGGATCTCTAGTAACTCAGTATATTCCATGATTTTATGATTCTGTAATGTAATTTACCATTGTCTTCAATGACTGCGATACTTCCAGGAAAAATCTGTAGAAGAAACTGACCATCAAAGTTTTCTTATAGTCTACATTTTCACCACCAGCTGAGCCTGGAAGAGCAATTTCTTTAAGAACTAGTCTGCATGCTTCATCCAACATTTCTTCATTCCAGTGTCTGTCGGGAAGGATAACAGGTAGAATCAGAGCAAGACTAATAAAAAATAAATACAGATTGCAGTATCATCGACCACAGACATAATCCTGCTCACAATGAAGCCAAAATATTGATTCCAATAATGTCTGCATTTTTTAAAATGGTATAGATCAATGCTGCTCACAGAGCAGAGCTCCTGTAAGTAAACCGAATTAAGTGCTATGCCAGCATTTTAAAATAAACAAATACATAATTAAACAAACCCTATTACAGCTTTAAAGCTGCTTTAGCAGTCTTACAGATTCTCACCATATTGCAGATACTATCCTATATTTGGAAAAAAGTAGATAAAGATACAGATGCAAAATGTAGATACTTTCAAGGGATCTAATTAGATGTTAAATTTCCTGAAAGCACTGTCTTCTTCAAGTATCTCAACATTGTTGATTCTCCATAGTTACATGACAAGTATCAAAATATTAGTCCATTAGACTAAATTTAATCATGTAAAGCATCAAAAAATAATGAGCACTTCAACTAATGAAACAGTTGCATATCAAATGACAAACCAGGCCAGTGGGGCTTCATTTAGTGTTGTTTTTTTATGCTGCTTGAATTTGCAATTTTTTTTCTCCAAAACCTGGGAAGGTGCTGCAGAGACTGGGAGGGAAAGTCAGGGACTAATTCCAGAGATTACTGGGACCTTGTAGATGAAGTGATATTGAAAAGGTGAAGATTTGACTTGTGCTTCTAACTTTATTGGGCACATCTGAAGTTCTCAAACTTTCTGTCTTTTAGAGACAAGATGAAGGACTCAAGAACACTAATGAGAGGATTATCAAATGTATGGAATACAGAATAATTCACCCATACTTGGGTTTAGGTGCACAACTGACCCACCTATCTCACAGCTCATCTCTCTTTTCTCTCTGCATAACTCACACTGGAGTTGCACTTCATGTGCAAACTCCAAAACGTAACAATCCTGAAAAGTCATCATTAAGGCTTGATCATTCACTCGAACATACAAGGCGTCAGTCAGGCAAATGAAATCTTTGTGCACTCTCATGTCCCAAGGAACATGAATCCAAGCTTTCAAAGTCCATTTGTTAAGAGACACAGACAAGACAGAGAAATTTTACCTTCCAATAAGTGTCCGACAGGCTTGTTTTGCACAGACTGTTGTCACGACAGCACCTCCATAGAAAATGCTTAGGTCCTTTATAATGTCTGTACCTTCTTCAAAAAGGACTCTCATCCCAGCATTGGTTATTGGGAGAGCATTTTCCCGTCTTGGTGCTTGTCGAAATGCAGAGACATACTCCCCCTGAACAAGATCAGACAGAAGTCCAGACATTTAAGTAACTGAAAGTAGAACTTATTATTGCACTATGTGAAGCAAGAGAACAAAAAACGAAAAGCACAAATTCAACTTCCTGAGCCTTCAAGACCATGAACTTTCTTCTCTTGACCTTTCAGTAGTTTTACCATCTTTGATTTTCTAGCAGCTCATACCCAATCCTCCATCACTCACACAGTTCAAGTGATCTAGATTTTTCATGTTAGATAACTAGAAGAGAGGGATCTTGCGGAGTTGTATTTATAACAATATCATAAGTTTGGAGGCTTCAAAGTATTGCCAAACTTCAGTATTCAGATAACCCATAATTCTCTTGTAAGATTTCATATCCACTCTTGCAAACCCAGTATCAGTTAAAGACTATTACTCAGTTCAGCAACACTTATGGAACCACCACACACATATCCAATCTTATCCCATTTTAAAGAAAAATCCTCAGGAGATGACAATGCTTTACCTATTTGATGGCAGCCATATCATAGGCAAGCAGCCTGCTTTGGTGAGTACAGTGGCAACTTGCCCAAGAACCCTTTCCATAGGGGATCTAGACAATTGCTACTGCCCTCATCATTTTAGGGCAAACTTTTGTCTGAATATTCCTCTTCATATAGCATCACCAGCTACCTGCTGAGTTGTGTTTTTTTGCTGAAACTGGGAGATAGTATGGCACTGAAATGAATAAATGTAAGGAATTCAGAAAGTGAGCAGCAACAGTGCTAGTTTAAACAAACAGATTATGCCTCCTCCTGCTCTTTATCTCATTGTCTTTAACTCTGCATAAAGCAAATCTAAACAAACTAATAACTTACCTTCCCAGAATAAGGAATATGGATAGAGACTAAGATCTCTTCTGGTGTAATGATATTGTTACCAACTCCATCTGCAAAAATATCACTCATAGGAATCTGTCGCTTTTGTCCTAAACAAACAAACAAACGAAAATATAAAAAAACCCCAAATCCAGACGATTCCATACTATTGTGAAATTAATACATATCAATAGTACTTTAAGCAAGAAATGCTTCCAGCTGCCTTCCTGAATAAATAACCACTACAGCGCTTAAATAAAAAATTATCAGTGATATCTTCTAAAAATTTAAATGGTTGCTCCATCAACCAGATTCCTAAAAAAGTACCCAGACGTCAATCCCCATTCTGTAATTCTCCCTTCTGATACTGCCATGATGATGCCACCCTCACTCCTATTCCAAATCTTTTCAGCTGCTGTCCTAACTACCTTTCATCCTAAAACATAAAAAATGAGGAAGTAAACTGAGTAGTAAAGAACTGCTGTAAAAGTAAAAAAATATTAGGAGGGTGGAGCTTTTGTTGTTTACATTTTGGGTTCATTTTTTATTTTCTTTGTTTGCTTTTCCCTTGAGATTCTGAACACTTCCAAGAGTCCAGAAAAAAAAAAATGCTACTGGTTTTTTTTTTTCTTTATCTTTTTGATATTTCATTCTAAAAGTGCCCATACTTCTTATTCTATGATATATGTTATGAAAGTTAAATTTTCAGAAGGGAAGATGATAAAATTCTGCAAGGAACCCAAACCTCTAAGAGCCCTTTGAACACTTAAAACCTCACTTATGCTACAGAGACAGGCTATCTCCTCCTACCTCTTGAGACCAGATTGAGCATGCAGTTGCTGGCTGCCAGAACAGGATTCAAGTCCGAGGTTGGTTTTCTACTTATGATGTTTCCACCAAATGACTTGAAAAAGTAAAGTACTTTATGTTACCTTTCTCTCTAATTGTCATATTTTTATGTTAAGAGAAAAATGACATGGAAACTATATGTACATTTATACATACTGAAAGCTAAAAAAAGAAAGCTATAAAAAATTAATGGCAAAATCAAAATTAAAAATGCAAGTTCTACATGTGGTCAGGACCAATTTCACATTTGTTACAATTTTTTCAAACTGTAATTGCAAGTAATTCCCAACATACAGCAACATTCCTTATCTGTTCTCCACCCAGAGTTCTCAGCTGCTGCAAGACAGCACAGAAAACCCTCGTCTTCTCTTCAGGGAACTCAGCAATTGCATTTGTCAAGATGTCTTTCACTAGAGAGAGGCTGCAGGCAGCTCCCAGAGTTAATCCTGTAACCAGAAAATTATGAAAGGGTAACATGTACATTGCTTTATTGCCTGTGTTTTAAAGTGTGTTCAGACGGCAGAGTTAGGACAGCTGATGAAGACAAAGGCAGATAAAAGGAGAAGGGCTTTTGCATTTTAAAGGAACTGGAACCTGAGGGTAAAATCCCTAGAAATTATGAAATGGAACTAATACCTCACCTCTTCTGCTTAAAGGGAAGTCCCTTCTCTGCTTCCAGCTGCACATCACAACTGCTTCCCTGGCACCTTGCTTTGACTGAGTAAACGTTTAGGAGACATTTCACACAAAGCTGAGTCAGCTTCAAAATGCTTTCAACAGACTCTCCCCTATTTTTAAGCATGATTTTCATCCTAATTTGATCTTGTTTTGCATATGTACATTCTAGTTATTCTTCTAAGGTGTGGGTAGGTAACATTTACAGTAAAAACCGAAACAGTCCTAACAATGAAGATTGTATTCTTTCTCCCACTAGAAAGACAAGTCATATGCACTTACTTAAGTTTTATTTTTTTTTGTAAGATTATTACTTCTAATTTTTAATGGTACACAGTTACTTTATATTAAAAATAATTATTTCCATAATATATGAATGTTTGCAAAGAATACTGGTGTTCAAGTAAATGTACAAATGAAAATATAAATAAATTTAATGGATTTTAATCAAGCAAAGCAATATTAAATTTTGTGTATTTAGAAGAAAAATTTAAGCAAAACATATTTTGCATTTAAATCTGAATAAAGAGAGAAAATGCTACTTCTGGCTGGCAAACTAAACTGTGTATCTCTTGGTTTAGAACTAGTCTCACCTTCAAATACTTAGGTTTTATTTACACACTTTGAAGAAGCAGTAAGCATTCTCCCAGCTTCTTTTCAACTCCTAGCTACTTTTCAGATAAGAACAAACTAGCCTTTGAATAGAATTTGATGATAAAATAGATATTCTAAATGCAATGACAGAACTATCAAACACAGTTTACCACTTAAAAAAAAACGTGGCTTCAGGCACATAGAAAGTAATTTCATCAGAGATGACTTTCCTAGTCTAACTAAAAAAACCTTCATACTTATTATAAACATGTAAGTTAAGGTACAAAATTTTTAACCTATTATAATTAATGCTGTTATGATTGAGAATAAGATTAGTTATGTATATCAGCTATGCCAATTTAATCATAGCCTTTTTTCTAAGGAAACCAAGCATGCCACATGCTAACTCTCCCTGTGGCTCTGTACAGGTCTCTGCTACAGCAGAGCCTGGTACAGCTGTCACAAAGCAAATCCTGCATGACTGAGCACCAGAACCAGTATTACCAGAATAATCACCCTCACACTAAGGCCCAAGATAATACTGCTGGTCAGCTCTGCACCACTAGACAAAGCCATCCTGCACTGTGATGCTGGCAACAGTCCCTCTGACCTGGGAAAGAGCCAAGCATGCTTAGGAATGAGTTGCACAGCACTTCACATCTTCAGCACTGTGGAATGGTGCAACATTCCTTACTACAATGAAATCTCCTATTTCCAAAAAAAGTAAAGTCTACTGACCATCATTTGTGTATTTCAGCACATTCAGATCTGGGATCCTTGCAGGAGCAATAAGAACTGGATGGAATACACCTCTGAATTTCATGTCAGGTCCTACAAGATAGGAATAGACTTAGACAAAATGCTTTTCCATAACAACAACTCCCACACAGTGGATGTAAGCATAAGGATGAAGATGCAAAAAGAACGACAAATGTAGCCCCTCTCATGCACACTGGAACTAAAGCAACAGGAGCCATTCTGATCATACATACCCACACTGGTGTTCCCAACCACAAGAGGTGCTTTAGGGTGGTCAGCTTTCAGATCCAGCAGTTCATCCAAACTTACAGGAGAAATCCACGTTACTCGCTCCCCACGAAAAAACAGAGTTCTTTTTGGTTGATTTTCTGCCATTCTCTGATGGAGAAACATGGCAGATTTAAATATTTAGACATACAGATAGAAGTGAGGTCTAATAGACAAGAGACAAAGTCAAAAATGCTCTTAAACAACAGTAGTTCTACATAATCCTTTAAAATTGGACAAAAAGGGGACAGAAATATTATGCTGGCTCTTTGCATAGGGGTGAAAGTCAATATTTGTTGCAGTGTGTATTTATTTTCAATTTTATTATTATGTTATAATGGTTTAGCCCTGTGTTCCCCTATGTTCCTTCTCCCAACAGTTCCTCCCTTGATTGTATCCACCCAACAGCTGTCCCTCAATGTATCTCCTTCCTTTGTTCCAGCTCCTTCCCTGCCTGTCATTCTAATCCTACCCCTTATTCCCGAACCTTCCCTGCCAATCTCATCCTGAACCAATCCCTAACCGTAACATCTGCTGGGGATTCCCTGATCTTCCATGCCCCCTTGGTCCATGTGACTGCCCCCTTCCTCCCCCCTACCCCAACTCGCCCTAGAGTTTTAAACAAATCCACTCATTTCTCCCCCAGAAATTCCCAACTGGTCAGCTGTTTGTGTCCTCCCACCGATTTTTGGTCATACATAACCCTGTACACAGGAGTGCTTGGGATCTCTGCTGCTGTGGACCTCGAAGTTTAATAAATCTATGTTGTTGAAACCCCGCAGCAGGGGGCCTCCTCCTTCTCCTTTATCCGATTCCTGATGCTGGTGAGAAACTCTACACTGTTGAGCAAGTGGCCCAAAAGGTTCTGCCTTCAGTGATCCTCACACTGAGGCAGTTCCCCACACCTGGTGTGGCACCTGTGTGCCACTCTGAGCTAGCCCGGGCTCCGATGGCTGTGTCAAAGACTGTGTGGGTGAAATGTCTTCCAGTAATTCCAATGGGCTAATAAAACAAGATTGATAATAAACAGTCCCCTAGCAAAAAATGTAGGAATAGATCCTGCAATTGCTAAAACTGTTACAAAATCGATAAAAAGTACTTAAGGAGGTATTTGCCCACTTAGCTTGCTTGGAGAGCACCAATGACACAGCAGCATCCCCTTCTAGATTATGCACGCACTTAAGTCTCTGGCTGTTCTAGCACTGTTCACTAATCACTTGGATATCACTGATAGCCTATGAACAGGCTAACAGTGCTGGTACAAACACACAATCAAGAACTCCTGTCCTGCAGTTATCAATCTTTCTCCAGAAGCAGTCAGCTAACTACAGAGAATCCGGCTTTGAATCCCTACACTGACAATAAATTAAGACAAACAGCTTTCAGTTTTTCTAGGGCAAATACTTCTGCCAATAATTAAGGATGCCTAACACTTTCCATTGCAGCTGTTGATGTCTTTGGCATGCCTTAATCATTGTCATGGTTGCCCAAAACCATGGCGGCCCACAACCATAAGTTGCATATATTGTAGCATATGTCATAGTCGAGACAGACAAAACACTTTAGAGTGAGCTTTTGCTCTAGCCTCCTGACTCCTTCCTCCTTAGAGTACTAAACTTTCCCTGGGCAGCACCACACAGCCTTCTGATTTCTTCTTCCACACAAGGAAGCACAACCAGCTAGCTCCTTTCTGTCCCTCACGCAGACACCTGAACCTGTGTGTCCCCTGTACAATGTTACCTTTTCTGTCCCTCACCCACTGCCTGACCTTTCATCATCACAGTGTGGCCAGCAGACTCCAACCGACTCTGGACCAACCCTTTTATACCGTTCATCCTCACTGGTTACAGCTGTGGCTTGTTATATGGGTAAGACTGCTTCTCAAATCACTGGGGCTAAACACACTCTGATCTGGGTGGCTGAGACCAGACTAAAAAAACCATTAAGCCACTAAATTGTTTTTCAATGTTAAAAATGGTTTGCCATTCAGTTTGCTGCAAAGCATTTTTATCTTCACCTGCGGACAGAAAACGCAGTTTAGGTTGCTTCTTTATCTTCTCACCTAACACCTAACTCTGCAACTTCATTTGCCCAGCATGACTTTTGGTATGTGAACATTCAATAAGCTTATTAGGCATAAAAACCAAAAAGGAGTATAATAACATTAAAATATTTTGACATTTCTTCTGATGAATTACGGCTAAGCAGGACTTAAGAATCAATTGTGAACAAAGTGTCAGAGTAGTCTAAAAGCAACAAAAGATACCATTAGTTCTGGAGGGAATATAAGCTCCTGGGTGGGATCTAAGGGCTGGAATTCATCTGTTGAAAACAGGCTGGTGGAGACCTTAAAAAGAAGATAAGCAAAAACCAAGAATTTTCTCTTGTCATTAACTTTATACAACAAAAATAAAAGCAAAAGCAAAACCAAACCAGGAGACTGCCACTGAAGGCAGTAAAAAATAAGTCACTTCATTATCACTTGGATTTGTTGTTAAATCACCATACATCATTTGGAGGTGCTAAGGTGAAAGAAGTGTTCTTAAATTTTCTTACATTTTACTGCTAACACATATGACAGTGCAGAAGCAAGCAACTGAAGGACTAAGTACAGGCTTACAGTAGTTTTACTATAACAAAGTAGTTTCATGCAATCCAGAGTACTCAAAACCCAAAGAAGTAGATCAGATACTACTGAAAGAAAATTGAGAACAAGGTAAAATATTTGTATGAATAAGAGATTTCACATAAAATTACATAGTTCTAATTTTAAAGAGTGTATGAATTCTTCAAACTCAAGTCTGCAGTTTTCCTAACCAGTACTTAGAGCATAACTGACCATCAATTTAAGCAAATTTCACATATGCCCCAATGTCTTGCACAACATAATTCTCACTGTTTTGGCAGAGCTCAGAGTATTAATATTACTGAACCTGAAGAGCTGTTCAGATCCCAGCTCTAGAGATCCAAACTACCTTACAGGAACTACCTGACACATTACTGCTTCCTCATACAAATATATACATAGAATCCTCAATTTTTCAAAATATTTCCAAATTTCTTGTGAGGAGTAATAAAATATTTATAAAATACTATATGCAAAATTCTTTCTCCAAGATTTATACTGAAGTAGAGTCAGTAACATATTTAAAACCTTACCTTCTCTTCATTGTCAAACAAACTGTCTTCCTGATCCAAGCAACATTTTCCATTTGCTTTCCTTTGACAACAAATGGATTCCTAAAATAGGAATACCCCATTAGTGAAATTCTGCCCAGAATGGCAATGAATTAAAGCTCATAAGAGTGACTCTGTATTTCAATAGAGTTCTAGATGAAGTTTAAAAACAAACAGAATTAAAAGGATTAAGTGTTAAAGGAGTGATATTAAAAACAATTTAAAATCATCAGATGTTAAAGTCCTTAATGCAAAATAACTCCTACTATGTAGAATTGTGAGAGCAGATGTAGATAGTTTGTATTGTTTCTTTTACCGACTGTTCACTCCCATTTCTCCTCTGTGGATTTCTGACACTTGCATTGTGTGATAAATTACTAAGAACATGGATTGAAATTCTGCTTTTACTCATGCCAGTACTAACCCACAGTAAACCACATGGAGTTACTTCAGATTACACTTCATAATCCAGGCGAGACACCATGGTCATTTGTAATAATCAATTTTTGCAATGGGTTAGGCCATTTACTTAGAATGACATCTTAAAACACAGGGAAGGGATGATCTTAAGGAAAATCTTGATGGCTTGTATATGCATATACACTGATGGATGGCCCCAGACTAGCAATCCTATTGCCACCACTTCTCTTACCTTACAGAAGGTTTTACAGGCATCTAGGATTGGCCTGTATCCAGTACAGCGGCACAAGTTTCCTGAAGGAAGGAAATCAGAAAAAGCTTTACTCTAAAGCCTGTGGCTTTAGAACGTCATGTCTTTATGTGAGTCTTGTGTTTCTGAAGCTCATGGAGAAGTGTTAACTCTCAAAAAGATAAAACAGAACAGTGTCACAGGACTTAGGACTCTGCAGCTCCTGACAAAAAATGCTGCTGATTCAAGGGGAGTATGAAATATTTGAAATCTGCACTAGAATGAATGCTGGCTACAGCTCAGTATGCAGGAGAATAAGAGAGTGTACAGTATTCTTCACCCACTCAAAATGGTGCTCTCTTTCCCCCTGACGTTTTTCTGGAAGTGAAGTAAGTTAACATTACACCTCTAAGCTCACCACACAGCAACACGAAATGCCTCTGGCTCCACTGTGACTCTAGAGCACAACAGATGACAGAAGGCTACTTTACCTACGATAAATGCTTACACTTTCCCTTACTGAAGATAGTCTGCATCTCTCTGCCTTATTTGTTTTAATCCTACTGCATAAGCTAGTAGGCTTATGACATTCTCAATGCCAGATATATAGAGGGACCTTGGAGATGCTCAGATGCAGCTGCTTCTCCAATATGACATCGTTTTGACACATCTGATTTTAAACACTTCAGAAGATACATATGGGGATGTTTTTAACACCTGAAACAATCCACAGCTCCATGTTTCATTTTCCAGGAGAAAAGAATGACAAGGAATAAAAGGTCTGCATCCAGCAGCAACTCTTCTAGGAAGCATAGTTTATAAGAGTACACCATTCATGCATGCAGGCATGTATACTCACACAGACAGGCACTCCCATAGACAAAGATCTGACGAAATGCTTCAGGAACACACCCGCAACTATAAAGTGTCAATATTTACCAGCCAGAGCTGCAGTCATCTGCTCCCAAGTTGGTTCTGGGTGGTTTCTTAGCAAAGTGTATATGGACATCACCATTCCAGGTGTGCAGAAACCACACTGGGAACCGTGGCACTTGGCAAGTCTTTCCTGAAATACAATTCCACAAACAACACTCCTTCCAGCATTCATCTCCATTCTAACGAGTGCTCTCTTCAATGGGAGATGCTATACAAAATGTTGCCTTCATAATAAATCAGACTTTTTAGGTAAAACACTTTAAGTGATATCAAATGAGAACAATTATTTTGGGTGTGATGTTCAGGCATATTTTACTAAAGAAGCTAGTTACTCTTCAGTGGAGTTCTGTCTTTTCTGCATGTATACTAAAACATGAACCAAAGGGACATTGTCCAAAATGTGTCATTAGCCCTAAGAGAGCAATGCCTGACCCATTCGAGCAATCATTACACACCAACTACTTGATCAGACTGTCAATATTAAAATAAGATCCATTATGAGCCATATCAACAGCCTTGATCAATCAACCACCAGAAGCCAGTGCTGTCCTATGTCGTCATTTAGCAGGGAAAACAACCATCTTATGAAATTCCTGTGCCCTAAAAACACACTAAAGCCATCCCATCCAAAAAAGAAATCAGTAATCCTCCTACACAGTGATACTGTACTCGCACCTGAACTGGATGAATCCTGGTTTTTGTACTTCCAACACCTTCCACTGTAGTCACTGCTGCACCATACAAGGAGCAAATGGGAAGCAAACATGCATTGGCTGAATAGTGTCTTTGGAACATAAAGGAGAATAAAGAACATGAATATTATCTTAATAAGTCTGGGTATTACTTTTCAGTCAATCAAGGCATAGTTCATACTTACAAAGCAGTCACTATTAACATTTGGAATAAAAAAGGATCACTTTCTAGCTATGTCTCTTGTCCCTGGTATAAAAACATATCTATGAGGACAATTCCATGGAACTTACATCTTCCTTAATAACTCAGTCTTTTTTAATTGCCCTCTTGTCACCTGCCCACAAGCAATCTATCATCTGTATTCTGCAGGAGGTAGATAAGGAAGACTGGTGTAGTCATTGGAAAGAAGAACTGCTGCAAATTTATAATCAAAATTCTGATCCAAACAATATTCTGTTGTAAAAACAAAAATCATACTAAATAGGAACAACACACCAAAGTGAAAATTCTTCTAAGCACTTAATAATTTTAATAAAATCATCTGGTTTTTAAATACAGTTGAAATTTTTTTTTCAGGAGTCTGCTTTAATTTTAGCTCTTCCATGAACTTTAAACATTTTCATTTGTGTTGCATTCCAATTTAATGTAACTGTACAAAAGGACAATTGGAATGTTTTTTTCCCCCACCTAATAAACACTTCAATGCACAATGACATGCAACCCTTTAACAATTTGATTGGAGTTTTCTCAACTTAAAAGCAATCAGTTACAGTTTTTAGTTTAACGAAACTTTGGTTTTGAGTTTCAAAACCTTTCTTTTTGTGGGTGTAATGGATAAAGTTCAGTACTAAAGGGCTGGTAAGACTCACTGTTCTCCCTACCCTACCTTCCCACAATCATATGACTATGCTGGTTTTGGCTGGAATAGAGTTAACTTTCTTCACAGTAGCCAGTGTGAGGCTGTGTTTTGGATTTGTGCTGGAAACTGTGCTGATAACGCAGGGATGTTTAATTACTGCACAGCAGGGCTTACAGAGAGTCAAGGTCTTTTCTGCTTCTCACCCCATCCCACCCCACCAATGAGGAGGCTGAGGGACACAAGAAACTGGGAGGGGACACAGCTGGGACAGCTGACTCAAATGACCAAAGCCATGTTCCATGTCATATGGCGTCATGTACAGCACAGAGAGGTGAGGGAAGCAGGAAGGATGGAAGCTTTGGAGTGATTGTGTTTGTCTTCCCAAGTAACCATTACAGACGATGGTGTCCTGCTGTCCTGGTAGTAGCTGGACATATGCCTGATGATGGCAAGTAGTGAGTAAACTACTTATTTTGCTCTATTAAACTGCCTTTTCTCAACCCAAGAGTTTTCTCTTTTACCCTTCGGATTCTCTCCCCATCCCACTTAGGGGACTGAGTGAGCAGTTACATGGTCCTCAGTTACCAGCTGGACTTAAACCACCATACAGAGCTGCAGGTAGGAGCCACATTCCAGTGGTCAAGCCAAAGGTATTAAATTAATGCCTCCTACAGCCTCTTGCAGGGGCTGTCAGTATTTATACATAAATCAAGCATTTGAGTATGACAATTCAGCAAATTTACAATATAGCTGAATCAACAGCAATTTTTATAGAATTCTCTTTTTGGATTAAAGTGACCCTTCCTCTAGATTCTTTTACTACTAAGTCTGACTTATACAACTCCATTTTTAAAGTTTCATATCTGGAAATGGTATCTAAAATGAAAAATTTTCTGTAGTTTTCAAAATATTCTGTTGAGGATACCGTATCTTCTTTGAAGCTGGCTCATATGTTGATATCATCACTGTGCAGGCACCACAGCCACCTCCTCCACAGCCATACTTAGTTCCTGTAAGAGAGACTGAAAATGCTGTCAATTAGGGAAAATAATTATCTGGTTCCATTCCAGTCTTTATTCCACTCAAAGGCTTGAGACCACCTGTTTTCATAAACCCCTAAGGAACACAGAATCAGTTTGGTATCAGTATATGTACTGGACTCCTTTCTATACTGGAATAAAATTTGTAGTGAAAGCAAGATGGAAGCTGAGGAATTACATGACCAAAATCCTCTTCTCAAGAAAACAGAAAACTTGATTACTATTTATTTTGGAAGAGGAGTAAGTTGGGACAGAAAAGGGAAGTGAAAAACAGTTTTCCAAGAGAAAATACGAAAGGAGGAAATGTTGAATGGGCAAACCAGCTGTATATGTGAAATTCCAGTGGAACACTAAAACAAATTTTCCAGTTTCTCCCAGAAGGCCCATTTATAGTCAGAATATTTGCCTTGCATCTCATCTGAAGGATCACACTACTAAGACAAGTGCTCATTTCTGTGAATCTGGAACAGTGGCCAATCTAAAACTGTAAATCAACAAACAGCTTCTTTAATGTTCCAAAATTACCCAAAAGAAGATGCCTTTTTGCCCCTCAAAATTCCATCAGCCTCAGGTTCTCATCACAAGATCTCCCCTTTACCAGGGAAGAGATACAAAGCTTGGGGATTTCTATTCTGTCAAGCCTTATATATACTGACCACTAGGTTTTTAGACTTCTTTATCAGGTGGGAGGGGAGGAACATAGGTAGACACATACTCATTGTGCCTGATGGCATAACTTTGCGTGTTTAAAAAGCCAGGCTAAAAATACAGCAGCTCATCAGCTCATCTGAAGAATACTTGGATCAAGAAAGAGACATCATTTAGTGTGGCTGATTTATCTTAAAGAAATCACAACTTCCTTAATCTGGTAGTTAAACTTTGAATTAATATTTAGTATTATTTTGCTTGAATAAGGCTTTCACACGAGTGACTTTAGGGGACAGACAATAAAAGGATACGCCTCTTTCGCAGATAAGACAAGAGCATTTGTTCAGGATCAGCATTCTTCTCTACTATCTGCAGCAAGAAAGTAAAAACAAGGTTTAATTAAGAAACCAAGGCCTTTCAAAATTCAGGGCAAAGCCTACATTCACACAAAGCCAGAAGAGAATCCTTCTCTGGTTCCCTCTCATAGAACTACACCAATTGCCAAACACAGCAGGAGAGTTTGGGCTCCTTCTGGAAATTCCTTTTCAGACAGATACACTTCCAGAAAAGAAGTGTTTGGGCACCTTCCAAGTACTAAACATAACCGCTGCTCAGTGAAACATTATACTGATGGAGCTGACCTTTAGTCACACCAGAAATAAAAATGCAGAATTTTAAAGACAGCATAAAGAACTAATGATTTATAGATGGCACTCTGACGTACTAGAATAAAAACTAGAGGAAGCCTGTAAGGCTATCAGCAGTAGAAATTTATTTTCTGGTTTTATTTATAATAACTTTCACTTGCTGTAAGAAACTGACAACAGAGAGCAACAGAAATACCCACATTCTTGATGGAGTACAGTATTTCTTATTTGGTCACTTAGAATCAGCTAGCTCCTTACAGTTGCTTTGGATCAACAACCAGTCCTTGCAGTATTATCTTTATGGTCAATAATCCAAATTTGGGAATTGGAGTCTTGCTTTCAGTTGTATCTCTGAAAACCTGACACCATCAAAGACAAGAAGCCAAACACACAAACGAAAAAAGTGTTTTGCTTACCAGCCAAGTTTGATACCCAACTGAAAGTGCATTTTACTTTGACACAGTTATGCTCCCAAACACAGCAGAGCTAGCCAAAATGGGATGCAACCATCCAACATTATTCTGGAGGTTTGTGTGAGGGTTCGGGTACACTCGCATGAGTAAGTCTGAGGAAGCCAAATCTGCGCCCTTCGGGATTCCTCCAGACAGACACAGCAGCCCCCTTTTTCCGGGCTATACTTACCTTCCTGCCATTGACATAGAAAACGAGATCCTCAGGCGCCGCGGCCCCTTGCAGGGCCATGGTTCGCAGCCCCGGAGCCGGGAGGAGCAGCAGCGAAAGCCGCACAGCCCGAGGAGCTTCGTTGTGCCGGGCGGGGCCGCGGCGCAGCTGGGCGGGCGGGGCCGCTCGGAGGGTTCCCCGCGGGTCATTGTGTTCAGCGTCCCGAGCCGAGTACAAATACTGATTAACTTCAGCCTTTTAAGGTGTTATTTAAGTGGTCCAAAGCTAAGCCATACCTCACGCGTTCTCAAAGGGCATAGGTGTTCCTGCAGAGCAAAACGGCAACATTAACACTGTGAACTGTTGTCAGGTTCTTACAATAAAATCATCAAAACTAATTTTAAATTGAGATAAAATCCAGCAATGTAGTGATCATGAGATCAGTGGGATTTTTGGTTATATTTGCATTCACAAAATAATCAGCAGTAAGGTCCAGGTATCATAACCATTTGTAAGGGCTACTTGTGCAGGCAAGTGTTTACGGAAAAAATATTTTCCTCTTTCTGTATAATCAAAATATGTGGAAACAATTTCCTACAAAATTTCAATAAGATTGAGTAAACATAAGAAAAAGCAACTTTAAAGCTATAAGAAGAAGTTCACATTACCTTAGCCTTAGCAAAATTATCCTAATTCCTGGTGATGGCTACAAACTGATTTTTATGTCAGAAATCATAAGGTGCTTTTACATCATTTTCCTGGAAAGAGCATCTAATATATCAAAAGACCTGGTAAAACAAACACTAATAGTGAAGATGCAAAGACAATGCAACATTGTTTATGCTGCTTTTATGTGATCATTTTGTGTAACAAAAGAAATGCAGCTAGGAAATAACAAAGTGAATTCTCTCTGTATTCTATTATTGAACATCAGTTTGAGCAACAACCGCGTGGATGGAGAAAACAAGGATAGAAGGGGAGTAGCAATAATAAGATTTTACAATTATTTAAAATAACTTCTGTGGATCTTCAGACCACTTTCTTTATCCTTTTTTACTCTGAAAGATATCTATACTAATTAATGGAAGAAATGAAGGCATAAAGCCCTAGGCATTTTATTTTTATGGAAAATTACATGTTTGTATTTAGGACACCCTAGCAGTCTAGCTGGGAACACCTGAGGCTGTGTGGAACAGGACCTTCACTGAAAAAATAACTAAGCCCATCCCCACAGAGATGATTTATTTTCTGGGAAGTTAAAGCATGCGCCTCTGTTTCTAGCTTTCAAACTGCAGACAGTAAAGATAACAACCATTTAAAAAAAACACTGTTTTGCTGCTGCAGTACCAGCACTGGGAACACAAGTTTTAACAAGTATTTCTTGAGGTTTTCTAATGACACAGCTGGTGATGTTGCTCAATAGTGGAAGCTATCAAAACCATTTCAATTAAAAATAAAATTAATTAATTACAAACTCGGTAATAAAAAAAGGAAAAATGCTCAATAATTTCTATGGGTACTTCTTTTTAAAAAATAATATTTAAGAAGTAAAGAATCTGTCTTTCCAACCATTTCTGCACTTCTTCATAATAATCTTGCTAATGAGGTGACATACACAGCATGGAAAGAAAAAAGTCTGTCTGCTGAAACTTCCCAGATAACATTAACAGATCTGTTTTGCATTGCAGATCACAGTGCCTGGGTGATGAGGTAAGTTTTATTAGAAGAATTTTCATACTGATTGAATACTCTATTTGTACTGCAAGATTCTATACGAAACACCTTGCTAGAAAAGGCATAGTAAGGCTTCTCGAGAATCATCTTCCAGCCTTCAAAAATTTGTAATTCAGGAACATCCTGTGCCAGAAATGGTATTTCTGGTAATTCTGCATAGATTTTTCTTCCATTAATGTATCTGATCAATTTTTAAGCCCGTGTAAACCAGTAACATCTACTGCATATGCATGAAGAACCACCATCTATAACCAAAATCAGTTAACTCTTATTCCTATCTCATAAAAAATGTCTCTCTGTTGCAAAATTATCCTGAATCTTATCTATTGTAATGTGTAGACGTTATGTGGGTAGTGTGCATCTCTAAATCAGATACTGCCAGAAAACTGCCACCTGACAGCACATTATGGCATGCAGAGGGGAAGCAGTACAAAAACCTGAGGGGAAGCAGTACAAAAACCTGAAAGGTAAATGGTATGGTATTATTGTATTACTTGTCACACTGGCACTCTTAACTGGAAACTTGAGGTGTTGCTTTGTTTGGATCCTATTTGCTACTGAATTCCTATTGCAGTGCTTTTTGCTTCCTTGCTCCACATACTATGGACTCTTGACTTCTCTCCCCTATTTCTCAATGAGAGTTCCTTATTCAAATCTCAGTGTGATTTTGTCACACCCAAAAGTCAGCTATATCAAAAAAGAGGGAGGATCGCCATCTATTTCAATAAATTCATAAAAATTTGGGATGAGTGTGTCTCTTCCTACCAGCACCAAGAAATAGTTCCACTCAAAATAAATATGAAAAACTCACAGTACAATTCCCAAAGCTGCTTTATTTTTATTTCTCATTAAAAGATATCTTTTCTAACAACTTAAGAAGTGCTGCAAACCATTTGAACAGATTATAAATTAACTGACCAGAAACACAAAACACGAGTGAGCTAACCTGTATATGCCTTCCTCAGTAAAGTATTCAGGGCCCCTTTTACAGAGCTTCTTCTCCAGAAAATTTCACTGTGGAAGACCTTTACTAATCAAAGAACAACGAACACTCTATATTGCTAAACATTTACATATATACATATACAATTGTACCCATTTTAAAAGTGTTGTCCATAAAGGCAATTTTCTATTCAATACAATTTTGGTTTGCTCTTAAAATTTCTTTTATGTTTTACTTTGTAGACTGGAGAATTCAGAAACTGTGTATCTGTAAATTGATCCCCTCGCCTTAATTTGCTGTAAAGAAAAGAAATAAAAGACATCAGATATGATGAATATCATCATGCACCTATGCAACTACGGTAATGCAGTCATAATAATTCAAATGGTGAATAGAATTAATGAAAGCTTGATACACTAAAGCAATTAAATTTGTGGAAAATAAGTATGTCTGAAAAAGTAAAACATAGATAACTACTGCTTTCCAAAATAATGCTAGAAATATTAGTCTTTTTATGTGACCTCTATTATATTAGGATGTGATATTCCTATAAAACAAAATTCAAAACTTACTTAAACCAAACACTTAACAGCATCCACTCAGGACAGTGTAAATCTAACTAAAAATATAAGTAGGAAACAATAATCTAAAATCTTGACTGATATCAACATTTTTTTTTTTGTTATTAGTTACCATTTGTCAGAAATATAGAACCTTACCATTTTGGGGTAAAAGAGTGGCAATGTGTCAATATATAGCACTACAGCATTTTAGCATATAAGTCAATTAGTAAAATAAAAGGGTGGCTCTAGTCAATTTCCGTTTTTTTACAAATTAATTGGCATAAATATTTCTGAATTGCCAGTGGTAATGTGAAGACTTCCTACATTACTTTTAATTCCTACTTTGCCTCAGTCTCACTGCTTCAATTGTTAGCTTACTCACAGAAGTAAAAAATATTTTGAGGTTGTATGAGAATAGTGGTCTAATTTGTTTTTTTCAGTTTATGCATTTATCTTCTCCTGCCACAGAACTGCCAGAAAAAAAGGGGTTTTATACCTTTGTCATAAAGTAAATTGCTATAATCCTTTCAATGTCAGCACTGTTCCAGGGAAGCCTTTCTACTGTCTTTACCTCATGAATACACATCCTACTAACACACACTCAACACAGTGGAACTGTTCCTTAAATTAATATTATACTTAAAAAAAAATCCAAACCAAACAAAAAAAGCCTCAACAACTTTTTAGCGAACTCCCAAAATATTTTCAGAAGTAATGAACCTAAAGGTCCTTTTATATTTAGATCTATTAATGTAAGGGGCAAATGTTAGTTTTCTTAATTGAAGTTTGGGTTTCAAATCCTCTTTTAAATTGTAGAAGTTATTTCACAATTTATGTCTTGTCTTTTAATAACCTATAAAATCCTGTGCCACTAAATTTGCTAAGAATATTAAGAGGCAAATTAATTAGAAAATAATATATCCAATATAACTATCAAATTAATATATCAAATGATTTCTCACATTATATACAGTTAAAGCAAAAGTACAGAATTATATAATATTACTATAAATTTCCTTTCCATTTGACAAGATTACAAGGACATTATTATGGTATAATTTACTTTCAGGTATAACATTCATAATTATTCATCTCTAAAGGGGTTTAGATCATGATAAACACTAAGATTCAGCATTATTCTCTATTAGTCCAAATTATACTTTAGAATTTGAATAGTATTGTCTTAATTTGGCACGTGGAAATTCTGCCACAGTAACTGGAGAAGCTTTATACCAACACTCAAGTATCTTTGTAAGAAAGATTTATGGCGGCTCAACTGTTTACTTGGGGGTTAAATAACCAATCTTTACTAGGGGTAGTTATGTATGCAAAAGACAAGAACAAAAGCCTCAATTTATGGGTACCTACGTGTGTAGACTGGGCTCCTTGTAGCAAATAGTGGGTCTGCTTCGTCTCTGTGGTGCTGCAGAGTCTTCTGAAGTTTGGGGAGATTTAGGTACAGAAGTGTGAAATTGTATACTAGTATTTGTCAGATCTTGGAAAGTTTTTCTCCCTGTAAATACAGTAGTTGATATACTTGATTTAAAATATTTCCTGAATCATTATGTAAACTTCAATTAATAATTATTCTTAATATGTGTTTCTTGATTCAGGTACATTGGTTACACACCGAAGATACTCAACACAAAATGGGACAGATGACCAAAAAAAAATGCTACTAGAGTAGCTCTCATCCTGTACAAACTTGGAGCTGTTTGAGGTCTGCCTCAGCTCATGGGACGACATTTCAGAGCGCCCAATGAGCCCCATTTGAGAGCAGCCCTGTGAGTGCTCAGGATTCCCTTACTGCATTTACGAAAGTGACACTGCACACAGCTCCCGGCCTTGAACACAGGGGGAGGGCACACATGTATAATCTGAAGAGTCAAGCAGTACAAGAGGTCTTTAGTTCCGCATTTTCCAGCTTTATGCCCTCTTTTTGGGCCTAGGTGTAAAAAGCGAGCATAGCAACTTTCAATTCAAGATTTGGATTTGGATGTAGGATGAAAAACTTAACTGTCTTTTGAACTATGCTTAAATAGATGAAGATCAAATAACTACCTTGATACTGCTGATCACAAGGGCTTACTAATTTATCATTAAAGCTACTAAAATTATGGGACTCTTTTTCCATCTTCTAAAGAAGGAACTGAAAATGAGGAGATGCAACTGCAAATCACAAAACTGATACCTCACACAACGGTTTCATTCTGCCAGTGTTCCTATTCTGTGCTAATGTAAAACAGGAGATATTTTTGGCCATTGTGTCCTAGCATTCAAATGATGCCAAGGCAGTATTAGCTTAATAGTTTGGGATTCAAACTAGGATACTGTCTAGGTGTTGGGGCTTTCTCAGACTATGAAATAAACAGGAGCTTGTTGAGAACAAGTATGTTTACAAAATCAATCCCTAATGCTATGAAATTTCAAAGCTATGTTCTAAAGTATATTTAAACTCTTGTATAGATGTGTTAGCTATATGTTCCATTAACTCCATTACATTGCATTATAATAATTACATTTATTATAGAAGAATTTAAACCTATCTTCCAGATTACATTGAAGTTTTATTATGTTCTTAATGTATCTTACTTAAAAAGATTGTCACATCAAAACCGGCACATGGGCAGGTTATTGAAAAACATACTGCTTTTAAGTATCAGAATTCCTGTTGAGTTGCAGCGTTTCTAGAGAAACAAAAATGAATTTTTTTACTCCAGCTATAATTTCCATTTAAGAAGAGAACAGTGTAGTCCTGTCTTGCTTCCCTTGGATAAAAGCTCAAGCTATTTTATCTTTCAATACCCAACTTTTTGAATGTAATGAAATTCTTCAAAAAATAAATACCTGCTTTAATTAAAATTGCTTCTCAAGAACCTAGACTACTTACATCTGCCCCACTAAGTGTCATCCTGAGGTATACTGAAAAGTAACAAGGATATTAGTCACCACAATTTAAAAAAATACTGCAACTGATACATGATACAGAAGATGCTGGTGATTTCCATTCTTATATTTTTCCACTCCTGTTTTATCTGCTCTAAACAAGCAATGAGATGACAGAATTGAGAGAAGACACGCTAACACTATTTCGGGCACTACCTAATTCAAAACGCCTTGCTTTTTCCAGCCCACATACTTACCATGACAAGGTGCCAGAGTATTTTTGTTATTCTGTTTAGAAAAATGATCCGTATTTTGTTTTGTTTTTTCATCATCTGGTGCTTCATTACGATAATTTTGCCCATGGACTTCAGAGCTTTTCAGTATAGAGAAGCTGATGGAAGCATTGCGGTTTCCAAGAGCAGGGAGCTCCACATTGGAAAGACCTTCCCGGGAAAGGCTATGTGCCTTAAATGGCATATTCTTACTGCATTCAACAACTTCAGTCACAGGCTTCAAGTTACTCACAGGGGAATTCATTTCATGAGGGACTTCCTGGTCATCCAAAATATTCTCACCCCCCTGAGATGGCTGAATATGCCTGAAATAACTTGTTTCTTGTCTGGTCTCAGTAACATCAGAATTAAACCTCTGTTTCTGCTTTACACGGTTATCAGGAAAATTACTTATGTGGGAGCTTTCACTAGTCACTGCTGAGGAATCTACCTTCTTTAATCTGTCAGCATCATCATCAACCTGTTCTTTAGCTTGTGGTGTATTGAGAGCTACATCATCCTGAGAAACTAAAGCTACTTGCATTTGCTGAGTTACTTTCTTTCCAGCCTCTGCAAGCAATGAATTCTTATTTTTTACTTCTTCATTTTTACAAGCTGAGAAGCACGTAAGATTTTCCTTTGGTATTACGCATGATTTCTGGCTGGCCTTTGCCAATGCATGCTTCAATCTGCCTGGTGAAAAATGGCTGCGCTTTTCGTCTGCTTTCTGACTAACTTCACGAAGGCTGTCATTTTCAGTTTCTCTACCTTGTCTGTAACTACTTTTTTGGTTGTTTTTTCTCTTCGTAATATTCTTCTGGTCTTGTTTTCTCTTGCTGCTGTCACACTGGTTTATCTCTGCTTGAGATTTTTTTGAAATATATTCTCCACACTGGCCATTTTCCTCTCTACAGGATTTTGCTGTGTTTGCTGTGGAAAGGTTTTGAGAAGTTTTCCTCTTTACTGTTGGTTTATCTCTCTCATCTGTATTTAGAAAGCCCCCCTGTAAAGGCAATACATTAGAAATGTTATCTTGGAATGGTAAATTTTCAGCACAAACTTCTGGTGAGATCTTGTTAACAGATGAGCTTGAGTCTGTGTTTTGTATTCTGCTTTCCACTTCTCCAAACATTTCTGAGGAAGTTCCCTGATTGGTCTCTTGTTTTCTTGGATTCATTACATTAACCACATATGTCCTTCTGGCATTCTTAGCTTTACTTGTTCTACTCTGTTGCTCTACAGAATTTCCTGTAGGTAGCTGTTTTGTCTGACTTTGGAATAGCTGAGTTTGTGCATCAGTAGTTTCTGAAGTTTCACTATTGTCAGCCCTAGAGTGCCCTTCTTCTGCATGCAGAGTTGAATGGACTTCAGTCTTGCTTTTAATTTTTTCTTTATCCTTCTTAGAATATTTTACTTTTCTGAAATTTGATAATCTTTTGTCAGAATTGGCATTATTAATTTTATTTTGATGCAATTTATAATTGCCTTTTGCAGTAACTGTGAGTAGTTCACCTGCATCACTGGCAGTCAACTCCATATCAGCATCATAAACTGTTTCTTCGGGCGTCATCTTGTCAGTAAAAAGCAGCTTTTTCAAATCTGTTTTACTTTCACTGTTAAATTTAAGGGGTGAAGGAATAATGCAAGACAAGTCACTTGAACCTTCCTGCAAATTCCCATCATTGTCATTGCTGCTACTGTTGATAACAGGACGAGGCAGATTCAATGACCTACATTTTTTATCAAAATCCTTTGTATTAGGTTGAGTTTTTGACTTACAAAGTATTGCATTTTTCTTTCTTTCAGTCACATGTACATACGATGGCAATGAACTACCATGTTCTGTAGGCTCCTCAGACTGTTCTAAGGGTTGTTCGTTTTTATCGTGAGTCAGGAAGGTACTGCTGCAACTTAATTCTGCACACAGTTGATTTTCTGCAAAGAGAAAAATTTCAGCAGCTTGATGAAAAGAAGAATAGAGTGTAGTTATCTGCATAAAACTACTGAAGGCTGAAACAGAAGTATGGAAAATTACACTGTTTTTAACTGAATACACACATTCTATGGTTGGTCCTTAAAAAACTAGTAAACTTAAGCTAACTTCATAATTTACTGAAGTTGGACTTTGAAATTGGACATAAATGAAACTTTTTCTATAACTACTTCAACTATTATTTGATTATGTTAGCTGTGTAATTACAATGAATGTTATTCTATAAATGACTCAGGACATCTATACTTACGGACGAGTATTTATTTTTCACTACTTTATTATGGTTTAGGAATCTTACTATACCTTCTGTATTGCACATTGGGTAATTAATTATGCAATTATTAATTATTAAATACTAATTCTCAGAGAGCTTGAGAAATAAATCACTTACACAGAAATATATCGTACCTTCTAAAAAGGTATTCTTGTCCACCATTGGTTCTGTTTCAATTAACTTCTGATTATTTGTACCAGAAGGTAAGAGTGATGCAGACTTGACTTGGTCTGAATGCATTTCCTCTGTTGAGTTAGTGGTACACTTGTAAGAATCTGATGCTTCACCCAGAGAAGGGCTACCTTGCTGCTTTGTATTACCTGTTGCAATGAAAGGAAGCTTTGCTGGCAATTTTACAGATCTGAAAAGAGAAAATTTTACTGTGAAGATTTTTTTATTAGATTTTCTATCATGACATTCAATTGTTTAAAATGTCAATAATGTGTAATATCAGAAAACAAGAACTCAAGTAATATTATTGGGTTCTGTCTTGGGGCAAATGTATTTTTGATGATAGAAAATCCTGCTTTGGGTGGGTAAGGCCACATGAAACAAGCAGTTTTGTCTACCACTGTCTCTCCAAATTCCACAAACACGTAATTTCTGGATTAAACAGGAAATGGCTTCTTGTTACCTCAGAACAACCTAGGACAATGTACAAAGATTAGCTGTAAGAGAAAGCCACAGACACCACATCACCCACCTTTGGCATTTAATACAGCCACCTACCGAGCTGCCTGACGTGCACTCCTGAACTCCTCACCAGCAGGGCTGCTTGGGCCAGCTGACAGGAGAAAGGAACTCTGGAGATCCTTCCAAAAGGAGAACAGCATGGAAATACAAATAGTTAAATATTCTCTTATGTTTTAATTATTGGAAATATCCAGAGGAGAAAGAAAAACAAAACCCACAAAAATGAATGGGAAAAAAATACATGCACTGATGGAAGACACACGTTACTCAATATATGCAATAGTTTTAAAGCAAAATATTTTGTTACAAAATTCAACAAAATACATAACCTACTTTTATCCCAAAAGAATGTACACACTTTCTAAATGTAGCTATAGCTCGTGAAAACTGCATTATACATATAGAAGCACAGAGCAGCACTAAGCAGATTGAGAACAGACAACACAGTATTTTCCTTTTTTTAAAATTAATTGTATTTTTTCCATGACACAAGGACTACATGGACTATGTTTTCTGGTTAAGTTTCCAGATGTAAGATATTTATTGCAGCACTAAGCAAGGAAGGCAGGTAGCTTGCTCACTACATACTGAAGCACTAATTTTTTTTTTTTTTTTGAACCATATGATTCTTCTTTCAGGCTAACTGATATTTAGCTTTTAGATACTTTGGAAAACAGATTAAATCCTAAATTTTCAGTACAGTAAAATTCAATCCATTTTACTATACTGGTTTAATCCCAAGTTTTAAGGAATTGGGGTAAATGTTTAATAACACAAATAGTATTTCAACATTGCACTCAATTTGATGCTTTGAAAATCTTACCCTGGAAGATGAGTTCAATATGGTAAAGTTGAAAAAATATCTCACCTCAGAAGGACTGCTGATTTCTATTGCAGCTAAGAGGTTTTCATTCAAATATGCATCTATTCCAATAAGAGTTTTATTCTGCACATAATAGAAAAAATATATTTTAAGTGGCTTCTGGTGTAAGAAGAGACAAGATAAAAAGGTGAATCTACGCTGCAATTTTTTTTAGACTTGAGTACAAACTCATCTAAATCCCTATAAATAAAGGTGAACCTGGAACTAAAATAGCTATAGGTATACACACTGACAGACAAAATAGTTAAAAAAGCTACCAAAAAAAAAATCAAATGTAAATATTATACTGTCGAGTGATATAACTTCACAAATCTGAGACATGTATTTTAAGCTATCACTTTAAAAAGTAATATTAAGTTTCAAAAAAAGATAAAAGCTTAGTTTAGCTAAGTTTAAATTATATTATTTGCAGCATACCAAAGAGGTTAGTTTTTGACGAAGCGAGCTATAATGAAACTGGAGTTTTTCTAATTCTTTCTGAAGAAAAATCTTCTCATTCTTTAGCTTGCGAGACTTTTCCTTTTCAACACTCAAAGCCACAGCTAATGCTCTGTTATTTTGTTGTAAAGATACTTTAAACATAGATGAGTTATCTAAAGGAGACAAAATAATATTATTTCCAACAGCTTCAATTCCAGGCCCTCTCTGTTTGAACTATCACTCTATGACAACATTTCTGTCTGTAGGTTCTGGTGCAACAGCAGCAAAGCCTAACATTTTCCAATATAAAACTGTTTGTGTGGCTGTCATTCTGATGACTACTGTTTCAAGTTTATTTCATGCACAGATTCTGCTCTAGTCTGGATTTTTAAAAATAAGGTTATTTTAAGAAGAAAGCATTCAAAAGTTGATATTTTCACAGGCATAAAAATGTTTTCAAATATGTTCAAACATTTTTATTTATAAAACTTACAATTTAAAAAAATTCTTATAATAAATGTGAGTTTTGACAACAAAGAAAAAAGCTTTATATTCAAAATATATATTCCCACTGTCCTAATGAAAACTTACCTATACCTATTACAGAATGGTTTTAACAGGCAGAATTTCAGCTAATCATGTTAAACACAGTTACTATTCCATTTGAAGCTATACATTCTAAGTACAGTATACTGCTTCAGTTTTATTTTAATAGGACTTACTTATTAATTTAGTTTTGATTTTAGAAGCTAAAGAAGCATTCAATTTTGCAGCTTGTAAAGCTCCATCCCTCTTCCTTATCCATCCTTTAGGAGCATTTGGGGTGAACACAGATGACGATTTAGCAGTTGCGCCTTTGTCCATCCGCAAAATCAATCTGTACACTGTCAAGGAGAACGTCCAAACAAATAATAAATTCAATTTTGAAAAGTGTCAAAAATATCATTTATGTCTTATGAGGGTTTCTGTGTCTGAAGTTGAAAGAATTTCTTCAATCTTTACCTTTGTTCAGTTTATTAAAACAGATTAATGAATTAATCAACACAACGAGACATTAACACAGAGAGGCAAAATACTTAATTAGTAAACCATGAAACCTGAAAAGATTTTTTTTTTAATTTTGTCTATTCCCTCACGTTAACTATCGGAGTTCACCACATCAGTGGGGAAAACCCCAAGGCTCTACCACTTCACAGTACGACGAGACCAGCTTGCGCTTTGTCAGGACAGATTTAAAATTGAGTCATTTAAATGAACGGCGTTACAAACGGTGCAAAACTAACCCGAGAAAGGGAGAGGCAAGCAGAGAGCGGCCGGCCGAGGTGCGGGAGGGCAGGGTTCCGCCTCAGCGCTCCGCCAAGGCCCCGGTGCGGCTTCGCCCTCGGAGCCCTCAGAGCCAAGGCGCGCGCGCCAGGGCCCTGGGCTTGGCGGGGCCGCGAGGGACAGCGGGAGCGGAGAGCGCCCGGCGCCGTAGAGATGGCACACGTGAAATAGTTAAAATACTCCACTCGCCTCTTACAATCGGTGAAGGACGTTTCAGAAGGGGGACGTGCAGCGGTCGTTAACCGCTAATCCACGGCTCTTTAGTGACATCTCCGCGTGTTTTAAAAAGGATTTGGGTGCTTGTAACATCACAGCTACGTGTCTTCGAAAATAATTTTCAATACCAGCCATTAGTAATATACAATTTAATTTTAGAAAACAGATATTGAGGATATGAACGCTTAGCATCAATGTCACTGCACTGTGAGGAAGGGAGTAGAAAACTCCAGATATTCCACTTAGCTGTCAGAGATTCTTAGGAAGAGTTTGAGGTGTTTGGCTTTCAGTTCAAAGATTTCCTTTAGGTTTAAGGGAAAAAAGCACAACTCCTTCTCAGTGGCAAGTTAAATTTCTTTCTGGCTGATTTTGAGCTATTAGTAATATGTGGAATAACAATGTATAGGCAGGCATCAGGGCAGTTAGGAAGACAGCAGTGATAAATTTACAGCCTAGTAGATGATATGCTGCCTGCATACCTAGAGACTTGGAAGGGCAGGAAGTCTCTGACAACAGAATTTGAACAAGCCCAGCTTTAATGTGGTTCAGGTAATATTAGGACTGTGAATTGCATGAAAATACTTTTGTCTAATTAAATGCTTTTCCCCAAATTCTCTTCTAAGTCCAAAAGCCCTTGAACACTCTTCACAGGCATTCTCTTTTACTGGCTATGTGTGCCCAGTTCTACCATTAGCTCAGGTGGACATTAATTGCTGTGAGCCAACATTACAATATTCTACAAAGTAAGTCAAAGGAATCACATGAAATCTGAGTGCCATTATGTGAAAAGAGATCTTCATGAAATTATCCTTTTCACAATCTGCTCTAAACAGCCTCTGGAGAGTCCCTTGCTTCTATCTTTAAGTGAATGATGTATGACAGCGTTTCTCAGTGTGGCCCTAAAGCTGCAAAACCCTATGCTTCTATGCAAAACCCTTAAAATACAGCTTTGATCCAGCACACATCCTATACCTTTGGTACATTTTCCCTTACAAGGAAATTTGGAAGTGACTGTAGCCTCTCTAAAACTCTAGCCAAATAAAAGAGCAAATAAACTTACATAACTTTTAAAATAGAAAACCAATCAAAAACTTACCTCCTTCTCCCTTCCACAAGGGAGTGTTTTCCTTCCAGATCCAACAATGAGTTTTCACCTCCTCCAATTCCACAACGGTCTCAAGTCTTGAAGAGGCAATTACCAATTTGCTTCCATTTAGTGTTTATGTCACTACTGTGGGCAATAAATTTAAAATAAAATGTGAAGTATTGCATTTCCACCCATGGTCATAATTTCCTTTACATTTCACTGAGGAACTCCCACGCTGGAACACTTCACATGTAAAAATCTCCAGTTACCTGGCAGCTACTCAAAGTAGGAAGAACTTAAAAGCACTGCCAAGTTTCACAGCCTGTATATCTTAAATGTACATTAAGAGCAGAATCATGGGTTTCAGTGACTTGGGATCCTGTGACTGGTCTTTAAACTGAACAGAAATGAAAAGTAGTGAGGGAAAGACAAACAGACTCTTGTGAAAGCTCTGAACATGTGGGAACTGAATTTGTACCTTATTAGACATATTACCTACATATTCATGTCTGAGACGAATCTTGGTTGAGGAATTAATCCTGTAGTGCCTAATACAGTGTGAGCTATGACTAAAGCATTCTGGTGGGTAGCTTATAGCTTTTTTCTTTCTGGATTTTCTGATGTCCCACAAGATCTGAGCTCATGATATAGCTTTTCCTGAAATTACAGTATTAAGAACCTGTCTTCCTCTAATCACACCACTTCTTGCACAAACTTAATAAAAAAATCAATTTCTTAATGCCTCTTTCTCTCCATCAAATTTGACTGAAACTAGTAAAGTGAACCAACCACAGATATACAGAGGATGAGTGTGTAAGCCTGGCTTCATTGGGAAACCAGTAAACACCAAAACAGAAACATCCCTGTGTTAATTTCCCAAAACACGCAGCTCAAAAGGCACTTTGACTGTGGGGGCTGGTTATGCTGCACACTTCTATGCCAAGTACAAGCTGTACTAAGCCTGAATTAATGATAATTCAGAGGGTTAAATGTGAGGTCTAAAACTATTGCATTGTTTGTTTATATATATATATATATATGTATGTGTGTGTTTATTGAATGAAACTGTGTATATTGTTCTGGTCTCACAGTGCAAATACGGAAATATTGTTCAGACTTTTGAGACAAAACCCAGCCAGCTTAAAGGTGAAAAGAAGCATGGCAAAGTGGACCTTCATTAAGTCCATGTTTTAGAGTAGAAAGACCAAAGGCTGTACTTACCCTATAGCATTTGACACATTTAAGTTGCAATTCCTACGCGTGAACTATTCTGGTGAGTAAGGGAAGACATACCCTTGCTAAAGATACAGTTAAACTAGATACCATTATTCCACAGAAAGAATCTATTATACTTATTTTCGCTTGTTTTACAGTAAATCCAACATCCATTAATTACCAGCCTGTATTGCATTCAGTGACATGTAACTTGTGTTAATTCATTAGATACTAAGCATCAGAAACTTGGCTTCTGGGTATACTCTTGGTCAAGAGCTGTCCAGGGAGCACAGGAGTGCCTTGGTGTTTGGCATGGCATTCCCTCTCTTTGCTGAAGCTGGAGCATGATTAGACTCCAAGAAAAATGAAACGTGTTTACTTTATGGCTTTACTAAATAGCCTGAATGGCCATTCAAATGCAAATCTGCATTAAGATAAACAGAAGTAGATTTAAGTAGTAAGTGATCATTCAGTTACACAATTTCAAAGAGTATTTATTATCCCCATACTAGGACCAGATGATGATTTATATTATTTATTTGGCTCTTTCCTCTAATGTTCTTCACTTGACTGAAGGGAAGTCTGAATAAACAATAAAAATACACTGGGATTTAGTTATCTCATTATATAGTAAATACGATAAATAAAATACATTTATATAATATATAGTATATTATATAACCTAAACAAATAACCAGCTCATACCTTCCAGAAAGTCTGCAGAAATCCAGAGTTTGGCACTGTAAACTTTTGCACACAACTCCTAGTTACTTGGCAATTGCATCTACAAGGATAGTTTCTTCCTGTATATTATAGGAATAAAACCAAACGTTGTAAGCAAATACAGGAGAATTAACTGGGAACTAGACAAATGTTGTAATTTTTTTTTTCCTCTCAGATTGAGAGCTGCCCTGCTGAGAAGGACTTGGGGGCGCTGGTCAAGGGGAGCTGGACATGAACCAGCAGTGGGCACTCACAGCTCAGAAAGCCAAACATGCCCTGCTGCATCCAAGCCCCATGGGCAGCAGGGCAAGGCAGGGCATTCTGCCCCTCTGCTCTGAGAGCCCACCTGGAACCCTGCATCCAGCTCTGGGGGCCCCAGCACAGCAGNGGGGCGCTGGTCAAGGGGAGCTGGACATGAACCAGCAGTGGCCACTCACAGCTCAGAAAGCCAAACATGTCCTGCTGCATCCAAGCCCCATGGGCAGCAGGGCAAGGCAGGGCATTCTGCCCCTCTGCTCTGAGAGCCCACCTGGAACCCTGCATCCAGCTCTGGGGGCCCCAGCACAGCAGCGACATGGTGGAGTGAGTCGAGACGAGGCCACCAAGAGATTAGAGAAACAGAGAATCTCTCCTTTGAGGAAATGCTGAGAGAATTGGGTTTGAGGCTCCAGGGTGACCTAACTGCAGACTTCCAGTACCTTAAAGGAACTTACAGGAGAGATGAGTAAGACGTGAGCATGTAGTGCCTGGACAAGAGGAACCGAGTTCAAATTGACAAAGAACATGTCGTAGTCGCCCACAATTGTATTTGCCCAGGAAAACTGTGGATGCCACATCCATATTCAAGCTGGGGGTGGTGGGAAGTACATGATCTTCAAGGTCCCCTTCCAAACCAAACCATTCTAAGATTCTAACTATGAAGACTATAGAAACAGCAATAGAATCAAACCCACTCTGAGTAAACCTATACTTGTAATTTTAAAAAACCCACAAAAATTATGAGCGCGGTTTGTGCCCTTCAAAGCAGCCGCCTGCATGCGGGTCAGCTCCACCTGGGAGGGCGCCTGAGGGAGCCGCTGCCGGCAGCCCCGCACCCGGCAGGCCCGCAGCAGGGACCCGGGGAGGGCACGGCGCGGCCGGGGCACACGGGCTGCCCCTCTGCTTTGCCGCCCGGCCCTCCCCGCCGACACGTAGCGGAGCGCGGCCCGGCCGCGGGGCAGCGGCGCAGGCACCGCGGGGCGGCCAGGCCCGGAGCGACGGCGCACTGTGCTTACCGCTCGTGGGCGGAGCAGTAACTGGGAGATTGAAGGGGCGAGCGAGCGAGCGGCCTGGGAAGTTAAAGCAGCCCTAATGAAATGTCGTTTTTTAAAGAAGCCATGCTTCTTTTCATTGGTTCAAAAAGAGCTGCGTTTTTAGTGCTGTGAACTGTGCTCAGCATTTCGCGGGATATCCTTCCAGAGCTCTGGTCACACCCTGACCATGCAAATCTGCTTGCCTCTTTGTCTCGAAGGTTAAGCTTTGTGATTCCTACCAGAGTAAAACGACATAGTTTTTTACGCTTAAGGTACAGAATACTTAGCTATTTGCATTACTAGATCTCCAGAACTGTTTTCAAAGCGATATCCTGTTACAGACATGCAAGAGCTGAGCTATTGCTTATGTCTTGTATGTGTTCTGTGAAGTCCGTAGCCGGCATTATCTTGACGTCTATTTGCATCTGTTTTAGGTTCGAATAGCTCGTAATGAACATCATCACTGGCAAAAGCAATGGAAGAGAACAAGGTTGAAGATGTCCAGGATATTCTGCGACTGAATGTGCGAGGCTGTTTATACACAGCCAGGCGCGAGTCTCTGTGCCGTTTTAAGGATTCCATGCTGGCTTCCATGTTTAGTGGACGCTTTCCTCTGCAAGTGGATGAATCTGGTAAATATATTGAAGTTCTAAATATCACATTCTGATCACGGAGCTCTCTGGAAAATATGCTTGTATATATATTTATGCATTTTATAGTATATCCCATTACCCAGTCTGCTGAGGATCAGCTGGCTTTTAATTAAAGTTTGTAAACAGTTCTGCGTGCATGGCTTTATATGTGCAGGTAGTTCATCTGAATTCCACAAGTCTACTTGTGCTTGCAAACACACACATTTGTACCATGTGGCATGTATAATGCCATGTTCCTGTCCAAACTCTGGCTTTGGAATGTACTTCTTCAGTGAGAATACAGAAATAGATAAAATTGAAGTTGGCAGAGTATTTGGCATTTATCTTGGATCCTGTCTGTGCACCCCTGTAATCTCCAGAGTCATCTCATTCCCTCTGTTCATTACGTAAAGAGATTTGGGTCTAGTCTTTGTTTCAGAATATCTCATTACCCAGTAAAAAATGCATTTTTCACCACCATGGTTTGATATAAAAGTTTGAGTAAAACTATTCATGGGTCAAATTTCACGCTTGTTTGTGACTTGGAAATCCTGCCAAAGTAGATCCAGTTAAAAGAGACAATGGATGAAGAATAGTAATTCCTTGTTGCGTACATTAGACTTCAAAATACCCGAAATTTGTAACATAAGGACTTTGTGCATAACATAGCAGGACTTTGCTGCCATTTTTCACAGTTACAGTGAACAGCCTGTTGTACACACCGTATGGTTTGGTTGGTTTTCTTGGGGTCCTTAAGCCCTTCAGGCAAAGGAGAGAAAAAAAAACAAATACAGTATAACTTGAGCAATATTCAGAGACAGTTTGACTACATGTGTTCTGGAACTGATGCTAATTTTAACCCTTTTAAATGGTCTAGAAGCAAAACTGAACAGATCCCTGCAATACTGAGTAAAGATGCACCTGCAGTTAGAATTAGAAATGTGTCTAGAATTAGATTTTAGCATTTTAAGCAGAGTACAGCACAGCTGAGGTTGTATTTTGTTATGGTTCTATGCAGATTATTGATTTCACTGAAATTCCGAACAAATGTTTACTGCACTAAGAATTTTATCTTCAAATAACAAATATTCCAGGGAAACAAAATACCATTTTAAAAGAGTAAAGACTGTATACTTATTCTCCCTAAGTAAAACGAGTACACGAGTTTTGTACAAAAGGCTGTACTTCATGGTTTGGTAGAATGTGACAAGTTTGTCTTAACTTACTGGAAACAGTATTTTAAATAAGTTTATGTTTTCAGGAGCATGTCTAATTGATCGAGATGGAAAGCTGTTTAAATATCTTTTGGATTATCTTCATGGAGAAGTTCGGATTCCTAGAGATGAACAAGTTCGAACTGCACTGCAGGAGGAAGCAGATTATTTTGGAATCCCTTATCCATACAGTCTGTCTGATCATTTGGCCAATGAAATGGAGACATACTCTTCAAGGTCCAATACAGAGCTTAAAAAGGTCCTGACATTTCTTATCACTGCTGAACTCTCTAACCTGTGCCATTCATTAGCACCAAACACTAAAGCTACAGAATGTCCAAGTTAGCACTTCGTAGTGATCACACTAAATCATGAGTAAATTCAGAGTTTTAGGTTAAAAATCCTAGAGTCAGTATAGTTAAGGATATGCAGTCAGTATAGTTAAGGACACCAGCTTTTACCATCGTTGCAATACAGTTTAAATGTGAGTGTTGTACATGCAAGCCTGCTGTAAAACTTGTGTTGTAGGAAGGACATTTAGTTTCCTATTTGGCTTCAAATTTTGAAAAATTTTGAAATTAGGTTTGATCCCTTCAAGATGTTTGGGTTGGGGTTTCTCTACAAATTATTCCTAAAACTTGTAAGAGAAAATGTGCTCTGACATTTTTTTAGAATGAGAAAGAAGATAATTAGTGTATTATTTAAAGTCATAAGGTTTTGGAGTATTGGAACTTAAAAGCTAATTCTAATTAACTGGTAGGAAATTACCTCATATTACCAGCTTTGGCTGTGTTATTCCTGACAGTCATCTCTGTTTTCTTAGCAAGTTATTTTTCTCTGTATTTCACGTTCTCCCTTACTCATTTCCCTTTGAAAAGTGTAAAAAAGTTCCAGGCCTTTCAGTTTCTCTGCATGTTAAGGAGTTGCCTTACCTTTAACTACTTCTGTTGCCTTTCTGTGAACCTCTCAGTTTCACAACATTCTCTTATAACATCAGATAAGTAATAACTTCAGACATTATTCTAGAAAGACTACGTCCTTGATTTACTTAAAAGAGCTCACTGGTACAGTTAAGAAAACTTAAATATGAAAGCTTATTCAACTAAAAATACTGCATTCTCATTAATATTCTATATGTTTTATCTTTTTTCCAGGCTTTGTTGGATTTTTGTGATTCTTACCATTTAGTTTGTACCAAGCCTACAGTTTGGGTTCTGCACTATCTCAACACTTCTGGAGCAAGCTGTGAAAGTAAAATTATTGGTGTGTATGCCACAAGAGCTGATGGGACTGATGCAATTAATAAGGTGCTAGGGATGAAAATTCACAGTAAAAGCATGTACAAAAGGTAAGGTGGCTGTCAAACGTGAAAGCACTCTGAAGTGAGAATAAATACAAATTATAATTATGCCTAAATATTATATGTAGCATAGTGCAGCATTATCGTACTATAAATCAATGGAAGGAATCTTTCCAGCTCCCAAAGCATCTGGATAATAGAATGGTCACATTAAACAAATAAGATAAAAGCTAAGCCTGGAGGTTAAGAATTTGAGACAGTACACACAAGGTGGTTAGAATGCAATTGCTGTAAATTTTTATTCTGTTTGACTTATTATTTTTAAAATGTCTCAACAATTAAAAAATTACTTTCTAGTATTTACACTAATAAATCCCCATACAGAAGAACCTCCAGAAATATTTGCAAAGTTGGTTGTGATTCATGCAATTCTTGAAATTCTTTTGTGTAGTCTTCTAAGATAGCTGAACATGGAGAACCAAAGACGAAAAGAAATGGTTTTAATTGTTTAAAGAATGTGTACAGCTCTACTATGCTATTAATGTATTTGCATTGCAGTAATTGGAAGTTACTGATAGACCTGTACTTACAACTTTGTCACTCTTACAGTGCAGTGTCAGAAGTGTACTTCACTGTGCTGCTTTTGATTAAGATAGAGCTCTTGATACTTCATAATCTTTATAATTAGGATGCATATCTTCCTAAGTTTAGTCTGGGAACATTAATATTTATTCCAAGAGTATTGGCAATGTATCAGGTGTCAGTTCTCCTACTCTGTATTCTAGAAAAATAGGTTTTACATAATTCCTTCTGTAATTATTCTATGAACACCTATTCTTTCTTGAATATCCATTTCTAGCAATAGGCATTCACAGGAGGATTAGAACCTCTTATTTTAATAAAAACAAAATCAGAGTAACATTTTCCTTTCTGCTTTATAAAACATTTACTGCTAAGTCCTTATAGTTAGGATTTGGTAAAAAGAATGATATATTTCACCAATGGTACATTTTTAAGGACTTAGCTAACTAATCACGTAACTGTTACCTTTAAAACAATATTTCTAGAGAAGCTGGAAATAATATCCAATACATCTGGAGCTATTACTCAGTAGCTGAGCTGAAGAAAATGATGGATGCTTTCGATGCCTGGGAAGGGAGAGGTACAGTAATAATTTTTTATTTCAGTATTACTACTTTTTAACATAAGAATAAGAAAAAATATTTGCCAACTAAGTATAATAAAAACTCTGCATAAACTTTCATAACATTGTAAAACAGTAGTGGCTGTTTGGGGGAGGAAAAATGTTTTGTGGGATGTCCCAGAGAGGAGACAGGAGTTGATGTGAATGAAGCAGCATGATGGCTGTCAGCAATGTTCATGTCAGCAAGTTGAGAGCTGAAATTCTGCATAATAAAATACATGTATTCATGTATTTAGTCAGGTGTAAACATGCATGGCTGTGTTCTCTCAGCGTATCAGTACAATGTTGCTATGAAATGCAGGTGTCAGCTACTGGAGAGTGCCTCAGGAGCTGATTGAATGTTGGACTCTGGAAGAACGCTCTCTGAGAGGCAGTTTGCATCATATGCCTCCAGTTTATAAAAGGTATGCTGATTTGCATAGGTGTCATAAAATTAATTAACAAATACAGTGCCGTCTTTTTTTTTCACCCTCTACAATTTCAAGTTCTTTAAATATCTATGCATGTTGAGATTTCTGTTTTTTTAATTTACATTTTTTTATAAAATGTCATAGAGTGCCTAATTGCACAACTGAACTTGCTAGAAACAAATTACCTTTTTTTTTTTAAAGCTGCTGAGATTTCTCAGCAGCCTGGCGAGGAGTAACTTGAAAAACTAGAGAGCAGTGTTAGTTAAATGGACTGCTAAACCAGAAATTTAAGTGAAAACTTCAAAAGGGTAACTGATTTTCACATCTGTGAGAAGTCTTCTTTTTAGAAGGAATTTTTACAACTTCCTTTCTGCAGTTTTATGGCGGTTTTTTTGATTACACCTCCATTCTCAACACATTACCTAAAAGCAGCCTTTTGGAGGTGCCACTGCACAGTCACCTGAGCCAGCCTACAGCCACTTCACTGCTACAGTTTTTAATGTGTCATCTTAGAGAGGCAGAAGAGATTGATGGTTCTATTCTCAGAAAGACAACCCTGATTGTAGTGATGAGTGGTTTGGAATCATAATTTATGCTTGTTAAAGTATCCTTTAAACCTATTTGTGAAGTGCTGTTGCAGATGGTCTGTTTTGTAATAATGTTATAAAAATAACAATTTACATACGTCATTCATTTTTTTTTAATTGAAGTTCTGTGTTTTACAGACGACTGATTGACTGTACTGAAGTGGAAGGTTGTTTACCATGTAAAGTGAGTCCCCAGCCAATTAGATTCTCAGGTCCCTCAACAAATACCGACATAAAAGTCAAGAATTCATTTTCATTAAAGGTAGCTGCTTACAGTGCTTCACATTCTGCAGCAACTCCTGAACGACTCCATAGTGGAAGTCTGATGCTGCACAAAGAAGTTTCTGAAGCCACATCCACAACATGCACATCAGTGCCCAGCCAGTCCCAGGCTCCGTGTGGAAGGCAGAGTGTTGGCAGTGGGACACTGAGCCAAAAGCCATTCCAAGCTGCAGGGAGTGAGAAGCCTGTGAACAATCGTGCAGTGAAGCTGAAAAGGACTCCGCTTTTTCTTGTGACACCGTCTCAGCAGCCTTCCTCTGCATCCAGAAAAACAAGTGAACAGGACAGCGTTGCTTTTGAAATTCCTAATACTTCTACACTACTAAACAAGAAAGAACCAGCTGTATTAGCAGAAAGTACTACGCCTAAAAATGATAAAGTGGATGGATAATGTTTGACTCAGTTTGATAGACTGGACAGCTGTGCATCATATGGTCAGAGAAGAGATCATTATCACATGTGAACCTTTATTCAAAGATTAGATAGAAAATCGTGCTAAAAAGATAATGAAAAGCATAGGAAGAAATTGTTTTAAGTGAGCATTGAAATGGGTTTTGTGCTTTATTTCTAGATATTTTTTACATGCTGGGGAGGAAGAAAAATGGATATAAAAAATTGCTCAAGTACATGCAGTTTAACATGCCAGTAACTCCCATTTGTATTTCTGTTGAGCTGTACCATAAAGTGAGTACTTGCACAGCATAAAAGAAAATCTCTTTATCAACTTTAACTGCAGTGAACCTCAATTTGTACCTTTAAGGGGCGGGGGAAATAGATATAAATAAGTAGCTTTTATTAGATACAAGTTTGCCGGAAGTGCACAACATATGCTGCAGAGACACCGGAAGTTGAATGCACTTACTGGCACTTCTGGTGAGGGTAAATCACCGGTTTTTGCTCTTACTAGAAATGCAAGGGGATCACCTTTGTTTCTACTGAGAGAAAATTCAGAAATACAGAAGGCAAGAAGTGTGCTGTGTGAGTAACAAGGCTGCTCTCTCCATAGAGATACACATTTACAGACACACACAGTACCGTGGTGTGATCTGCCGCTGGAGCGGGGCTGGTGCAGCTGTGGCATTTTGTGTTACCCCACTGGGGAATGGCTTTTCTGGCGCTGCAGGGTCTGAGTTACACCGGGCCTTCCGTGTCCTTCTGCAGATCCTTTCAGATCAGGAGGGCACAACCTCAACTGGTGTGCAAGCAAAGCACAGAAGCTGAGGTCGAAGTGCCATGGTTTGAAGAAAAGTCTCCCTCCTTCCCCCTCCTTCCCCCCGTGCAGGCTGGAGGAGATATTCCTGTAGCAGAGCAAATGTTGAGTAATGACACTGAAACAAAGAGCTGCTGTATTTTTCTGTCAGCAGAGGAAATTCAAGTTCGGATCCTTGATTTTCAAGAGCTCTTTCAGTTGTTTAAATTAGTGAACAAAACCTGGCTTTATTTTATACCCTTGCTTATAGTTGGGTGCCGGGTTTTTTGCTGTTTGTATGACTACTTTTGCTTCTCCAGCACAGTAAATACAGCTGTCTCTGAACACTGAGAACATTGCCAAAAACCAAGTTCTTAAAATTCCTGAGACTACTGGAATTACAGAAGGGTTCTTTAAATGTTTTATTTGCTAGATCATTTAAAGCCATCACATTTTCAGGCTTTTCTCCCAGCAATAAGGACTTGAAACATAATTTGCACAAGTAAGAAACCCCAAATTTTCATGTACTAACATGTTTTTACAAGACATTTTGCCATGAACAGTAGTCACTATAAAGGTGTAGAGCATTATAATTTTCCACTATTAGTGTGTATATGAAAGAGCAGCTGACCTTTAGAGTATATAAGTTAGTGTTTTTCTTTAAAAAGAGATCTGAAGATCAACAATCCCAAAGCTCTTCCAATCTTAACAAAAAAATTTTCACTGAACGAAGGACAAAGCAGAAATCATGGAAACATCAAGTACTCTAGTATTCTTTGAATATGTAATTCATTGAGACTAAGTTTGCAAAATTTGTTTTTCATAATAATCTGACTGAAAAGCAGTTTTTAACTCTTAACTGCTGAGTTCTATTTCACTATTTATTCAACAGCTGAGCACTTCACCACACACCTTAAAATCTTTTTACAAGGCTTTCTAAAGCTGACTTCTTTCATCTTTTAAATTTAGAAAACTTCTATAAACATGGAATCAGAGAATATAATTAGGCGAGAAAAGACATACACGAAAAAGCTTTGGGAATATTCCTACAGGACTTTATGACATCATCTGTACTACCTTAGTGATTACTTAATTATTTTGGTAGCACAGTATTTTTCAAATAACCTTCGTGTCACTTGCATTACAGTGGCATTCATGAGTCTTCTCTTTGTCCTGGACACTTGTAGTCAAAAGAATAAAAAACAACCCCTTTGAATTTCAGTAGATGAAATGAGAAAGTGGTTATGGTGAAGAAGGCAAAGATAGGACTTGCGGGGATCTCCTTAACCCCAGGAGACCCCGCAATATGTAGGAAAGTCCAGGTTTCCGGCCCGTGCTGTTGAAGGAGTAGTCTGGAGTCGTTTGTTGGTGTTCTCAAGGCAGTTTATTAAGTCCTTATCAAA
>VXBU01013518.1:274919-540760 GCA_013400315.1 Bombycilla garrulus
TACTATTCTACTCTTTAAACTCTGGTGACTTGCAATTCTTCTTGTAAGTTAGTAATTTGTCTCATGGATTAAAATCAAAGCCACAGGCATTCCCAGTATCAATCCAGGTTCTCTGACACCTCTGGCAAGGCTGAAAAGCCTCCTGAACAGGGTTTGGATCATTCTGAGATGCCATAGGAACCCCCTGGGTTCCAACAAGGACTTGCTTTTATTTATTTATTTTCAATTGCATGGGGTGAAAACATGGCCTTTTAACTCATCTAAGTAGGCACTTCCAGCATGTTTTTGATATCATAGAATCTTGTTCAGTTTCTGTTAACTGCCAAGAGTGATATTGAACTGTTTTATGATAGCTGGAGAGCATTAACCTTTATGCTGACCAGAACTAGATGCACTGTCAAGTGGTGTGGTAATGGTTTACTTTGAATCTTTGTAAAATTATAAATCATTATAGCAGAGGTCATGTTAAAAAGCCCCCAAAACATGTTTGGCAAGTTATTCCAATTCCAGAATCATTGGGTTTTCTTCAAAGGAGACATTTTCAAGCACATTAAGTGTTGGGTTTTTTCCTTTTTCTTTTTCCCGAACAGGGTTAATTAATATAAGTTTTCCAGAGAGCCTGACTGCATTAAGTTACCTTTGCTTTTTAGTTTTCCAGCTGTGTATGTGGATCTTTATATTGCTGAGTTCTGCCCTTACTCTGAATTGAATTTTACACAAAAGACAAATAGATTCAACCTGCTTTAAAATACTGCCCCTTTAAGATGTGTTTCCACTTCTGGAAGAGCACAAAGTGCAGTGGGAATTCCACGCTTGTGTTTGAGTGAGGCCAAACAGCTGTATTTGCTTTGCTAATTGAGAGGACTTTTTTATAAAGAGGATGGGCCTGGAAGGGAAGCCTTGCCCTGCCATAAATTCCCTGACTGTCCCTCTACAAGTCCCTTAAAAGCAGAATTGCATGTAGTTGTCTCTGTAATGAGAACATAAAAACAGAGTTGAAGATGGGCCCAAGAACATTTGGCTACTTGTAACTACCATGAACAGTAAAACACTCTTAGGAATTGGCAGATACAATTCCAAGCATACAGACACACATGAAATGAAAGATGAATACTCTGAAACAGTTTCAGAGCACAGCCACGTAATGTGGTTAAAATGTGCATTGGAATAACATTCCAAACCAGTACAGATACTAGACAAAATCTGGTGTGCTAAAACTGCAGCATTCCCACAAACAGCCTAACCAAGCCCATGCAAAGCTCTTTAACAAGGAAGATGTCTTTGCATCACCAGAGAAAAGAGAAATGCTGTCTCTCACCTGTTAGTCCTGGATCTGTCACATACTGAGCCTCCAGTACATCAAAGCTTGCTGGTACTGAAGAGCACAAGGTGGTCCCGTTGTGCTGAGTTACGACTTAAGCTACAGATTTTATTTATCTGCAGGAGGTTGCTTGTGAGAAACTGACTTATGGAATAAAGTAACTTTCAATAATGCAACAATCAAATGTAGAAGCTATAAAGAAGGAATAAATGTCATTACAGATAAGTTAGATTTTCTTTTTTAGGAAGGATTACAAAAAAAGACACATTTCACAACTTACATATGGTACATATGGATAAGAAATTCCTGTGTAATATCTGTATGGAATTTGTAATTAAATATTTTAGAGTGAGGTTACAGTGAAATTGTAAGGCAGCAGATAAATTTTGAAGTTACCTATCTGATGGGTATGCACAACAGAGGTTTTGGAATTTCAGTTCCATCTACTCCAAAACATTCAGCTTAAAAGTGTGATAGGTTATTAACTAGGATAATAGTGGTGCTTGCAATGCTAAGAAGCCTGTGTCTACCTACACATTTATTTTTCTTTCACTACTCTTCCAGAAGACGATGAATTACTTGCCTTTTAAAATCAGGTTGTACCAGTATTCACTGTAAACGTATATAAAGAAAAATAAAAATAAGGGAATGCAATTTGCTTTTCCCTTGGAGTTTATTTTTCAAGGGCCCCAAAAGTAATCCAGTCAGTACTAAGGAAGTGTGCAGTCAGTGAACAGAAATTAGGCACAGGAAATTGGTAAAAAGCAGTAGTGAACAATCACCTAAAAGTAAACTTTTAAAGCTACTCAAGTGTCCTCCTGCTCTCACTGACCTTTACACTTTTCTGATTCTGACAGTTAGGCCAACCGGTCACTTGATGCCGCTCTGAATTCTTGCTATGTTAAACAGTAACTTACTGTAAAATGTGTTCAGCATGGTGGTGGCTGTCATGGCAAGGCTGTTTTGTGCACTGTGACATTAGAATTGAGCACCTAGTCCAGTCCAAACTCAGCTGAAAGCCTCCCACTGATACCAGTTCCACTATGCAAAGGAAGAGCACAATGTTAGGCACTGCAAAGCAGCAAACACCAGAGTATTTTAGAAAGAAGATTTTAATTATTTGGAAGAAACAGGTTTTCTGAAATACAGACTCAGAACATAAAGACTAAGTACTTTATTAGTCATAGCTCTTGTTATGGACAGATGGCTCCTACAGCAAAAATATAGAAAAATAATTTGAATTCAAGTCTAGAAGACCTGCAACTTTTCATATGCAAAAAATAAATCCAACTAGTCGTAGAAAAGTGGCTGATAAGGATGGAGAAGAGGGCTGTGCATTTGAATAGCCATTACTATATACATTCCAAACTTAAATGAGCATATTTCCTCAGCCTCATAAAAATAGTTTGTCCATGAAAAATACCAATATGTAATACATTTAATACAATTTATACTTGATTTTAAAGATCTCAGATTATGGAATAATAAGCTAAAATCAAATGAACTGCTTTTTCAACTCTTCTTGTATAGAACAATACTCTCTGTGTATACAGTGTGCATGCATGTACGTGTATACACGCACAGAAAGAAAGAAGTGTATAGAGATTTGCTGAAAAATTCTACAATATTATTTGATTTTGTCGCAGACCACAGCATACAGACGTCCTGGGATCCTTCTAACACAGGCTGTTCTAGGAAATAATAATGTTGACTGGTATAACCACATATCTACAACAGGTTTTTGCTATTATGAATTTAATTATCAATTTATCTTTCCAATCTAGATTTTGTTGTTCTAAGAAGTAAATGCTGCTTTGGTAAGATTCCATACAGTCATGACAAAATAAATGTGAACATATTGGGGAAAGCCTTGAAAGTATGACTTAATTTTGATAATTAGTAAGTAATAAAGATATCAACAAGTTTTAAGCAGCAAAAGATTTAAAAGACTATGTTCTGACTTATTTTCTCCACCAACAAGCTTTTCGAGCAACAAACTAAAATGAAGAGGCTGAATTTCTCTGCCTGCCATCACTATGACATTTTAAGCAACCAAAGTCACAGCTGGCACTGAGAGAACAGTGGCATCAGCAGAGACATCCATCCTTGCAGGACATAAATTGCATTGTGACACCCTGCCAACGCCACCTTGGAAAGGCCTGTGCTCTGCAGTGTCTGGCGTGTGATGCTTCCGTCGGGACTTCTCTGAATGCGTTGGATTCTCTGTGGTCCTTGCAGTTGTAGACTGCTCTTGATTTTTCATAGCTCCTTTATTTTTAGATCGAAAGCTGTTATGCTGCTGTCTTCTGTGCTCAGACCTGGAACCACTCTTTGCATTTTGATCTGCCTCATTACTGGCACCTTGTGACTTATGAGATCCATTGAGCCGCATGTTTTGGTGCAGTGGGTTGAATCTTCGTCTCTGGCTAGAAGGCCCATTCTACCCAGAAAGAAATTGGATAACTGTTAGGTTGTCTGAACCCTTCCAACAGGCCAAGAAACACAGCAGTCAAAATTAACAGTGTTACTGTTAGGAGGGAACAGGAGAGGGAAAACACTAGTTTTGATTGTTACCAGAGTCTTTTTATAGTAACTATAACCAGAACTGTGAGTACCATACTATATCTGAGTAGCCTGGAGATACAGATGGCAGGTTCATCACTGATGCCAAATTAAAATCTGCCATAATTCAAGAGAATACAGAAAAGGGGATGAAATTCTAGCCATCTCAACAGCTGCTGTTGAGGAAAGTTCTGCAGGTTCTGGCCAACAGAAGTTAAATCTGAGCCAGCAGTGCCCTGGCAGCCAGGAGGGCGAAGCATGTCCTGGGGAGCACCAGGACCAGCATCACCAGCTGGACAAAGGAGGGGATTGTCCTGCTCTGCTCTGCACTGGGGCAGCCTCACCTCGAGTGCTGGGGACAGTTTTTGGTGTCATGATAGAGGAAAGATATGAAACTATTAGAGAGTGTCCAAAAAAGAGCCATGAAAATGGTAAAGGGCTTTGAGGGGAAGCTGCATGAGTGGCTGAGGTCACTCGGTCTGTTCAGCCTGGAGAAGAGGAGATGAGGGGAGATCTCATTGCAGTTACAACTTCCTTGTGAGGGGGAAGAGCAGGGACGGGCACTGACCTCTGTGGTGACCAGTGACAGGACCCAACGGAATGGCCTGAAGTTGTGTCAGGGGAGGTTTAGCTTGGGTATCTGGGAGAAGTTCTTTACCCAGAGGGTGGCTGCGCACTGGAATGGGCTCCTCAGGGAAGTGGTTACAGCATCAACCCTGATAGAGCTCAAGAAGTGTTTGGATAATGCTCTCAGGCACATGGTGGGATTTTTGGGGTGTCTTATGCAGGGTTAGGAGTGGGACTCAGGATACTCTGTGATTCTCTATGCAGTTAAGAAGTACTGCAGAAATTAATACTGACTGAATTTTTCCAAAATCATCAATGTTGCTTTCTCAGCATTGTGCAAGTACTGCAGTATGACTGCAGGAAGAACAGGTAGTCAAATGTAAATTAAAGTCAAGTGAAGAATCCTCATTGTGGAAAACATGTCCATTGTGCTACTTTGTTCAGAGGATGCTTTGATTCTTAGTGGAAGTGGCTGAATTACTTTTATTTGCATGCCTGTCGGGACAGGAGATTCCATACATGCACTGACATTATGCACCATCTTACACTTCCCTTCAGGCATCTCCTTGAGCCTAAAATCCCTACTGGGACAAAATTCAGACCAACTTTAGGGGCAGAACAATAGTACAGGAGCATTCTAAAGTGCTGTTACAATAAAAAAAATTATATAATAAATCATATATATATAATAAAATGCTATTAATATAGCACAATACTATAACCTATATTATAGAGCTTCTGAAATAATATGCTTTTAAGCCTGGCAGGATTCTACTTTCAAAGTGTATCTAAAAACTGTGCTTCAATTGACCATTTGTAAAGGTCTAAATGTTCCTCCTCCATAGCAGTTAGCTATAATGGAGGGGTTTTCTTTTTCACTCTATTACTGCCACTAGACACTTCTAAACAGATGTTGTCTTTACTCATATGGTATTTCTGTTAATTCTACTTTATATAAATTCACACTGACTCAAAAATGAAACTGGAAAATATATGCTTACTATCTTCAAAATTATTAATTAAATACAGATGACAAGCCAGTATTTGATTTTCTATTAACAACTTTCAACACTACATATTTTTCTGAAAGTTCTGAAGTAATTTAGTTTGGTTCATGGCTGATTGACATTTTACCTGCTTATTTGTTGAGACTCCTTGAGAAGAAGATTCTGTAGGATTGGAAGAAGGATAGTTTTGTACTTTACTGCTGGCTGTTTTATTATCAGAGTTCTTGGCATTACTAGAGGACTTTCGGTTGTGCGTATTTTGCTTGCCAGTTGTTGCATGTGAGGTCATTGAGGACAGCACTGAACTACATGGTGTTCTTGAGGAATAGTTGTTCTTTGGGTGAGAAACTGTAAAAGAAAAGGGATGATGTGTTATCAGTTAAATAATCAACATCTAAATAGAAGGCTGTATTCTTACCTTGCTTACAGTTAATTTTGGAAGCATTGTTTCAGTCTTACTTTAAATAATGATAACTTAAGCTAACTACTGAAGTAAATTGGTTCGAGTCGGGCCATAATGTTCTTTCTACACCTGTAAGTCTGCCTCACTGTGAAGCACTTCTGGAGATAAAAGAGCCAATGGTGTGGCACAGCACTAAAATTGGAAGGAGCCTGGCATAAGGCCAGGCTTTTGGCATCCAAGAGAACTTTACTTATTCCTCTCTAAAGGAAACGGGTAAAAAAGGTTCTTCTGTATCATGGGTATCTATATATATCTATTTATATATATATATATATAAAACTGGAACTGAGTGCAATGCACTAATCCACTTCTTGCAAACTACAGCAGGCTGCACTGTCAGGAACCACTACTGCCCATCTCAGTATATTCCTATTCTCTACTTCTCAGTATTCTGAGATTGCCTAATTTACTAAGCACTGTCATGTCTGGATATGAAATACACCAAAAAAATCCCTGATTCCTCTGTGCATTTCTTCAAGCTGCCTTTGTGAAATGGCCCCCAAGCAGTCTTTAAGAAGATTCCGAGGCTAATGAAGTTCTTGATCTTAATTTTCTGTCCTCAATTTTCTGATTATGGAATTTTTCTGTTTCCTTCTGGTACAGACGACAAATTTCAGGCTCACTCCAGAGAGACATCTGTTGTTTTTATCTAAGCGGTACTTCTATTTTTTTATTTCTAGTACAGAGAAAGAAGATGAGGAATCCTTTTAGTAACTAAGCATCATCTCCTAGGTTTTCTGAGGATCTTATTCACTTGCACCAACATCAGCTACTTCTCCCACTAGGTGTCCTCTTCAGAAAAACAATGCAATTATCTGCACAATGAACTGAATTTTCTCTCCTGAGTTCAGTGAGGCCAACCATCCCTGAATTCTGTTCTCATCTAAAACAGACGGCTGCACGTGCAACCCTTATAAAAACTGAGATGGCTGTCATAAAAATGTATTTTTAACAAAAAAGATGTACAAGGAAAGGATACTGGGTGTTCTGATATATGTCAATCCAATTATTTCTGTTTCTTCCTGCCCTTCATTTTGAGTCCACACATGCTGTCCACAATCTCCTCATGCTAGAACATTCCAGCCTTTGCACAAGCTCTGCAGGTTTGGTTATTGCTTTTGTTGAAGTCCTTCAGAGTGGCTGCTCTTAGCTGTAAGGCCTTGTATAATCTCTTGTTTGAGGGGTATTTGCAGCTCCTAGCAGGGCATGAGCCTCATTGAGAGATGATGCTCAGAGAAACATTTTTTGCACTGAAAAGCTCTTGTCAAAGACACTAATCATCACAAGTTGCTCATATAAGGTCATTGAGGGCAGGTATGAGCAAAGTTCTTCAGTCAGTGCACTACACTATCAGTCATTTCTAGGATGACACTGTTCCCCTGCTAGTAGCTGCTCTTTTGATTTCACTGACCTGATTTAAACAGGCCTCCATCAAACTATGCTTATGTAACGCTTTACTGAAATGAGGTATAAATAATTAACTTGCAGAATTAACTGCAGCTGGAAGTTATTTAGGAAAGTAGTTCAGTGAGTTTTAAAAAACAGTCTGTGGTTATATCAATAGCAGCTGTGTATTATTAGTCAAAATAATCTTTATGGAATTTTCAATCTCTTAGGCTTCAGGGTATTAGATAGGGTCTATGAGATGACTGTAAACAATTAGATACATTACTGGGAAGTTTATGTCTTCCTCTGAAACATCCTGGGTTGGTTTCATTGAGAGACAGGATATGGGGTTAGATGGATCTTCAAAGTGTTCTGCAAAAGCAATTCTTATGGTCTAATGAGTTAAACCGGTTATGCCTCCAAGCAGTCAGTTCTTTAGCTGTGCAGTCAGAAGCTTGTATTGGCAAACTGTGTAGTACTTTCTCAGTTTCCTAATTTTAGGAACTACTTGAAAACATGTATTACTTTCCTTCTACCAAGATGCATTTGTTCAGTATTGTTTTACCAGTTTTCTTCTGAATGGAATACCATAGGACAGAGTAGCATACTGGGCAAAGCCTTGTATCGTTTACTTTGTTTTAGGGGGAAAAAAACCAAAAAACATGACAGAGATGAGAGGTAGGCTCCTATTTTGCAACAGGGACATGATACTTGACACAAAAAATGAACCTGAATTTCCAAGCAGAAGGGCAAATGATATAGAAACAGGAGCCTGGAGAAAAAGAGGCTGAGGGGAGACCTTACTGCTCTCTATATGTACCTAAAAGGAGATTGTAACAAGGTGGGATCTTTCCAGTCTTAGTGATTCTATGATTTGGGACTCTAGATGGCTCCTGAAAAACCCAGTGAATATTGTTATAAAGCTGGGGAGTTACTTCTTAGCAGGAGAGATCTGAATTGGTATCATTACATTATACTTACACACAGAAGCTTCCAATTTACTATTTATTTATGAATGACTGAATTTGTGTATTCCCTAGAGTTGGGATCCCGTTTAGATTGAAAACTCCATCTGATCTGAATAATACCTGGAAATCTCTGACAAAGATGGTACTGTGCACTGCAGATGGACTGTGCAGCCCAGGCACTGTGAGTCTAAAATTTTGCAAATTGTAAAGTTGACTTGTGTGTTCAGCAGTCCTGCTGCACCCAGAGACACCACTCATATTGGGCTTGCTGCACACTCACACCCGGGCAGCACACGTGCTGTCAGCTCTGCTGAATGGTATGTTCTGAGAAACTCAGTGAGAGGGATCATCAGCACTTACTTTCTCCACAGAGCTGAATCTGGGTCTTCAGCTGCTCTGTATCACAGGAGAATCGGGCAGACCTGCCCAGCTCTTCATCGTATTTCCGTTCGCTCACAAAGTGCTGCAAAAATAGACATGTTAACAGTGATTTACATTCTGAGCAAAAGACTGTGTGCATGGTAAAAGAACCAAGCGATACCTAAATTCATTTTAAGGCTCAACAAATTTCTGACCCTGCCCTGTTCACAAGATCCCTGTGCAGAACCAAGTATTTTCCCATCCTTACCAACTGACATCTCACAGTCCAGTGATGGGTGGATCACTCCCACACTTGGGAAGTGGGTCATTCCAGAGGAGAATATATGTTTGATCACTGAACCGGAAGCCATCAGGTTTACTTGCTGAGTCTAAATGATATACAAACAGCAAAACTTCCCACTGCTACACTTAGGGGATAGCTTACACTTCTCTGATAGCATCTGTACACTGCTCAGAGGTGCTACAATGCTTTAAAAAGCTACACTTTCCCTATGAAAAGCTATTTACCCCTCAGCCCATAGCAGGAATGAACAGCTTGGGCATGTTAATGTGACAACTCTTCCTCGGCGTTTCTGCAAATGGCTGAAATACCCCAACAGAAGCGAATGTCTAACCTTAATTTCAGCCCTGAGTTCAGAGAGTTGTGCTTCAGCCATCTGACTGGCTAGGTCTGCCAGTCTCTTCAGCTCCTCTGCTTTCTTCTGCCGAGCAGTCAGGATTTCCACTGCCAAATACCAATAGTCAGTCATTAATGCTAAGAAGGTAAATTGCTCTGTAATTTCTTAATCTCTGGGCATTAACATGGTACATTCCATGTGAGAAATGCATGGGCCACTGACTTCAACTGGACTTCCAATATGTTACCTGAACAGATTAAGTTGATCAGCATATTTCATTGAACTGCCTGATTTTGAAAAAGATCTGAAAATGGGATAGGGTATCAGAAAATCAAAGTTAAACAAATCCTCCAACGTTCGGACAAACAGGGGCATAGACATGTTGTTTTGAGTTCTCCGGGGCTTTATTTTGAAGTACAAAACCAAGGAGCCTTCCAGAGACATGGAAAGAAGCATTACATTGAGTCACCAGCCTGTTTCTGACTGTATTTCATGCTGTATTTAATTTACACAGGGGAATTTCACTTCCTCTGAAAAAAACCTGTTCATATACACTTCATGTTAAAATAGCTGGCATCTTAATTTTGTTTTCACATATGAAATACACACATTTGCCATTTCAACAGCAAAGCAGCATTGAAGGCCAACAGTCTTTACGAAAACAATAATAAATATTCATTACTGCCTGTCTTGTATATTCTATGTAAGGAAGGGGTGAGTAGTTATATTCTTATAGGGAAAGATTAATCATAAACCTCAAAGAAATGGTCTATTTGTACACAAGATGACATTACACTTTTGGTGGAAATATATGTAAACTATTACCTAAATGGTGACTCAGTGTAAAAGCAAGAACTGATTAACTGGTGGATGGGATCAGTACTTAGGGGAAAGAGGAAACAGCATCTAAATGTAAAACAGTAACAATCATAGTATTTTGTCTAGAATTTACACATACAGTTGGGGGAGTGGTACTTAATGTAAACTATCCTAAGGACACAGACCCCACAACAGCAGTAGAGATTTTGGCTTCTTTGCCTTCTTTTTGCCACGAATTTCCACAGCACACTTGACAAGTCATGTAACCAGCCTACACTTTTTAATGCTATTTTTAAAGGTGAGAATTAATGATATTTCACAGACAGTTTGTTTCTCAACCCATTATCCTTTATTTAATCAGATAACACCTTCTTTTGAAAGTATTGTAGAGACAAGAAATAGTTTGGGCTAGAAGGGACCTTTAAAGGTCTCTAGTCCAACCCCCTGCAATGAGCAGTGACATCTTCAACAGACAGAGTTGCTTAGAGCCTGACCTTGAATGCTTCCAGGGATGAGGATCTCCCCTCCTCTGGGAAACCTGCTGCAATGTTTCACTGAGTATGGCATGGTCCAGCAGGCACAGGGAGACACAGCTGCACCTGTACAGCTGTGTGGGAGCAAACAAACTGTGCAGCTGTAGAGGAGTGTGTGTCTCACATGGCAGGCAAAGGCAGACGGTGGCTACAGTTCCTTTTGCCCTGCTGATAAATCTGTGCCTACATTATTACTTTTGCTAAGAACAGCTGCGATCTTCCCAGCTGATCTTTTCTATTTCATTTTTTGTAGAACATGGTCTATGAGAGTGAGAAGATTTTGTCACGTTAAATGAAAAGTTTACCAGGTGCCTACCTTGTCCAATAATTCTGCTTTATTGCTTATTCTAGGTAATGCTAATATTGTTTCTCCCCAAGTTCAATATCCTCTTTGCTGAAGTGACTACCCAGACCATATGATCTCATCTCATATTGGCATTTATTTCCATGAGATGCCAACCAAATACTCATGTTTAAAAAAAACCCTGAAATTATCATATTTGGAATTTTTCCTAGTGTTGACAGTAAGAATAAGATCACCCACTGTAAAACAGTCCTTGAGTGCAGCAAAGAAACAGGAAAATAAATAATATTCTAAATCTTGGTTAGCATGTTACAGTCCTGTAACAACTTTCTGCCTAAGTTTCTGAAAGAACTTTACAGCCTACAGCAGCCTTGAGAGACAGCAGAAACCTCACTGCTAGAGACAGGTACTGGGCCATCCACTGTCAGGAAAACAGGGAAACAGAACATGGCACATGCAAATGCAGCACTTTGCATGCTGGCAGGTAGGAATTAGGTTTACTTTCTACAAAAATTCCTATAACTGACCAAGATTAATGAGGGGGCCTACCATCCAGCCCTGGACAGTGAATTGCCAAAATGTGGTTTTGTTTGTGCAGTTAGGGCTAAAACCTATATCTGCTCATCAGTAGGAATTCTGTTATTGGTTTTCCTGGTAAAGAGTGCATGCTCTGTAGCTGATTATAGCTACCTGGTATCTACAGGTAACCAAAAACTGCTGATATATAACCCTCCACAAGTCCTTCCCAGAATAACACAAAGCTTCAAATTAATCTCTTTCATGTTATTCCTAGAAAATTAGCAAATAAAATTAAAACCACAAACTTTGCAAATCTTTGCTGTTTTAACTTCGTACCTTCTAGTTTCTACACATATACAACTGCAAGAGACTTGGACAGCAACAGAGAGTTTAGAGCATTCTTTTCAATAAAAATTCAATTAGTGTACTTTTTTAAACTAAGTGAGTTCTAAATGCAGATGAAGCATTCAAGAATGTTAAATATATTTGTGATGCTGCTTGGAAGGACCTTAAACTCAAATCAACAAAAGGATTGTATGCATTCATAGCAAGGACGTTTTCATCTGCCAGGAAAAGTATCATTCTAACCATGCTTTGGTTAATGTTCAATTTCTTGCTTAGCATTCTCTACTGAAACACGTCTCCCTGTATTTACTGGGGGTAAATACAAACACTGTATCTTGGATGGAGTGTAAGACAGATACTGTGGTATCCCAATACAAGGCTCATCCTGCTTTTCCCCACCCCAAAACAGAATATATATACATGAAAATGCAAAAACCAGAGACAACATGAAAGCATGGAACCAGATCAACTCCCACACATTATTAACTAAACAGACTGCAGTAAACATCTGGTTTTGATTTTTTAAAATTGTTCTAATTCATAAGCTTGGTCACTATCCCTTAAGTTATGCAAGGCAGCATAATACCTAGTCCCCTACTCCCTAATTTCTGCATTCTAATTTATATAGGTAATACAAGCAAGCAAACAGTGACTGATAAATGGAAACATAGTAACTGGATAACCATAGAAATGAGGAACAAAAAGAAAGTGTGGTCAAAAAGCTCTGATAGGTAAGCAGAAGGAGTTAGTAATTTAAACATCATACCATCTTCTGGTTTACCTTAATTTCATAATACTGAAATTTTGATGCACAATCCTCATAGAAACTACCATGGAATATCAAAGTCTTACCTGACTGTATACACAGAGTGAAAGATGATGGAATGCTGCTAACCAAATTTATGCATTGTGTATTTTTATGCCAAACAAAACTGTTTCCATAGTATTTCAAAATTTCATTGTGTATTTTTTTACTTACTGGCTTCTTCTTTAACTTTATCAATTTCTGCCATTAATGACACTTCTTTGTCTACGATACTAAAAAGGGAAAAAAAGAAAGAAAAAAAATCATTATTTAATTCATGCTAGAACTCCATCAAAATCAAAAGCTATAACTACACACAGACTTCAGACATTAATTATGGGCAGTTTTGATATTATAAGGCTTAAACAATTGAAGCTGAAGAAATACCTAGGCAAGCCAGCTACAAAAAATTAGTGATAATGAGTATGTGCTGCTTTACACAAACATCTCACTGGCTTTCCCACGTATCTGCACAGATGTGGAAATCAGTCTGATTCAGCACAGCAATTCTCAAATGACTAAACAGTCTGTTTCCTAATTAAGCCAGACATACCATTGCTGCTACCCAGATTAATAAAGCTTAGGTCTTGGCACAAAACTGAGAATTAAGCAAAATTAAAGATGTGTGGAATGAGATCCTATTCTTCCTTAGAGATATTTTTGGAAAATATGTCAGGGTAAACAAGAAAATGGTTTGTGATGTAAATAAGCGTTAAAGTATCTCCATAACACAAGTCAGCTTCCTTGCCCCCAATTCCCTCCAGGACTGGGAAGGAGTTGTTCCACTTCTACCTCTCCTTTTACAAATACCTGGTGTACAATCCCTGACAGTGTTTATAAGCTGTCAGCAAGTACAACTGATCTGGTGGGTCTGCTGAGAGCAAACAGGACATGTGGTAAATTGGTCACATGAACACACTGACACTGTTCAGTGGAGTAACATCTCTGCAGAATGCTCTCCAGGGAACAGTGCTCTGGTGTGCCATTCTGTTTTCCCTTCACTAGATTATTCTTTAAGTTCACATTTAATAAACACCACCAATGTTAGTGTTTGTGTTTGCATAAGTAAATATATTCAAGCAGCTGAGGGAGAAACTGCAAAAAGTAGGTCAAACACCAGGAGTACATCTAGGCACGCACTCAATGGAAGAATGAAGCTCTCAACCCTGTTAGTAAAATCAACCTTAAACTTAGCTTTTGTACCCAGTGAAGACACTGAGTTATATGTCAACAGGCTTCTACTGAAGCCTGGAAGGAAGACATTATAGAAAACTCAAAACATTTTTCTAGAACATCCTTGGCAAGAAAGGGAAGATCCTGCAAAGTTCAGTGGGCAGCAGAGGGGGACTGAAGACTTAAAGAGCAAATTATTGACAGGTCCTTAACTAAACAGGGAAAGCTTGGTGAGCAGGCAGTGTGGGGAACACATGGCAAACACACAGCTGACAACCAAACACATTTACCAGCTACAACATGTTCAAGTGCCATTCATCCTTCCTTGAAATCTTCCAACCAACTTCACACAGCTCTGCGGTCTTCTGTCCTTGAGTTTTGCCAGTCTGCCATGCCCCCTGAAGAGGAGGAGACCTTTACATTGCCTCCCACTAGCCAACAAGAGGGACACAAGGAGGCTGGCTGATGGCAAAGGTTGCAGCAAGACAACACAATTGCAGCGTAACAGATTTTTTTGTTTCATACATAGAAACAAGACTAAAATTACTGTTCTAGCCTGCCAGATCAATTTAGTGTGACCTACACACCAGAGGAAATAAAACAGCAGGGTTTTTTTTACGGTAGAGCAAATCAGTTAAGAGGCAGGTTCTGACAATGGAAGGACACGCTTGTTCCAGTTGGCAGTCAATATTCTCTAGGCACAGGCATTAAGCTTGAATGCCAAAGAAGCAGGTGATGATTCCAGCTTGCTAATCTAAACAGTCATAGCTTCTCAGAATTAATCTGTTTTCAATTAGCTTTTTTAACTACACGGTTTAATAAACTTCCTTGACTTTCACAACAGGTGGCTGAAACAAATCCTATAAGTTCTTACCTATTTCTATCCACAAAGATGATCTAGTTATCTTTACTACTTTCTCTTAAATAAAAAAACCCACAGATTTTTGCTTTTTATGTCTCTGTTATCAAAGTGCTTCCCTAGAGCACTTCACAAATTATATAAACATAAACTTTTGTCTGGAAAACATATTCAAGCAACAAGGTCACAACAGCAGAGCTCATCAGAAGAGTGTTTTAGTGCAGCTCATTCCAGGATTGTTCTCCCTGCACTCTAACAACAGATCCTTAGTAAACTGGTGGCCTTTAACTTTTTTTTTTAATGCCAAATAAAACCACTTTTAATACCAGAACAAAAACAAGGCCAGAGTAGTCCCATATTTATCATATTTCACAGTCAAATCTTATCTATTACTGGACAGTTTTCCACTCCTAAGGTTTCATTTTGATCTCTGACGAACATTTCAGGGAAGCGTTTTGATGTTGTAGCAGTACAGGACAGGATTGATGAATTTAAAGAACAACCATCACAGTTCTTCTTTTCTAGCTATAAACTAACACTGGAAAAATTAAAGAATAATACAGGAGAGAAACTGTTTGATGCCTTTGTCCATGTAAGAAACTAAGTTTCTGTAATAGACAGACCTTGAGAAGGTTTTCCTTCCCTGAAGACAATGCAGCTGTACTAATTTGTATCAGCAGAGGACACGCACTCTCTTTCTCTTGGCTAAAGGAAAGGAATATACTAATTTTCATCTAGAAACATACAACCACATTTCTCAGCTTGCAAACCATAAACTGCCATATGACATATATGGGAAAAGTTAATGTTTCTTTAGAAATGTCCTAGGCCAACCAGCACCGGCAAATGCAAAACAGAGCAACACTATCTCCAACAAGAATTTATCGAAGTTATAAACAAACTAAAGCAACAGAAAACTGGAAAAAAAACAACAAACCTTTCCTGGAAAAAAAAAAAGACAAATGACAAATACAAAGAGAAATCTTAATGCTAATATATAGAAGGAGAAAGGACAAAAACAGTGTGGAAAAAACAATGGATCTCTCATTCCTGCTAGTATCCCACTGTTTGCACATGAAGGTCCAACAGTCACTAAAAATGAACAGCTCCTTAACTTAGGAGCTCAACCATTTTTAATGTATTTTCTGGAAAACTGCCCTACTCAGCCCTAACACAGTGATTGTAATTAGACCACAGCAAAAGTGATATTGAGAACTGCTCAAAGCTCAGAGCAGCAATACCTCCCAGGAAAGCATTTTCTTTTAATGTTTCTTAGTGTCCATCTGGCACTAAAACGTTGTATGAAGCTGGTACAGTCCAGTGCACAGCCTGCAGCCATTGGTGTGCTGTGGAGAACGGGATACTGAGTGCTACAGGAACTTTCTGCACACTCAGGTTTGACCAGATTTGAGCTCTAGCAGAGCAAGGAACAGAATGCATTTCAGATCTAAAGACACCTGAGGAAAAACATTCTGCTTATTCCTTCCTCTCCAGTTATTTTGTTTCTCTTGGATTTTCTACAGATGTTTGGAACCGAGTTTAAAATCATGAACACACTACTTTAGCTGATGTTTTGAAGAGTTCGTTATCTTGTCAATTCTTTTCTGATTACTCTGAGCACTAAAAATCTGAAAGCCATGGATGAAGCCATGAGTTCTCTTTACTTTGAATATCAATATCAACACCTGAATATATTCCCACATACTATTTGAGACTCCGGTGACAAACACACAACTCAGAACCACTTATTTCTTCGAATGTACCTGAATTCATGCCCTGATCATCAGTCCATAGGTTCCCCTGCTGTAGTAGGCCAAACACTGGGACTCAATTCCCCCCTTCACTGACCAGACTCGAGACAGATCCGAATCAAGTGAGCCTTATCTCTATGACTGATGATACAGAAAAAAAACAGAGTAACATTACTATCTCTTTCTTTTCTGTCTCCCTTCACCCCATCCAGCTCCTGAAAGGACTGATTCTTCCTTTTCTTACCCCTGACACTTTCAGGATCAGGACCTGGATACCAAACTTTAACTATCAGCACCATTATCACTGTTCACCACAAATCTGCAGTTTGGAGCACAGGATTTAGCACCATTTGAGCTTAATATCCCAAGTGAGATTTTGAAGTGGAGCTGAGGAAGGAGACAATTTTGTTGAGGGCACATGGCAAAGCAGATGCTTAACACAGAGGGCATGCAAATGAGACACAGCCAGTGCTCGTGCTGTAGAGATAGGAGATGCAGCAGGACACACAGCAGCTCTCTAGGAATCTTTTTTCTGAAGTGATTTTGAAGGCAAAAACATAAGTGCCCTATTCCCGGTCAAGTGAACAGTACTTATGCCTTGGCCTTACAGAGATTGGCAGGATTCACACTCGTGTACAATGGCAAAAGAGCTGCAAATGCCAAACTACAATGAGCTGCTGGCACAGCAATGATAGGGGAAAATTATACTGACAGCTGCCTCATTTCACAGTTTCATACTCAGAACAAATTCAGAATTTGTTCTGACATTAGTGGAAACAAATTAATCTTCCTCTAGTTTACAACATGAAATCTAGTATTTTCACCGTGCTAAAGAAAAGGTATTTTCAGTCAGTCGCAACACCTCCAAGTCCAACTAAAATTATTAAAGTTATTAGTGCCTCTTGAGAAAAGCTGCTTCAGATTGCCAGGTTGGATGATTTATAGCTTTACTGATGAGAATCACAAGGTTTCCAGATGAACAGAATCTTCTCTTTCCTTCTGCCTCTTCTAGGCATTATGACAAACCTATTGTGCCTGAAAAGATGGGGAAATAAAGACCAAGCTGACATGGAGGCAAACGTGCTGACACAGCTCACCAAGGTAAGCCCCAGCTGCATGGCATAAGTGTAATTCGAATGAGTCTTTTCATAACACCGTTAAATGCCTCAAAATGCCAGTTTTCTCCTTGGGGTGTTTAATAAGCTTTACTCCCCCCTGAACTAGCTTTGTGCACAGTTTGAGAATGACTGCTGTTCTGGACACTAAGGAAAATAGTGTCAGCAGTGGCATCCTGAATAACTGCAGCAAGGCTCTTCATCCAGACGGGGGAAGAGCTATTTTTTTCCTGGGCATCCTCTGGGGGCTGGTTTAGCTAGAGAGCTGCTGAACACTAAGGTATAATTTGAGCCCTTTTTTCATGAGGAAGGGAGTTAGAGTAGTGAGACACTGTTGGAGTCTGACAATTTAGGCATCAACAAAAATACAACATACTCCAGTGACGTTGCTCTGTCAACACTCTGGAACAGACCCCAGCAGCTCCTTGAAGCTGTGCTGATTGACAAGCTGCTGACAAGCCCAAGCAAGTTTAAGGGACATTGGTATGGTTACTGCCTGCTGGATCTGAGCTGAGGTTACACGCAGATTTATGAGATAGTTCTGATAAGCTCTGTATTGGTGTTTAAGTATTATGCTTTTTTTCCTAGCACGTATTTCCCCTCTAGCATGAACATACTTGACCCATAGGCAGTGTGAAAAGACAACTGATAAGAATCTCTAATGCAATTGTGTATTTCACAAAAGAATCCTGCATGTCAATCCAAAAACTAGAGCTGTCCCTGTCAAACTTTTGGCACAAGGAGCTAGAATGATATGATGAGAAGGTATAAGAAAAGCTCAAGCACCTGTACTAGGTGATTACAAGTATTACAGGATTACTGACTAGACATGCTATTTCGTAATTGGAGAAATGATACTTCAAGTTTTCTTTATATTAATAGGAAATATATATATATGAGAAGAAAATTGCTGGTAGGAAAAGCTGGTACATTACATATTTTTCAATGTTTCAGTAGATGATATTCTTCCAGTTTTAGGTCAGTATTATTTAAATGTTCACAATGCTTGAAGGTTATTTGATCACCATATTAGCACACGTGCAATGTTTATACAGCAAACCATATTACATGAATTTTCATTTTGATCACTAGTACAGTCTCACAATAAGAAGATAAACAAAAGACAGCATAAATCAATTTCACTGAAATCCTTCCCTCTGCAAAGCACAATCTAGAACTGAAAATGCCCAAAGGCTTTTAGTTATTCACATTTTGTGTAAATTTTTATCTACCTTCACTAACATTGTTCTCTTTAGCAGCCAGCCAGCACAGTGTGATGTGGTAAATGCACTATAATTGCATTATTTGCAAAATTTTCTTTTAAGATTTCTTTAAAAACAATTAGAAATTTAGTATCTCATTACAGAAACCTGTTTAAGCTAAAACCTGACATGGAAAACCTGTTCCTGAAAGAACATTTCTAAATTTTAGTTATTTAGAAATGAAGGCATCATTCACAATTTGGCAGTTTTAACAATAGTGAGTGTAAGTTTCACCATAGTTTGTTAGCATCCAACATGTTTTTACACAAACTTGTAAAGTATTTCTTTCCTATGAGTTTCAGTTCTGATCTGATTCATGAGGTACCTGAATTTATAGCCTAAACAGACACCAAGGAGAAGTGCAAGGAAAAGACAGTTGTTGAGCTCCTGCTACAGAAAAGAGGTAACTTTCCTAAAAACACATTGGAAAGTGGCCTCAAATAAAGGTCTGGCTTTTTGGTGTTATGTCAGTTGAAATTTTTCAACATCATTATTCTCTTTTTGTATTTAGTAAACTAGATTTCTCGTTAGTCTGACAACAGTGAGATCAGAAAGGAGATAATCACTTTTCATCCACAATGACATAAACAAAATCAACAGTCTACCTGCACGGCCTCAAAACCTGTGTGTTCTGTGTTTTACTGAGGATGACAAAACCACCTAGAAATGACTGGGAGGGAAGAGGGGAGACACAGCACCATAAAAACAGCTAACACAACAGCTAAGAAACAATGTAATCCACCTTTGAATCTCACCCTCTTTAATCTAGCCTCACAAACTTGTTAAAAAATACCCTGATGAAGTAAGTAATTGTAAAAGACAAAGGGCTCAATGGTCAAAATGTATCTCATTGAAACCTAACTCCCCCCAGTTCCATGAACTCCGTTCTCTCTACTAATGCACAGCAAGGGTGATCCCAGACTGCTGGAGGTCACGAGAAAAGTGTCAGCACAAGCCCCTCTCCCAGTGCTGCAGCTTTCCAGACAGGTACCCAGCGTGGGGCCAGAGCTGTTGGATCGAGCTCTCCCAGCCCACCCAGGCAGCAGGGCCAGGGCCCTTGGTCAAAGCACTCATCTTTGAAGGTACCTGGAAACCCAGCAGCGCCAAGGAAACCTGAATGCAAGGAGATTATTTTTATCTTCGCTGTCAGACAGACAAGAAACCTTATTAAGAACTGCCTGGAAATGGAGAGAGAAACAGCACAGAACTCTGTTCAGGGTAAAGCAGTACTAGTCCTGGCCTTTCCAGCCATTTGTCCATCTCCAAACTACCACAGCACAAATGGGCATCTCTCATCTGGGGCCACTGATCCTGGGCTACAGGTGACAGAAAACCATCATCTTTACAGTTTGCCAAGGAGGGGTCCCAGAAAGGGGCAACTCTGTTCTCACTGTTCTGCAGCTGTGGGCACTGGCACCACTGCTCACTACTCCACACTGAGTCAGTACAGACACAGCCATGTAAGTACAGACATAATTCTGATCTTTTAGATTACTTCTTCTCCCATTCAACCACTCCTCTGCTTTAATTTAGAAAACAATATAAAAATGGCTTAATTTTCCCCAAACATATAGCACATCCTTTCTAATTTTACCCTGAATCAATTTTATTATATTTTTAAATTGTCAGTATTGCCAAACTCCATCTTCGCAGCATTATATCAGAATAATTTTTTAATCTAGCCTATGGTAGGTAAAGCTTTCAACTGCTTTTTCTTCACTCCAAAAATCCAGTTGTGTTGATTTTCATGCTCTTTACAAAGCACTGGACATACCAACATGTTCGAAAAAAGTAGAGAAGCTTGTATTTATGTGGTTCAGTTCTGCATGCAGTGTAATTAAACCTGGTTCTTACTGTTTTCTACAGACTATTTGTGGCTGGCAGCAGACCATATGGGCAAGTAGCAGATGTTTCCTCTTAGTTTTCCATATGACTGTATGAATGCCCAATATGTGAAAATTATTTTCTGGCAAGAGGTGTTACAGGGAACTGTGGCTCCTTTTGTGCTCTACACATTTCACTCAGATTTCCTGGGGCTCTCCTTTTATCCCCAGGATGGTTATTCAATGTCTTGGTGGAAGAGAAGTGAGAACACAGTTAATGCATGTAGGTTTTACGCTTGGCAACAAATGTCTGAAGTGCACTCTAGTGAGAGGAGAGTTCATTCAGCTTTTTTAACCTTCCCCAGCAACTTAAGGACTATTTGGTAGCCTTCTTTTCTATGCTCTACACTACTGTGGGACATGGCTACACTCTGATATTTTATATCGAAGTAGTAAGGGGAGGTGAATAGAGCAAAGGTGAATGCAAAAAAATGGAAAAATACTGGATCAAGGAATATGTCACAGAATGCCCAGCAAGGGCAGAGGCAACCAGAGTGTTGGATCACAGCAGGAGCACAATCCACACGAGACTGCAAAAACCTGTTGTGAGGCAAAGCGCCCTACCTGGTCCAGCCCATGGCTTGTAAAATGCTATAGTGTCTTCTGGCTTGAAAAGAACTGAATAAATGCAAGCTGCTATCACTTCTGAACACACAGAGAACTACTGCAGTTAGCAGAAACTTCAGTGAGGCCCTTTAAGAAACAGGAAGTGAGCCCACCGCAATGTTTGTAAATAAACATCTTTCTGGGTTGTTATTTTCCCCATTTTATTACAAAGTCAAAACTGAAGTAAGCATTGCATTTTCCCCCCAAGTTTTTACAGGGGTTCATAGCACATCTGCTCCCTAGCACTGTATTTCAAATTGTGGGAGGGCATGCACTATTTTGCCAGATAGGTAACTTTTTAAATAGCAGCACAGTAGGTGTTCAGGAGTAACTTCCCCATAGGTCAAGCAGGGATATGAGCCGGAAAGAAACATGGATTTTCACTGGCAGCTATCACTCAATAGTTTCTGCTGTCAAAAGGAGTTCTTGTGAATGTTTCTGCTGAAGCTTCCAGGACATAGGCCACATGTGCTATTCATTTAACTCCATAATAACGGTTTTATTTACTGTCTGGAAGTAGGAGGAAGATACATGATATTATCTTTGCATTCTTCATCCTTTCTGTGATAGTAAAATAATGGAAAGATTTATAAAAACCAAAACAGATCATCAGAAAGCAAAAAATATTACTGACTCTTGCAATGCAGTTTTGATTCTGACCTTGATAGCAAAAAAGGACACAAAAGTGGTATTATATCCGATTATCAAAGGAAGAAAAATAAACCCAAAAAAGACAAATTAGTGTGTTTCAGTACTCAGCTGCAGTGCAAGATAAAAAGCTTCTGACTTCATCTAGCTTCACTAAAACCCAGTAGGAGGTGACAGCTCTGTGTAACAGGAAGGGGTTACAGTATTGGGCTCATTTCAGTACTCCTGGCAGTTCTGAACACAGACAGCACTTGGTGGCTGTTGTATCTGCTGTCCATCTCAACCAGCCCACACTTCAGCAAGAACTGGGAGAGGCACTTGGAAAAAGCTTTGGGATCACAATCACAATGGAGACCTGACATCATGCACTTGCTTTGGTCATTCCATAGCATTCTGGGAGCAACAGTTTAGCCAAATTCCTTAATTTTTCCATGACAGACAAGCTGAGTGTGTCACAGTGAAACTCCATGCCAAAGGAGGGTAATAAATATGCTCACTTAAAATCTTATCCTCCTGCTAGCACTGGGGATGTTTTGTTCAATTCTGAAGCAAGGAAACTCCCATGTAAACAACACACGCTAAACCATGCAGCTCAGGAATACAGTGTGATCCTTGTATGAGGTCTGAAGCTGTATGTATCACTGGTTCAGGTGATTTCAACCCAAATCCAGTAAATCTACAGCAGTTGTCAGGGAGTTTTTGGAAACAAGGCATTAAAACAGCTGTGCCCATCTTCCTCAAAGTTTAGGCCACAAGATCCTATGAAATATCACAAAACTCTGTTTAATTTTGGCAAAGAAGGTGTTAAATCAGGCAGTTTGCTGTTTAAACAAAAAGTCCCCTTCATTCATTTGAAGAAAAACCTAAATGTTAGAGTTATGAGCTGCCAAGAGCAACACAGCCAGCACTGAGATTTCCATAAACATCTCCTGACATTGTACTGTCCTCGTTGCAATGTTATACTGAGGCACAAATATCCAGACCACAGATCTGTTACATTCTAGAGCTTCCAGCAGACTCCACTTCAGTAATTTAGGGACTGAAGCTGGTAGGAGGCAGAACGAAATGAAGCCTATTGAAAAGTTTTCCAGGCTATTTTCATCATTTTAAGTACTTGCAATTACAAACTCTTTTAGGGTATTTTAGTATTAGGCAATACACTTTACTGTTTTTCAGACTAAATTATGAATATATGAAAAATGAAGAATTTCAGTTCTGAACATACTACCTCCCTGCATTTTTAGTTCATGACAGAATTTTAAGTCTGTTCCCATGACCAGAGTGACAATTGCTTTAAGACTGAATTGCCTGTGACTGCATGCAGCCAAGGTGAGACATGTGATGTAAGGTATTTTTAACACTGCTACCAAAAATAAAAAAGTGAGTGAACTACAGAGCAAATGAGATCCAACTATAGTTTTCTCAGAGAAAAGGTCCCCGCTGAGAGCTAACAAAAAAAGGTGCAAGATGCTGATGAACTTTGCTCAATTTTTCTATCCCAACAATCTTATTACTCCATTTAAGTCCATAAGCAAAAATACTGTAATGGCTCCAGAACAATCCTGACAATGTTATCAAATTCAGTACAATGGGTAATCACAACTCAGGATATTCACAGAAGAGACAGAAACACAGCTCTCCCTCCTATACAGTAAAGTATACTGGGGGCTCAGAATCTTCCCCAAAATCAGCTCACCAGCACTTGGATTTTCTGCCTATACAGAAGTGGAGCACCAATGGCCCTAAAGTTTAGATGCATCTTTGAAGACAATGAAAACACCATTGAAGTTAACAAACTTCTGCCAATACTACTGCTCTTTTATAAGATATTCTCATAAAAATAATGACAAATACTGTGATTGAATTAGAGGGAAAAGGTTTTCACTCTTCTCTGATTCGTAACCAAGTATTGTACATTTTAACAGGATTTCTTCTATTAACTTCAACACTGTCTAATGCATAAGTTTTATATGACATCTGTGGTTAACCAAGGCCGAATGAAACCTCAAAGCAGAAAATACTTTTTTATTACAAGAATATAGCAAATATGCAACTTCCTACTACAGCAATTTGTGGTAAGTTTTGAAAGGGCATAGATATACACACTGAAGATCAGCAGTAATCAAAATTAAAACAGAAAAAATATATTAAACACATTACAAAAGAGGAAAAAGAATGAACTAGAGATGCAATTTGGAAATTAAATTATGGATGGGAAACTTAGAAGGAACTATGAGGGAAAGTTAAGAGAAGATAAGAAGCGAAGATGACGGGACATGGAGACAACAAAGGACTGTCTGCCAAAGGAGATAAGATCAAGGATGTAGTATAGAAAGAAGATATTTAAGGAAGGTAAAAGAAACTTCAGATAATCCCAGACAGGATAGTTAGAACAGCTTTAATTTGCTCATAGATGTTGCCACTGAATCTGATAGAAAAAAATTAGGTCAAGATGGATAATTTGGGAGCAAAAAAACTTGGGCTTTTTTCAAAGAACTTTATGTATGCATACAATACATGCATATATGACTTCCTGATTGGTAAGGAGTATTATTACTTAATGGCACCATGGTTTTTTTTAATGAAATCAAGTGCAGCAAACAAAGAGGGTGTGACCCCTCCCCACCACAGCCAGTGGCTTAATTAGTCCCTTTTGTAAGTGGAGCTGATGGACCTCTGCCGCTGAGTTACCTACCAGCTGTGTAATTCTGCAAAAGCAGCTTTGATCTTCTTCACTGAATTATCCACTTCCTCTTTGATCATCACACGATATCTGGTTAGAGAAACAGTGCAACGCTGCAAGTCTTTTACTGACTTTTCAATGTTTGGCCCTAAAATAGAAAACAAAAATTGCATCGTAGTCAGAAAGTTGGTTTTAGTTTTTCTGAATGAGGCACCAGCAATAGTTCAACATATTATTTGCCCAGATTAGAACGGTTATTCTACTCAAATCCAAATCCAACTTTTCCACAGTCTCTCCCTAGTGCCCTTCAGTTTCAAAACATGTTTGCTGAAATGCATCCCCCAAATAAAATAAGTATTAGAAAAGCATCATTAGTTCAATTTATTCAGTTTAATATTAATAAAATAATCAATAATTTAATTAATATATTAAATGAACCATAAATTATTTATTCATTTTGTCATAATTCCTGCTCATACTTTCCAACACAACTCTTTTTAACCTATGTGAATTCAAAGTTTTTTTCCTAGAGGCCTCAGCTGGTTTTTGACCTCAGAACACAGCAACCAGAGACCCAATTTACCTCTTTTTTTGACTGAATCATCTGTCTTTGTTTCAAGTTGGGTAGATGCATTGGGTGACTTAACTGAGGAGGATTTTGACTTTGGTCTGCCTAGGTTACCCTGGAGTTGAACTGATGACTGAAGGGGCTCATGCTGTTCTACTCCATTCATAGTCTTTGGGTTTGATTCCACAGATACTCTCTGGCGTTCTTGTTCTCTGTCTGCAAAAAAGCATTAAAGAAGAAAACAGGGAGTTGTAAGACGAAGAAAGGAATGAAGCCTTACTGTTAAGTTAGAATGACTTTGTGGTGTTCTCCTGGGACATATTCTACAGAACCTCAGAGAGCTATGACAACAAATGAAATTGTTTTGATAATTAAACACTAATTGGAACACTTCCTTATTTCAACAGTGTATAAAAGAAAAACTCAATTTAAAAAAATCAACTCTTTCATGCCAATTGAGAAAATACCTCAAAACATAAAAAGCATGCTACCAATTATAATATTGGCCCAAATATGTATGTATATAGAACACAAAAACTCTTCCTAATTTTATCAGCATCTTAAAAGCACTGATTAAAAATTCCTACCTGAAATACTTACCTTGCCTGACTACAGATTTCTATCAAAAGCTGCTGCTAAGAGGAACCAAGCAGGAAATGAAAGTATGTCAAAGATTAGGCTCCTGGGTTCAACAGCTTCAGAGGGATAAGATAACAATGACTGAGCCTGTTTGGCTGCCACAAGACGACCTGGTTTCCTCTTTCCAAAACTCCAAAGGGATTCCAGGTACCAGCATCATAACAGGAACAAGCGGCCAAAGCATGACTGTGAAAACTGACAGGCAAGGCCAGCTATTACTGCCACTATGGATTTTAGTTACAGAAATAAGCATAGAAAGTGATTTGTTTGTGTTAACTCATTTTTCTAATTTTTGTACTCAATTCAATGAATGAATGATTCTTCATTCAGAACATGCTTTTTATCCCTCAGTTTATTCAACTGATAGTGTGTGGTGTCTGGAGAAAAGGGACTTGTCAGATTAACAGCTGGATTATGGCCCATGGAATGGCATAAACACTGCTGGGATTGAGGGGTATCACATGGACAGGTGCAGCATATCAGCTAGTGACTTCTTTCTGCCCTGGCTGGGCATTAGGGCACAGGTGGAAAGCACATCCTGGTATGTTCAATGGCAATCAAGTAACACCAGAGAAATGAGGAGGAACATCAGTGCTCACATTTTAAATCAGCTTTTAAGGGCTTTAAAAAGTTGAGTCTGAAAACAGAAGAGGTATCTTGCATAAAACAGTATGTAAGAAAGCAGTAAAAAGTCAAAGAAACCTGTGAATCTGTGAAAGCAAGAAACATTCAGTATGTGCAGCAATGCAGCGCTCTGAACACATCAAAGGTTTGATGCCGACAACCGTCTCACACACAGTGAGGAACTCTCCTGTGAGAAAACTGTCACTAACCCTGTTCAGTCCAGGCTGCATCTTACACTAATGCAAACAGAACATTCTTTGTAAATAAATTCTTAATAAATCTGCTCTCACTTGAGGCTGCCCTTGCTACAACTCTTAACAGACGGAGTTATGTAGCAGGAAACCAGCAATCTATCAGCTAACCTATAAAGAAAGGCTAGGGCTCTTCGGTTCTGTCCCTAAGATCTGATCTGAAATTTGTTGTCAATGTGAATAATTGTTTTTACTGCATTTAATTAGTAGCTTTGGTACACTCGTCAAGACAAATTACAAACTTGACAGCTTTTTGCCTAAAGAAGGTCACCTAGAACAACGACTATACTCTTAATTTAAGCTTTTTGATGATCTTTTGTCTGCAATATACTTGGACTCTTTCTTCCAAAACTACACACAAGCTACTTTGAAACCCAGCAGAAAGGTGACCAACATAGGCTAGCAAACAGTAGTTTTGTGTGCTGCAACTGAACTTTCAAATTTGACTGAAGACAATCAACATGACTAAAAATAGATTGAGAAAGTCTGCAGCAAGTCTCTGAAGACACCAGCTAAGACACATGTATAAGAAAATCTAGGAACAAAGTCTCTGTCAAATAGCTGCAAGAGAAGTCAAAAGTCTGGATACGAGGAGCTGCAAGAAAACTGCTACATGGTTCAGTACGTGGTGGCTTAGAATTTCACCACCAGTGTATGGTATGACAGCCGCTGCATTAAGAGTCAAGCATGACCACACTTGCCAGTAATGGCAACAGCCCAGATTAACTTGCTCTGAAATCTGCTGAGCTGCCTTCTTCAAAATGAGTAATTTATCTTTTTGCAGCAGCTTCCCATTCAATACCCTTCAAATCAAGTGAACCTCATAGATTCCTTGTCTGAAAGAAGAAAAAAGCCATATGTCCCCTGAGATATAAACAGAAAGTTTCAAAGATTCACTTAAAATCTTCCTACATGAAAAGAAAGTAGGGGAGAGATAAGGATCTGATTTTACCAAGGTCCCTACAAAAGCAAGAGCAGGGCAAAGCAGCACTAAATATCCCTTCAGTGCTTTCACACCACTTCTTTACAAGGCCATGAACAGAAAGGGTAACAGCAACTAAAGAGGTCTAAGAAAAAGAAAGATGGAATAATGGCAAGAAATAAGCATACCTGAACTAAAGACAAACAGACAAATGTCTTCCTCCCCAATTTTCTATTAGGAGAAATGCTGCATCCTCCCTTCTGGTTCCTGAAGTCCCTTCCAGGCTGCCAGGATATGATGACTCTAGAAGTCCTAGTCTCACAGACTGGGAGTTGCTATAGGCAAAGCTTCAACCTCATGTTCTTCATGGGGAGGAAAGTATTAGGGACTCTCAACAGACACCTATGATCCTTCTGAGCTGGGAGCCCTCTGAAGGAGACAGTGAAATGACTACAGTACTGTTCATTTGATAGGGAAGGAACCAAAACAAACAAGCCAGACCAGGACAATACAAAGGAGATCACAACACAAGAGGCAGCAATACGAAACAGATACACTTTGGACTCTCTTCAACATTTCACACTGCTTTAAAAGAGTCTGTATGACTTGCTCAGGAACTGCAAGGGCACAGCTTCTGGCCCCTGAAGGATCCTGATCACTTCTGCACAAATATAACATTATGAACATAGGTGGCTTTTGACCCTAAGAAAGTAGTTATTACACTGACTGCAAAGAAAAGAATACAAGTGCAAATGAAAGTAAAGAAGAATTCTTTCCTTCTCTCTATTAAAAAATTTGCCAGGAAATTATTTTACTATGTAAAGGAAACTTGAATATTAAAGTTTCAGGTTTTCCTTTCTCTCAATTTTCTTCCCTTTCTTTTCTGCCGTTTTTTTTTTTTGAAAGCTCTCTCTCCCTTGTTACTGAAACAGGAGTGATGTGTTTAAGATAAAAAAAATTGTAAAGCTATGGTGATTTCTCAGTTGCCAGTTGAAAAAGCAAAGAAAAATTTCCAGATACTTCTAGCCCTTTGTATGTACAATTAATTATTAACTATTTAAAAGAGAAAAAAAAGCAGAGTTCAATCCCACTGACCCATAAAAAGATTACTGACAGCACAGGTACTCTTCTTGCATTCCGTACCCCCTAGAAAACGCTCTCCATGCGCAGGCAGTTAAGTCTACATATCTTTATTCAAGCACGTATCATTTCAAAAAGTGCCACTCTAAGAAGTCTGATTTATACCACAAATGTTTGTGTCTCGTAAAGTAAGTGGCAAAAATACTTTTAATAGTATGGAAATGCAGAATTTTCTGGCTTATGGCATATTTTATCCAAAGTTAAGTGGGAGTCTAGCAAGGGCAGAGAGTCTATCTCTGGTCCTTCATGAGGAATCAAATTTTTAGGACAAAATTTCTTGGTAAGTAGTTTGTTTGGCTGCTATAGGTTATATAGTCTTCATTTAACTAACCAGAAGTTGGCACCACCAAAGTAATCTGAAGGCAGCAGATAATTCATTTCAGGACAATTATTACTTTGGCACATTCCTTTAAAATGGGGTTTGAGAGCTGTATTTGCAACCATGGAAAAAGGGATTTCAAGGAAACGCCTGAAGACACAGGAAGAAAATACTAACAGCAGCAATAATCCAGGCCTATCCAACATCTGAAATGTGAAGAGCTGAAGAAACACTACCAGTACTGACAACAATTAAACATGGGCTTTATGAACTTGCAGGCAAAAGCTTTCACAGAGCTTTTGCCCCACAGCAGTGAGTTTGTGCACACTGGTGTTGGTACAGTCGTAACTCTGTAGTTACTACAGTGAGGAAGAACCTTCTGGGTTCCTGCCCCTCCCAGTTTCAGAACTAGATAACTAGACCCTGTGCGAAATGAAGTGCATGTACTAAAAGGCTACCAGAGTGCCTTTCCACACCCTACCTTCCCTGCTAGGAAAAGTCAGTGGAGGTCTGCTGTGACTAGCCTGTGTAGGGAAGATGAGAAAAAGAAAAAATTGACTAGTTTGGACTAAACCATAAAGAAATCCAGTAATATGCCACAAGCTCATAGTGCTCAGATATCTTTACCCCCACATGAGGGACTTAATAATTTTGTCAACAATTTGAAACTCAAGCTATTTTCTAACCCTGCATTTTTCTGTATTTCTACCTGTAATATTCTGTATCAGCTACCTATAGGAGAAGAAAGACATTTTGCTAGGAAACATATTGCAAAATGAATAGTGTGCAGACATAAATCTATTGGCATGACTTTGATAGTCATGTGCATTATTTTTCCACAGAAGCATTTCTACAATATCTTCAAGGCAATAAAAATACCATGATCTTTATGTCAATGAAGGCTTGGATACTGCCAGGTGAAAAGGTGCTCTCTGTCAGGTGAACTGACCTCTGATTTCTGGACAGTCAGGTGCCGACCCTACAAATCCAGAGCCTTTGTTCTCAAGAGAAGTGGTTTCCAGTTTCTGAGTGGCAGAACCATGGCCAGAGTTGTCCTTAGGGCATCCATTCATATGACAGTCATTTATTCGCTGAGGCTCTTGAGATGCCTTCTCAGGTCCACTATTCTTGTTTTTAGGATCTTGATTGCCTTGGTGCTGTTTAGATTTGCTTCTTTTTCTCCTATTGTTCTAAATGGAGAAATATCACAAAAACAGCGACATCACTCAATGCAAATCATACAAACTCAAAATACAATCAGTAAATTGAGCACTGTAAGTTTGCTGATAGTCACTGGCTGTGACTATCCAGGACACAGCTTCTTATTAAAAGTGCTTCTGTGCATGGGCTGTTTTGGGATCTGTCCTGTGCTTGTCCAGGGTCTGGCTCCCACACCCAGATACATGCATGTGCTGTCTCAGAAATTCCCTTAGAACACTGGGCTTAGTGAGACAGGGATAGAAGAATAGGATTAAAAATAGTACACACATTTGTTTTCAAGTACTGTCTGCAGGTGTGAATGAAGTCACCTGTGCTGGAAAAGGCCAAGTAGTGACCCACAGTACTACAACTCGAGTACAGACAGCTGACAAGTGATTTAAATGTCTTGACTCTCAAGAGCAAGTTCTTACCTTCTTTTTCCCTGTCATATTCCATTCCTTTAAAACCTGAGTTGCGCTGCCTAGAGAAAGGAAAGGTAAAACATTTCAAAAAAAGTTCAGCTATGAAAAAGAACCAGTGTGCTCAGGATCAGTTTCTAGTCTCCTAGCTGAGGAGTATTTAAATTTGTTGTGAATTCTCCTACATGGGGAGAACAAAATGGACACTGCTGCCTTTCTTCTTCTCAGTCACATGTTTTGATTGCACTGCTTTCAGGGGGTGGTCTACTTGGCACTACTGGCTTTTTATGGACTTCACTGCGTAAAGTGATTGTGTGCCTAACTTAAGACATTAGCATAAGACCCAGAAAAATCAACACTCAAATCTCTTGCCTGAAAAGGAAAGTATCTCAGCACCCAGAGTCAACACTGAGTACACTAAATAGTCCACCCTGACTCTAGAGCATCTGAAAGTTTTAAAAACTTTTGGCACTTTTATTATCTATTTTCTATGTGTTACCTGTCATTTTCAGAAGATATAAGACTATAAAAGTAAAGAATTAGCATGCAAAAGAGTAATCTTGTGGACTCTTACATAAAATCTGCATCACACAAATGCAGTAAACTTAGGCCTGGCAGAAAAAAATGGTAAAAATTTATACTGAAAAGTAATAACAATTATACTTGAAATTCTGCCTGTAAGCCATAATGAGTTGCTTAGATAAATTTATGGAACAAAGCAGGCAGAGCCTTGGTCAGACCAGTGCCTGTTGCCATATTAGAAGAAAACTATTCTCTTTCTAATTAGCATCATCATTTTGTTCTCTTGAAGCCTAATGCTGAAAATAGATCTCACGGTAAGCACGCAATCTGAACTGTCATCCAAACTACTACGGCAGTATCTGTCACAATAATATTTTTAATCATCAAAAGGTTAAAGGTCTTCTGCTTGAATTTAACAATCACTTTACCATCACTTCACAAATCTAGTAAATACTCAATTATTAACCTTTTCAAGTGGATTTCATATTCAGCCATTCTTCTCACACCTTGCAGTGAAATCTTGATATTAATATTAGGAAGAATTGCTGTTTTCAGACCACCATGAGTTGTCAACTTGTATTCAGCCAAAGATGTGTGAGGTTTTCAGACATATCAAAATTACGCATCTATCACAAACCAGATCCAAGATTATCTGGTGAGCCTATCACACACAACAGGAAAGATGATGCATCTTGCTAAGCCAAATTTGTTAAATCATGAAAAAATTTCCATGGAATCCATCAAAGCTATGTTTTATTTCCTAGATGACATGACAATCCAGATAGAAGGCTAAGACAACTTCTGTTTCCTGTATAACTACATACATATTTATAATTAGTTACACATATACCTATGTACATGGAAGTTCAATCCCCTCTCCTAAAAGTACATCACCTTTTCACAGGCACCATGTTTCTGTACGAAGTAATAAACATTTGCTGCCCATTTCACTCCATGCTGCCGAAAATGTGATTGTATGTGATAGCTTTGTTAACTGTTTTCACAGTAGCAACCAACACCCTTTTTGTGTTGGCTGGTGGTGTCTTTGCTTTGCTTCCCTCAGCTTCCCTGTGAATACTATGCATGTTCAGAGTTACTTTAGGGATTCATCCAACTAACCTCTGTTTCTTCCAACTGGAAATGCACTAACAGTCCAAATCCCAAACCCTCATTTGAATCCACCAGTATATCTTCTCAAACACATCTACAAAGCAGCTGAACAGACCTTCTGATTACACTTAATTAGGTAAACTAGCATAGCAGATAAAACATTTGAACTCTCTTTCATTTAAATGAAATTTTACATATAGAATAAAATTCATAACAGAAGCATCACCTAAATGTCACTCCAGATATGAAGCAAGATAGGAAACTAAATCTGAATATTTTTGATTCAGCAAGCAGCGCCTCAGAGAGAAGCACTGCATGGAGGTGGCTCAACCTTTCCATTCAGCATGGCCACCCCAACGTTTTTCATTGCAGGGCTTCTTATTTCAATATTATCAATTTTGTCATTCATGTGAAAAAATATTTCAATTACTCATTCTATCCACAGCGGTAGCTGTGTGGATATGTATCTTTTCTGCTTTTTCCAGACAGTAACAAATATTAGCTATTTTTATATAGTCCCTCACAAAGACTTGTGAACAGTAATTCATGAACTGGTGAAGTTCAAAGAAAGATCATCTTAACTCAGGTAAAACAGTTTGCTTTTCTTCATGACTTTATTGCACTTGTTGCAAAGCTTGTGCTTTCACAGGCATGTGTCATCACCGGTTTCTTCCTCACAGCAGGTGATGACACATGGCTGTGAAAGCGCTTCTCCTTTTGAGGAACCACTGGAAACAATTCATAAGCCACAAGCAAGCTACGGTAACTTACGACAAAATGAAGTGAAAGCAACTTACTGAATAGTCATGGAGCAATCCTCCACTACCTTCCCCAGGACACACATTATAGGAAAACAAAATTATTGTTAATTAGATGCATCACACTTTCCTTTTTCTCTGTGTGTGTGTGCAGAGACAAATGTAATTTCAATACATCCCTCAGAATCTAACTGTGCAGCTGCCTGAAGCAAAAAGAACCATATAGATCTGATGGAAGAATTTTGATACATTTATAAATAGTCCAGTTTGCTTGTATCCGCTTTTTGCATATTGGTAATTCCTAATATATGATGATGCTTTTTGACTGATACATTTTGGTAAGTTATTCCAAATCAAACCCAAAAATATTCTGAAGTAAAATAGGTGTGAATTAAACAACTTGCTGAGATAGCAAAAACAAGGGATCTTTGAGACCACTGAACTTCTACTATTATTTATGTAACCCCAAGTTACAAAAATTTTGAAAAGATTGCTCATATTATGCCATTACTTCTGCAAAGGATTTCTTGCAGATTCTGGTGAAAGTTCAAAATACTTGACTTTATATATTTACCAGGAAAGTGTTTTAAAAATACAAGTGACCTTTCATTAGAGATGGTCTCATGACGCAAAATACAAACATGGATTCAGGTTTAAATGGCTCGAACTTTCAATGGAGTCTTGGTTCAGCCATTATAAATGTCAAGGCTATTTGCAAAATTCAGATTGAGGCTTGAATGTCAATGTTGCATCAAATTTAAGGGTTTAGGGGCCTGGTTAAGTGCTTCAGAACTATGCCAAATCGTTCTTAGTTACTGTATCTTCAGTAGTGAATAGTTCCCTGACATATTACTTTAAAAAGCATTAACTTTCATGCAGAATAAAGAAGCATGTCTGCAGTAAGAATGGCTTCAAAAATAGCAAAGTCAGGTAGAACAGATGAACAGCCATGTCAAACCCGTACTGTGAAGAAGCAAAGCTGCAGACAGGAGGATCAATTTTTTTATAATTAACAAGTGTCACACATCAGACTTCAGAAGAACTACTGAGTGTATTTTGAGCCACTAGAAACAACAAATACCTTGGCATGTGATTGAATCCCTCCTGCATTAGGGAAAAAAGTACATTGTACTCACCATCCATGAAAGCCTGAACAGCCTTGTCTACATTGTTATCAAATTGCTGCAACACCAGGACTATCTCATTATTGCTTTTGTTTGGAACGATCGATCGAATTGCATTGATCTGTAAGTAAAGAAGACAATAACATGAATTTATCATACTCCTTTAGACTATAAGGTACCTCTGTGCCAGAGCATGTTTATATAAATGCCTGTTACACTGATGTGCTCACGAGCACACAGCAATGTATCTACACAAAGCAATACCCATCCTATCCTCCTTACCCAGCCATGCAAATAATGAAGCAATTTCTTCATGACATCAAATCACAGAACTGGTAGCCAATAATCCTAGAAACAAGTCCTACTCTCAGTCACAGCAGAACTAGGTTAATTCAACGGACAGAATTTGGCCTTTTGCTTCTTTCCTAGATGGTCTATTAGCTGCCAAGGGTCTTGACATATCACCTACACAAATTTTGTGAGCAGACAACTTCTTCAACAAGGGTCTTGCATGGCCTTGCTACATGAAAGTTATGACTGATTTTCTTTTTGGCATCTGAGAAACAGTCATAGGCATGAAAATAGTAGGAGGCTAAAAGAGAACAATATAATTTTGAAAACTTTTAGTGGCTGCTCAACATAATTTCAGTTTGCTGTTCTATATAAAACTGATCACGAAGCTTGTGTAATATAATCCTGAACTAAGGACATGGGATGCCAAATGCTTCCTTCAGGAAACTGCTGATGGATGAGGTGTTAGGACTCACAGATGACTCTGGCGTGCCATGCTTAAATTTCACAGCATTTGCTACTGCTGTACTGTCAATATCCACTGATACCAAACAGAATTCAATTCATGGTGTTTTAAAAAAATATTCCTGCTGGAATCACATTGATAATTTATTTTCTCATCCCTATTATATTATAGCTGAAAGCAAATAGTCACATGAAACTTTGTTGCTATTTTAATGCTATAAAGATTTTACTAGATCAGACCAAAATAAAAATATTTAAACATAATTAGCAAAACAAAAGCCTATGATAATAAATGAAAGACTCTGCCAAACCAGTTTAGCTGTTCAAAATTAGCTTTATGAGCTTCCCTGTCAAGATACCCAGCGTGTATTTACAACCAGAAACCTGTTATTGTCCTGCAAATGTTTATCTGGCACCCTCCTTTGTCATCTTTCTATGGGAATACATCCTTGATTAGGGTGTACTTTATTTACTGCATCCCAATGTCATCATGTTAATTGTGAAGCAGTGTGGTCTTTTTACCATACTGTAAAATATAACTGTGAAAAAGTAATATGTGAAGGTAGAGCTCTTCAAGGGAATGAGGCTGGCTCACACTGCAAAAACATTCCCACTACCTTGTCTTAGCTGTCCAAGTTAGGTGCTGAAGGACAATATCTATGGAGTCCCCATCAATGGGGACATCAGAAGGTGACTGAGAACACTTAAGTACTCAGATTTGACCAAAAAAAAAAATTATTTTGCTGTAGTATGTTCAACCCCACTCCTCAACCATCCCTGTCCCATATACTGCCATAAACCAAGAATCCCAGCAGGTTTTCTCAATGCAGTGATGGGACAGCTCATATTCCTGATGCCTACTGGACTCAGAACCACAAAAGGCTGATACTTGGCTTCAGCACATGTTAGTACAGCTACTTAGGATGATTTACTGTGCTCCTGTCCATCATCCTGTCACACTCCTCTCTGCAGCTTCACATTTGCCCACAACACCCCTCAGGTAGCAAGTCTAGCCTTCAACAGTCCAGGCCAAAAACATAGTTTAGAAGGCAGTGGAGCTGAAGAGCTTGTCTACTTCCCAAGGACCCTTTCCCAAAGGCACATCTCATTGTCTAATGCTGCTAAACTACGACTGAACCAGGCCTGCCCTCAGGCTCGGGCCCCAGCCAAGAGGCTGCTTTAGAGTATCTAATAAATAGGGGTAACTTCATATTGAAGTTCATACAGACTAAGCTTGAGTCAAGTGGACTGCTTGAGCCAGAGGCTGTTATTGCCAGAAACTATGCAGAAAATCCCCTGTCTGCTGAAGTTTCTCTCTTCAGCTGACTTGCATGCATGGGAAGGAAGTAAAGAGCATAGCTCTCTGCTATGTGCTGCAGGCAGCCAAGTGAAAACTAACTCAAATCAATAGGATGTGAAGACAAAGCACTGGAAAAAGGAGTTAATTAATTCAGTGATTGTGGGCACAGGCAGCAATTTACTGATAAACCTGCAACAAGTGTGAACTGAGCTGGCTCCGTAATAAAAGTTGGCAAAGACACTAGGGTAGAGCAGGCCACAAGCTGCAGTCCATTTTATGTTCAAGCTCGTAGCTCCCAAACATTTTCACCATGTGGATTACATCTTCATATTCTCACAAAAAACTCCCCTCTTCTTTCACAATCATGCGGATCGTCTCTCTGCCTACTCAAAATTGCATAATCTCCTTGTGGTAACTGCTTACAGGAAAAATAGTAAAAGAAGTATCTAGAGTATTCTAACCATAAGCACAAGGATCTCACATGGCTTCTAGGTCCTGCTTTGCTGTGAAAGGTCCTACAAGCCTCGGGAAGAATCTGGAAACAACCTAGTGAGGCTAAGACCTCACTTGGAGGACAAGGCAACTCACCACACAGTGCACTTTGGAAACTTCTTAAAGGCAGTAAGAATATCTGTAGGATAGAGGACATTGACTCACAAGAACTCAGCCAAGCAGGCTGTTTTAGACTACAAAAGCAACTGAAGACTTTCTGTTTGCACTATGTGATATTTGTAAGAATTTTTTGATTATAGAAAAACCAGAATTAAAAGCTAAACTGTGCTTCATCCAACTAGTACTAAAATTAAATACAAAAAGGTTATGGAAACATTCTAGTTGTGGAGATAATCCAAAAAAAATGGGATGACGATTTTAGGAAAAATGCTTAACAGTACAGAGAAAAGACATTCAGCATATGACAACACTGTGGACACAGCCCTGGTTTAGTTGGACTACTAAAAAATTTCAATTAGGGAATTAATATACTGTAAAGCTCAACAGAACATCAGATTGCAAAGGAAAGCATCCAAAACCTCGGAAAACCCAAATCAGAAGGTGCTTAGACTTTTTTAATCTGCTTCTCTTGTGTACATATGCTATGTACGATAGCCAGGATACCTATGAGTTAGTGTTTCTCCTTTCTGGATTTGTGCAGTGATTTATGTGGGTGAGTAGATGAAAACTCAAATTTGCAACCAGAAGGACGCATCAAAATTAATACATACATACATCTATAAGCATATATATATATATATATAAAACCATCTCAGTTCAGAACCAATAAAACAGAGATCCCAAATGAAAATACTTGTAAATTTTTTGGAACAAAATGGCATCATGTTCCCATACTTCTGGAATTTCACAGAGAAAGATCTGTGTGCCAGACATCAGGTCTATAACACATGCACTATTTGACCAATATTTTAATCCAGAATACATTGGAGCTGTTGTACACAGGAAATGAAAATGTCAGCAATTTCTGTACAGAAATTACTGATAGGTGGTTACAAGACTCAAATTGTGACCTGACAGTATATCCAGGAGGAGGACAAGGTATATGACAGCCTTCACCTAGAAATGCAAATTTCAAGGTCCCTGATAATCTACCTCTTTAGTTCTTTAGCCCTGATTTCAAATATATATGTAGATTTCTAGGTCTGGAGTTCAGCTCTGTCCCCTCATCCAAAAGGTGTCCCATTTTTTCCCAGAAAGGGACCTAGTGATAAAAAAGAAAAAAAAAAAAAAAAAAAAAAAAACAAAGGGAGGGATAGGAAGCTTCCTGACAGCATAAGCCTAACACAAATTCAGTTCTCCAACTGTAGGTCATAAGGGACCTAACACAGCCTGTGATGAACAGAAGCATATCAAAGCTCCAGAAATGCTTGACAAATTCAAGATGGCAAGGTGGGCCTACACTGCAGGGCTCAATGTGAGCTGGGTCTAGGCACTCCAGGTATGCTGGCTCCTCCCTGGTTCACCTGCTAGCTCAGGTGATAAAACAGCCCTTGTGCTAGTGCAGCTATACACCTCACCCGCCTACAACCTCCAGCTGCTTGAGAGAAGTCCATCATTTCCCAATCCAAAAAACTGTATAGGGCTAATTTTTATTACAGGTGATAGGATGATGGCAGGGTAGGAAGTAACCCCTAACTTTCTCTAAACTGATAGGCCTCAAACAAAGCAAAAACATCCACCTTCTAAATAGGTATGCAACAGGTTATGCAATTCGAATCATCTGGTATTTATGACGTCTCAACAACAAACGCCTTTAAAAAATATTTATCATCCTAAAGTATGAAAGAAAGTACCAGAGCAAAAGAATCTCTTCCAGGTAATGGTACTGCATTAATGCCATTCTGCAAAGGTAACTCAGCAGTCTACTTTATTAAATTTCCATGTATGTGAGAGAAAACTTTTTTTTTCCCTACTTACTGAAACCTGATCATAGGAGAAACAGCATTACCAGACAGACTACAAGGAAGTAAATTATTTTAATTCTTTTGTGAAACATCCTGTTTTTATCCAGTGTAGATTCCCAGTGAAGTGCTGTCATCATCTGGATGCTAGACAGCATTCCGGGACAGCAAGAGAATTCAGTAACATACCTTCAGAACCACAGATAATTAATGCTATTAATGTCAGCATTAGTTGAGAATCTGTCACTGACAGTAGTTAAATTCCTGGGCTTTCCCTCCTGTAGCGTAACACCAAAGCACATTACTTTGTTTACTACTAAGAAAACTTTCTCAGAATTTCAGCTTACAAAAGCTACTTTAAAGCAATCACAGATCTAAAATACAAATCTCTGATCTGAAAAAAACCTGTATATAGTAAAGAACATGAAAGACAGAACCCAAGTCCACTTCCATTGAAACCCACAATCCAGAGCTCAATTCCTGCAAATGCTTTCTGCAATTTGACCCAGACTGTGTCTCATCAGGACCAGAATTCCACATTCATGAGGATGTTTTTATCTGTCTCTTACAAAAAATGTTGAAGACTGTCCAGAAGTGGAATCAAAATTGAAAAAGGTTTCAAGTCTCCTCAGATAAGCTTCTATCTCACAATAAAATCCCCAAGGTCTGATCAGATATACTTTACAATTTTTCTCATGACTACTGTTAAGCATCTCACTTGTGGCAAATTTTTGGCTCACCTAAAAAGAAATACAATAAATGAATCAGTAACAGGTTACTTCTGAGGAATATAACACGCAGGAAAGGATGCTGAATTCTACCCTCTCATGGTAGCTTACTCTAAGTCCTCACAAACACCCATCTCACAAGCCTTTCCAGGTAAGTCAAGCTCCAAGAGAAACAGAGCCTGCCTAGACGTTGTGACACCAGATTACCTATTCCACATGCAGAACCAAGCTGACAGTGATGTGTATTCCTCTAAGCCCTTTACATTCTCTGTCAAGTTTCAAATGGTTCCCAGGCAACTGTAACAACATGGACTCAGTCACTGCCTGTTTGCTGCTCTGCTCCATCTGGTCCCCCTTGGCATCATCTCAGAGGATGTTTCTGGTGAATAAGTAACATATCCGGGAGAGATCAAAAGTGCATTTTGATCAACTTTTCTAGTCTTTAAACAGTCCAGAGAGTTTGTTTATGTATTTCTGACATAGTGACAAATTAAACTTTGCTGAAAGCTCACGGCTGTTCTAAAACCCCTGAACGCAGCTGCTCTAATCCCCTTGAAGTAAGTTACTATGTCACTTAGAAATATTCTTATTTATGCTTGGTTAGGAAATCTAATGCTGATCCACCTTCACTTTGTACTAAACATTAAGATCAACAGATTTTCTCTAAGTTAAGAACTAATCTAATTTATAAGAATGGTTATCAATAAACACAGACATTTCCTACTTCACTTTTACTGCATATCAATAACAAATTTTTATGTACACATATACATCATTCAGTTCCATGACACCCCCAATTTCTCCTGCAGGTGAAGCAGGGAAGAAGGGCTCCCTGCAGAACACTGCTGGTTTTGATAATCTAGGAATTTAGCATTAGCACATGTCCTGGCTACATTAAGCAAGAAAATGCATCTTAAAACCTTTATGGTAGAATTTTAAAAAAGGTTTTTAACTTCTACACCAACATATTTCATGAATACAATTTGACTTGGTTGCATTAAGAGGCTATTTCTTACATCGGAGACATTTTTCCAGAAGCGTTACTAAGTTCACCCTGACAAACTGAACAAGTGTTGCTAACATTCCCTTTGAACAAAACAACAGCTTTGATCACATCTATGCCTCTCTTTCTGCAACATGATCCATTCATCACCCTGAAACCTTCTGATCATTTACTGGTAGTAAGCCCCAAAAATGTTCTACTTGCTGCAGTAAACTTCTTCAGGCACTTGTCACGGATGTATTATTTCACCCTTATCCATTAAATACAAAGCCAGACATTCTAATATGTTCATTCAGGATTCCCGAGAAGTTGGGCTTAGTAAGAACGGTTCTACTTGAGTGATGACAGCACCATTTACAGACATGAGTCTGTGATATCTTTACATGGCTCATCAAGTGACAGAAGTGCATTTTGATCAACTTTTCTAGACTTTAAACAGTCCATCTACTTCAACACATGGACAAAGAACAGCTGCAAAGGTCAGCTTTAAGGAGAAAGTGACATCACAGACTGGAAATGATCTGCTTTTCTACTGCATGATTTTAAATGTACATACTACTTCCATTCCTTCCACTCTAAATCCTACTCTTTCCTTGTATGCTGACTATTCCTTATGAAAACCACATTTATGGTGTAATGCAAACAAAACTGTGAAACCTCCAAAACCACATCTGAATAAAATTTCCTTCTTGTAGCTCTGCCCATCTGCTCCTCCAGCTCTGACACTTGAAATGACAAAAGAGAAAGCAAGCCTTTCAGGAGAACTTCACTCCTAACAGAATGTCAAAAGGAGAAATTTCATCAATGAGTATTTTACTAACTCCAGCTGACAGCAGATCTCACTTGTTCAAACATGTTTAGGCACACAGCAAATTAAAAAAAAAAGAAAAAAAAAGAAAAAAAAAAAGAAAAAAAATTAAAAAAAAGATGGGCCCAAAAGCAAGTCCTGAAGTTTAAACAATTCCTGATATTTCTTTGGATCACAACCAAAGTCACATACCAGAAATGAATGGTTATTCTGGGGAGTGCCTGATAGTCACTCTTCTCTTGTTAAACTAAGAGGGCCTAATTGTTGCAGGAGACAACACATCACTTGTTTTCCTCACTCCAATTGCTTCTTCTTTGGAAGCCTTGTAATTCAGAATCTCAGCATCTCTTCTGGTGATGTACTAGCTTAATGCTTGAATATTTCCTTTGATTTTATGGATTTTGGATGCAAGCCAATGAGTTTGGCTCATTTTATCCCTTAATGCAGTGAACTTTTGGGCATATGATCTGAACTACATATAACACTCCATCTCTGAAATCCTGATACAAAAAGTAAGTCCTTACTTATTTTCAGGCACAGAGATGATCATGAGTGCTATCAGAGGCAAGAGGGAGAGTGGCATAGTGAAGGGAAGACTACAGCAAGGGTCAGGGCCGAGGAAATTATTCTGAGAGAGATTCTGATGGTAAACTTCTTATACTAGTTATGCAGGCAATTAATGACCTTTGTGTCTGCTGAAATGCAGAACTTAGGTTATTCCAGAAAATCTGTGAGTTATATGCATGAAAATATGGTAATTGAAACAGTCCTGGCTCCCCTACAAGAGTATCACAGCTGCAGGAGTCTCTGCCAACTATGGAAACTTTCATTAGCCTTCCTAACATCAGAGGTCAACAATTATATAAATCTCTTGGGAGAGAAAAAAAGAAGATATGAAATAGAATGTTTAACCTATTGACTCTATGAACTACTTCAGCTGAAATGCCAAGAATGAATTATACAAGTATCACTACCACAGTAGCATTCTCTTCTGACTCAAATTCAGGGGTGGGGCTTTACAGAGCCTGGGTGTGTGCATAAAGTCCAAAATGCCTGCACTGGCCTCACACCACTTTTAAAACAGTGGCAGAGGGTTTTACTTTCTTAAATAACTAGAAGCTGATCATGGAGAGAACACAGGGAAAGGTCACCACAGAAAAAAAGCCCCAAACAACCGCCTCACCACCCCCAAACAAAAGAACAAACATGCTGAAATCTGCAAGGGATCTGCACCACATTTTTATCACAGCGAAATAACCTTCAATTTAAGGAGAAACTTGTGTGCTACTTTCGCAGAAACTTACATGACTAAGTATTTGTGTGCAGATGCACAGCTCCTTTGGCTTCATGCAAGTCTTAGCAAGATCAAAGTCTTAAGTACTTTAGGATCTGCAAGCACTAAGGTAGAAGAAAGAGAGAACTGGGAAGGGACTGTAATCTAGCCTGTTCTTTTAAACCAGGCCTGCTTGTATTTACGTTGATGGAAACGGATTTGTGGAGCTCAGGAGAAGTATTATATTTATAAACCTTGGTTTTTTTTACACAGAAATATTGCCTCATGAAAGGTGGATAAAAGTAAACATTAAACTCTGCTTCCATGTAATGAGGCATGAATATGGAAGCTCTGTAAGCTCAGTGAGAAATGGATGTGATTCTGACTCTTTTACCAGCACACTGTAAATATGTCTGCTTTTCAAATATGCAAATGAAATCCTCATGTTTTAGCAGTTTATGCGCAAATACTATCAAAGGCAACTCTGCAGGACTTATTTGTTCAAGTCTTCCCTCATATTTCTTGTGCATCACTCAAAGACTTCGGAAGCTACAGTCACTTCACAGTTACTCGGTTTGTTGCTGCCCATGTAGTGAACCAAATACAAGAGACCAAACAGAGCCATTGCAATCCTGTTTTACAACAAGAGGGACTTGCCCAGGTGCAGTGGCTCTCTGAGCATGACACCTTCTCAGCTGATGTATGTAGATTGCATGAGGCTTATGCTGTTTGCTCACTAACCCTTTATTAATCTTTATTTCCCAGAATAAAACCCATCAGTTTTGAAAAAGAATTTCAATTGCTATTAAACTAAGTTTTCAATTTAGCATAGGGATTTAGTGGCATGAAATACTGATGGAAGATATAGGAATAAAGAGTGGAACAATTTATAACACAGTGTATTGATCCAATTATTTTCCTGCCTTAAAATGCATATGCTCATAAACATTTGATTTTGGGCACTCCCAGCAGATATCACACTTGGAACAGTAGATATTTACTGTGAATAAAACTCCTGCTGCAGTTCTTCAATTTGCAAAAGACAACCACACGATGTGTAAAATCCTGCACTTGTAAAACTGAGTGAAACAAAAATTTCAAGCTACACAGTAATATGAGAGCTTCAATTGATTTACTGAGTCATATTTTGAGAATTACTGTAGTTTACCTTTGAGCACTCTGGCACTAGGAAGAAGAATTTGATGATGTTACTTTCTACTGCAAAATCATCATGCTACTCAACTTTAAAACCCTGTGCTGTTGTTAAGGACTAAGGAGGATATTCATCACCAAGACAGAGATTCATATTGACATGCAAATCCTCAAGCACAATGAGCAACTGAGATGTTAACAACAAATATAAGGTAACATTACTCAAAACACAGGTACGGGCAGTGCAACAGGTAAGGAACTGCATCCCGTAAGGAAAGATAGAGCAAAAGAAGTTCTGTGGTTAGATGGTCTCTTCACAATCTGCCTGCTGGGAGTCACAAAAGATCTCCTGACCTACCTAATATCGTAATTAGCTTTAGGTCCTTTACTGCTCCGGAAAAGGTGACGAGGGTCTAGCTCTAGCCAAGGATATGGGGAAGACTCACTCAGGCACATGGAATGCAGTTGAAAGCAGGCATACTTTCATAGGGAAAAGTCATCAACTCTTTTCAGGTCCTGTGCCTTTAGGAATTGCTTTAAGTATTATAGGTATAACATCTTTGGGCAGAAAATTATTTCTAAAGGGCATGTTTCTTCGGTGGTTGCATTTTGTATGGCAGCAATCATCCCAAAATGCTGTTCTGCATCACTGTGCATCACAGGAATTACAAAGGAATAAGAGAAGAGTAGCTGACAAAACAGCCTCTCAGCAAAAAAGTAAAAATGCTTCTTGTCAAGCAAGATTCAGATTAATCCTGTGTCTGTACTTAACTTCATGAACAGAGTCAATACATAATAAAGTTCAGTATGTGTTGGAAAGAGCAGAAATTAAATATATATGCAAATATAATTTTGGTTTGCATTGTACTGGTACTTGAACCTACCTTTTCCTTGATATTTACAGGAGAATTGATTTCTGCCATCTCTATTCAGAGGAGAGTAGTGTCTCTGAAATGAGAAAAAAAAAAACCAAAGAGATTAATTTGGAGGTTTTAGTCCCAGCCTGTCAAAGCTACACCTGTAATGACTAACTGCATATGCTTACCTGTAAGCATTAGAGAAACATGAGAACACAATGTCCTGCACAGCAGCACTCAATCCTGCCAAAAGGTAAAGCTAGTACAAATTTCTTACCTTCCCCAGATTAGTTCTGCAAGCATATTTAAAAATGCCTGATAGCTATGAATCTGGAGAGCAGGAATACCACATTTCTCCCAACCATATCTCCCATACCCTGTTCTAAAGCTGTAAAGAGAAGGAGCATCTTAGATGAACTCTTCGACACCTCCTATTTTCTCATTCACTAGCATCCTCAATTTTTGCCAAAAAAAAAATTTATCAATTAATGCAGTCCTAAAAAGAAGCTAAATGTGCCAGGAGGTTGGGCTGACAAGTGCTGCAGGGCTGTTTGTTGTTTGTTTTTAATTCAAAACTAATTCAGAGGATTTAGTCACACAGCTCCCACTGAAACTAACAGGGTCTGTATATTTAAATCTCTAAATCTTCTCTGGAAACTTAGGCACATGAATGGAATTTGCATGTGATTAAGAAACCTTGCAATATGCTTTCTATTTCCAGTTGTGTGGCTGGGTAAGTGAGAGACACTGTACCACATGATGCAGAGTTAACACAGGGAAAGGAGTCCTGCTGCCTAATCTTGCTTCCATCAAAACCAACTGCCTTAAACTTTACTAAGGAACAAAGCTGGATCTTCATATTTTAAAATTAAATCACACACAGATAATTACAGCAAACACAAATGAAAGGTTCGGTCACTCTCTTTAGCTCTATGTACACTGATAAAAAGTGGTATAGGTATAGAAATATGAGAATGAACCCTGAAGTTCATTCTAAGTTTTTAAGTTGGAACACCTCCTTTTCCCCATTTGAGCATTTGCTGTGTGGTCTGACATGTGTTTCAAAAATTCTTCTAAATCTCTTTTAATGCCCTTAAATAGTCCACCTTTAACTTCTCCTTCGAAACACAGAAGTTTAGTAGAGTTCAAACTCCAGAAATTAAGCACTTCTCTTACAGTATGCACTGTCAACATTTAAGTCTTATAATTAATTTCGGTATGCACCCATTTTCTAACTAAAGAGATGAGAATTGAGGAAGCATTTGGGAAAGAGATAATAGGAAGAAGAAAAAGAAGTTCAATTGAATTTTGGTCTGATGAAGATCCAAAAGACCAAAGTAATCATTTCCATTGCCAGCTATTAAAAAGACATGCTTGAAATGCATAAAGTTGCTCATGCCATCTCCATTTTACTATACCATGAGCAGTGCTCTACTACAACTCAAATACCTTTTACCTGTATTAAGTCAGTGGCTCAAATGCTTATCCAGGACTGGAGTTTGATAAGCCTTCCTGGCAACTGGGCCACAGTGCCACTCTGAAGGCCTTACTGTCTGCTGGTATCTCAGAGCGGAAGGTTGCCCTTCCTGCCCCTCCTTACATGAAGAATGAAAGAGTTCAAATAAGTTTCTTTGTCAAGCCCACCCAAAGGCTAGAAGCAGAACTAAAAACATCTGGACAGAGCAGGCAGGAAGATCACAGAGATGTTAAGTTCAGGGCAATTCCATTTCCAGTATTTAGTGTGTTCCAACAACAAAAGAAAGGTGTTGAGAAATGCTTGTAGCCTGTAGCACCTAGACAACTTCTTTTAATGTACTTCTTGTCTTTTGCTGTCAGCTGTTTCTCATGCCAAAAGGGCAAAGAACATGAGATATAGATAATCAGTTTTCCCATGCAGACTGGAAAAGTCAGCTCTAAAGTCACTCCAAGTCTTCATTTCCCTTGCTGCTTCTCATAAAAGCATGGCTTCTACCAAGTCACATTAAACCCATGCTGGACAGGGCCTGTTCTCTAAGGGACAACTGTATGGTAAGGAATAGTTCAGGAATTCAACTGGTTTGCTCTTGTGTCTAGTACTGAACAGATTTTGTAATGTTACAGACAGCAGATCAGTGCACTCTTGCATACTGACTCAAATACACTTAATCTGATCTAGCACCTCATGATAACATTAAAAAAAAAAAAATAAAATCTGTTCCTGAAGAACCAAACACACAACACAGAAGCAAGCTCAGTAAGAGAGCTAATAAACTTTTGCGGCCTTCAAAGTTTATTAATCTGTAAAAACCAATAGGTAATGGCAAAAGATCTTTGTCACTTTAAATCCTCAGGTTCTTTTTCAACATATATGTTATCAATTTTTACTAAAACTGTACATTTCAAAACTGCATATTGCATGAAGCAAATTAATTCAAATAATGATACCTTGTGAAAGCCTCATGCCTCTCAACTAAGGTTTCTTCAAAAATACTAGCTAAATAATTCTGGAAATTTAAATTAATTTTGTTTATTAAGCCCTACTACTTAACCAATTCTACTCTTTGTAAGCAATGCTCTGACTTGATTTAAAACCAGGCATAAAAACTGCATTCAACACCTTGCCAGAAGTGATGTGCTTCTTCATTGCTGTATACTGCAGGTGCTACTATGATTACAGCCTTCCACCAGTAAATGTGTGCTGATTCAGCTAGCTTGCAACTGCAAGCTGTTTCAAAAAGACCTGGCATGCTACATGAAACATACCCTCTGCTTTTCTTTCTTTCTCTCTCTCTTTTTTCTTTTCATTTTATGATAAAGAACTAAGCGGACACCAGCTTTTACAAATGGACCCATTTCTCTACACTTCACACACTTCATTAATATGCATATTATAACTGTCAAAATGAAGATGCTAAAACTCAGCTGGAGCTATTTTTCGTTCACCTTCTCCAAGGATAGATAACTGAAATAACATGCAAAAAACACTGGCTCATTTATGTAACTCAGTCCAGCACTGCTTGTTACATAAAATACAGATGATACATTAAAGAGAAAATGTCAATGCTGCACTAATTTTTAAAAGCATCATCCTTTATGGCTATACTTTATAGCTAACATATTTAATTTTCTCATTGTAGCACCAACTGATTTATTGACTTAACTAGTGTTTTTTCTCTGGTGTTATTTCAATCTCAGTATTTAACAATTACTTAGTTTCTAATCCTGTGGCAAAAGTCTATAGCACATCCATAATTTTATTAACAAAACAGTCCCACTGAAGTTTACAACCTTTATCTCCAGGCTTGGATCTAAGTTTGAGCTGCTACATTCTCATCCTGAGTTCTTCAGCAAAGCTTCTTTCTGTGCGAGTTGTGGAACATCAAAGTAGGACCCTCAGCTGAGCCCTAAAGGCACCTAAAGTCAGTGGGTAACAGGACTTGACATGTCACCAACAGCATGCACACAAAAGCCTGTTTGGAGAAAGATCTCCGACAGAAGATTTTCTGCACTGGCCTAGATTAAGTTAATACAAGTATTAAATGTAAAACACACAAAACATACTGTATATGAGAGATTCTCAGCCTGAATGTCAGCTTACATGCTTTGTCTTCCACCATCTACTGCTTGCATTTCTGCTCCTGAAATGTCACTGCAAATCATGCCAAAAGACTTTCAAGAAAGAGAAATTAATAAAAAAACCCCCAACAAATGACAAAATCCCTTATATAAATGGGTCACTAATTTCTGATACAAATTTCCAAATGTACTACCTGGAGCAGGAGATCAGTCTCAGTTTCTCATTACATCCTGACCTCAAATACTGACAGAGTGTTTTTTCTAAGGCTATTATACACTTCCAAATGAGACGTTTCACTTGCCTTGCAAAATGAAGCATTTCAATAGCATTCAAGGGAATGCTGCAAAGAAGACTGGACTACTTTTGGTAGTGTTTTACTTCTCTCCCTTAGCAAATGAAGCAATTCATATTAGTTTATGCAGGTTTAAGCTACCATGAACGTGAACCAGAGCATCTGTGGTGCTGGCACATGCTCTGTCCCGCTGACCTTAACTGTAAGCAGCAACGTCGAGCAGGCAGACAGTTACAGGAACGGCCTTTAACCACTGCAGAAAAATATGTCAGAGCTCACCTGTCACAGCCTAAAGTACGTGGCTGCTTGCCTAACCCTTAGGGAAGTTTCCTTACTGTCTCCAAGCAGCAGTGAAATCCCACTGCTGCTGTGTTAAGCTTCCAAAGAATGCCCACCACATTCCCGTTGGTACCAGCAGTAGAGGTGTTTGGCCCACAGACACCTTGCAGCCAGCCAGACCCTCGGGTGAAGGTGACAAACACTCCATTCTATACAACATTATGGATGGGTGGAATTGCCTCCATCTCAAGCATCAAGGAATCACAACTCTGTGTCTTGCCACTGCTGCAAAACCTGGCACATTTACATTTCACATTTCAAATTTCAAAACTCTGTCAGATGCTCCCGACTCTTAACAACTACAAAAAAAATTTCCTTGCAAATACACAGAGAGGAAAAGTAGTTTATGAAAGCATATGGGTTGCCAGAAAGATGCAATTTGTGAAAATACCCTGTCACAGTAACATCTACCGAAGTGAAGACTGTGTGACATCTGCTCCACCACTTCTGACATCTGAAACCACAATTTTGGCAAGGGGGATCAGAAAATTGCCCATTAAACAGCACATAATAATCTGGTGTTGGGAGGATTTCGCATCTGTAGGCTTATGGATGAATGCTTTCCTACACTCCAAAAAATGTCGCAGTTCCTCGTCCGCCCACGGCAACTCTTTCCTTTTATAAGGAAATACTACCCCAGCAAACCAAGAATTCCAGTTCTAACTGACTTGACCCTTGCCAATCCTTCTCTAATCACAGTCACTGAGTGAGGTTTGCCTATTAAAAGAGAAACTAGAGTTTACAATTTTGTCACTCAAATTTTTTTTCATGAAGTAGAACAACATCAGAACATGAATTTTAATTATTTTCTACTTTTAATTACAGATCATCTTCTCATTTCCAAATAGTTCAGTCAAAATCCTCCAGCTCCAAAAAGCTAGACAGGTATACGCAGAGCAAAGAAATCACAATTTTAGAGGAATTTCAAAAAATAAGAAAAAAAAAAAAGCTAAGTACCTTTGCTGGTCTTGGCTGGGATTGAGTTAATTTTCTTCACAGTAGCTACAACACAGAGAGGATGTTACTGACAGCACTTCTTACACAGCATCAAGACCTTTCTGCCTCTCACCCCACCCCACCAGCGAGGACCCAAAGGGGCACACGAAACTGGGAGGGGACAGAGCCAGGACAGCTGAGCAAAGGGGTATTTCATATCATACAATGTCAAGCTCAGCATACAAAGCTCTGCCACTCAAAGCTCACTCCCATGGGGAGGTAGTGAATGAGCAGCTGTGTGGTGCTTAGTTGCTGGCTGGGATTAAACCATGACAGTATCTAATGAGATTGCAGCAGCCTGCACTACGCTTTCATCTTCTCTATTTCTACCTTCTCTACTGAATTACATCTCATTTTCAAATGGGATTCCTATCCATCCATATCTATTATATTACACTGCCTTGCCTGCAGACTTCCACATGCCCCAGGTAAAAGCAAAACCAGCAGAATCAGAGACACACGGCCTCCATTTCACATTTGACTTTGTTTCTTGTTATAAACCAATGATACTAGAGAACTGCACATGAAGCCTGAGATGAACACAGTTTTTCTGATGCAGTTTTAACCTAACATTGTTGTACCAGAAGACTGAAAAAACTCCGAGAGTGAGAATCGAAAATTCAAGCATTTCAGAAAGGAATTATTTTGGTTTTCACTCAGATTTTATTTAAATAAAAGAAAAAATTAATTAGGTCAAATGGGCAAACAATCAGTGAAACTACAAGAAATACCAAGATTCAGACATCTGTCTTCAGTATCTTGAGATTAGCAATGCATATAATTTTCTATTTGCTGTATCTAAACGTAATAATTAAATGCATAAACATAACCAGAGTTAGGAGCACCCAGGCCATATTAACAAGTGTCCCCACAGCTGTCCTTTCAGCCTTTTGTGTCACTAGGAAAGAACACACCTAGTAAAACCAACATAAAATGTTATTAATACAGAACTGGTGTTTTCCAGTACTGTTTTATATCTTTCATGTAGAAATTTTCTATCCACGCCATCATTTGGTATCTCCTGGTTTTTGGAAGTTCGAGATTAGCCCGTTCAGATTAGTCACGCACCCCGGTTAAGTTTCATGACATCTGAGGCCTTCAAAATCCTTTCCTTTAAATGCCTGCATGAACATATGTATGGAAGTGCACACACATTCCAGAATATTCCCCATGTGCAGAGTCCAGTCCCGCTACCATCCTTGGTCATGCTTTTCTCAATCACAGAACGCAGCTGTTGCCTCTGCATTCTCCCTCCTGCTCAGCTACTGCAGCCAGGCTCTCTACTGGTCACCACACTCTGCCTGAAATCAATCGGCTGCAGATCTGGAAACAGGATGCAGGAAATAAAAAGTCTCACTGATTCCACATGTAGCTCTGGATTCCTACAGAAAGGAGGCTTATGCTCCCCCCATTGTTTATCACCACCTCTTGAGGATTTCTGAAATGCCTGACTATACAGTCTGAGGAAGAAGCAGATGTTTCAGATCTACAGTCTTGCAGGCTTGGAAATGGACAGTAAGGGGTAAAGGTTTGAAAAATGTGCTGTGGCACATCAGGAACTCCATTATGCTATTTAACACTACAAAGTCCATATCTGAGAGACCACAGACCTATCTGCTCAAAAGAAAAAAAGGACAAAGGTGGGAGTGGGATGTGTGAGGAAGGACAGTCCTTAGCACTTGGGTCAGTGTCCTTCTGTCTTCTCCTCAGATTTCTGCCAAGGGCAGGAATGACTCTAAGCAGTTACCACAAACACACTGCCATGTCCAATCAGTGCTGCAACAAAATGGTTAGGCACCAGTAAGTTCTGTACCTCATTATGATAAAACCCATTGCTCTTTGACCTTGTTATGCTTTCCCCTTCCTAATGCAGAGATGGTACCATCCACGTAACCCAGGGAGAGACTGTGCTTCTCCCCTCTTGTCAGCTAGCTTGCTTCCCTCTCCCAGTTCCAGTCTGTAAGAAGCCAGACCATTGCCTATGTGGGCTCCACATGTATTTGTGTATTCACAGAGATGTTGTGTGTGAGGGACCCACAGGTCCTCCCTGCACTTGGTGTTCCAGCTCCACTGTATGAGAATCCTGCAGAGGAACACTCTAGCCCTTACCAAGGTCACATTAAGAGAGGGTTAAAAGAAAGCTACTGACGGGCATCTTCCCCAAACTCCATTAATATCTCATCCAAACAGTTTATAAGTATTCAGTGATATAACTGTATCTTTTGATGCTGACATCACAAAATATTCTGGCTGTATTTTCTATCACTGGTCCACAGACAACAGCTCACCCTTGGTTATAAACCAGGCTGTTAACAAACCCTCTTCCTGTACAGTCTCTGAACGCTGACTCTGTCCTATCGAAGCGAAGTGCTTCTTCAACACAAGTTTCAGTGTGGCTTCCCCAGAGACTGGTGTCACTGTACGAGCTGCTGTTTGCTCCTGGAAAGTGACTGACACCCTCTAACAGTGACCACCAGTTACCACCTCAGAGACCTGCAAGTGTAACAGCCTGCTACCTCTTGTAGAATATAGCTCGGGCTGAGAAGGATCCAGACCAGTAGTTTATATTAAGGTCATTAATGCCATCCTGCACCTGAGCAATGAAGATCAATTTTAGCACATAAAGAAAAAGGCCAGCTCTGCATTATTTACAGCAACTTATTGGAATGAAGATCAGAGATGCAGGACAGGATTACATACAAGTCCTGTGTAGAGCTATGTATCCACATTTCAACAGGTAAGTACTGGTACAAAGTAAATACACTGTAACTGCTGACATACATATATATAGGTATGTGTATATATATAGGCAGGCACAGACATACAAATAGTGACTTAAGGGCTTTATGAAATACTCATACTTTTAAGTAAAATAAATTTGAAAATAAACTACCATTATGTTTTTTAAAATAGCATTCTAAATATTGAAAAACATCCCCAAAACACATGTGACAGTACACTTCTTAAACAAAACCTAGGAATTAAAAAAAATTACAAATTTCTGGAAGGGAGTCTTGTTGCACAGCAGCAGGCTTTTCCATGAAAGGATATTTTACAGAATAGAAAAGCTATTTCCTAGTGAATATTCAAGGGACTTGGGCACAACCTCTGAAAATTCATTCCATCCTCTTTCCACACTGATTAGCAGCCAAACATTTATTTTCAAGCCCAGATCCTTCCTAAAATTGCCATGTGAAGCAGTAATCTAAAGCTAACAGTTGCCCACCTAAACTGTTGCACATATCATGTGTTTGAACTCCCTATCCAGCTGGTTTTGTCACCTGAACCATCAAATATACTGCTAAAAGTCTATGAGTGGTCAAATGCACCCACCCGTCGTTCTCAACTGAGGTGACGGCACTTCCTATTGCTCTTCTTTTTGACCCACCCAATTACCACAGAAGAGAACACTGAGCAACACCGACTCTGCTCCACATTAAGAAGCTACAGTGAACTACAGAAAGACCAAAAGGCTGAAATAGTCTAAGGCAGAAAGTCTCCCAACAATTTTTAATTTCATTGTAGGAAATTATAGACTCATTAAAATCTTTGGAACTCTGGAAAAAATGAGAGGTCCTGTTCTATAAATGCTTTAATAAAGAATATGAAATAGCTCAAATAGAAGAGACAGAAGAAACTCATCCCAGCAGCCCAGTGACAAGAGAATGTCTCCAGCCTACAGACACTGAAGATCTAGTGCCTGCTGCAAACCTGCCTGCCGCTACACTAGAAGAGTACTTTAGCCCCTAGGCTATTTCTAAAAGACAAGGATTTTCTCTAAAGAGTCTTCTTATCTCCCTCACACACATTAGCCTCCTAGAACCAGGTAAGAGCCAGCAAAGGCATATCCCACTCCAGAGCTCCAAAGGCAGGAAACCCAGCACCACTGCACAACTAGCACAACTGCCCAGGATAAAGTATCCACTTGCTGGCTTCTATGCTCCCCATTTCAGGGACTGCACCCAGGGGCTCTATATCCTCCCCACTCTACAGGAGAATGTTGCTGGAAGCCTAGAGTCTGTTTTCTGCTGGCTGGCATCCTAGAGGAACATCTGCAGAGCATCACTGTGATTCAGCATTATCTGAATTCCCTGTTTTACTATGTATACCATACCAGTAGGGCTGAGAGCAATTGACAATAGATGAATTCAGCTACATGGTCAGTAAAATGGTTCTCTCTGATAGGCAGGAGGGAGGCATAGGGGTTTGGGAAAAAAAATTCAGACTGAGAAAACTCGCTTTCCACAGTAAGACTTACCAAAATAAACATGAGCCTCTTGCTCTTCCTCAAGCGCCTCAAAGTATCTTCCTAAGCATACTGATAGAGCACTGAAATAGCAAAAAACAATCTACTCAAATTCTACATCTGCATGACCCGCCTGCAAAACAAGAAAAAAAGCCCAACTTTCAGTTTTTTCAGACGAGGTATTATCTTCCAAGTTATTCTTGCCAGGGACTTAAGCTATGAAGCCATTTACGCTGGCTCCTGTTTCAGCTCAGAAGGGGATGCCAAGAGACAGCGTTGGTTCATTTCCCTCTGAGGTTGCCCAAATGTGGACTGCTACAAGAGCACAGCATGGGAATGCTAACAGGGAAGTATGTAAAGTGAGAGCATTACTTGCCCCAATCACAGTGGTTTCTCTAACAGTAAGAGCAGAAGTACAAAAGCGAATGTCAGGAAATATTAAATTCACACTTGTTTTGGACATCAATAAATAAATTATCACAAGGAATCAAACTTCTACCAGCAGACTGGTACAGTATAGTAAATCCTTAATCTTGGAATAAACTTCATGTTCAAAGATGGTCCTGGAGCTACTCTGATTTCAGCCTTCTTTCTGTTAAGTATTCAAAGTCCACCTCACCTTTCCTTCTTGCTCAGACATCTCCGAAGAACCAGTTTACTGTTGTTAGATGTCCAAGGCTGACTCTCAGCAAATATAATCCTTGTAAGTCAAAGAGCAACAAGGACTTGAACCAGCTGCTTGCTGCTCCCACAGAAGCCCCCCCAGCTGCAGACATAGAAGGAGAAGTCATCAGATCTGCCCTGACCAAGCACACAAGGAAGCACCACAGTCATCATGAGTTGGCAAGTTTACAGTAAGTTTGGGGAAAGGAAGCACTTTATCAGAGCTCTGAAAGAGCTCCCTGATCAGAAGTGATAAAGCCAGGTGCTCAGCTGGAGGCAAGACAGACCTGAAGAAGCCTTAGTGTGGCATGATCTCAGGTAAGTAACATATATTCAAAGTATAGGCAAGCATAATTTATGAGTTAGTGAGGTTATGTATATGCTTGAAGGTAAACACCTGATTTAAATGTGCCAAAGCAGTCTGAACCTTCCAAAACCAAACACTGAAATTAAATGCAGCCTTTCATTTTCTATAAGCGAGCACCTCATATAGCTCCTTTGAAGATGAAAATTTTTTCATGAACAGTATTTAAATTTTTATATATTATATACATATGTACACACACAAAATATATGTACATAAAAGCTCTAACAAATGTTTACAAGTTTCTCTAGTAAAATTATCTGATGTATATCCACAATGAACAGACAGGCCCAGCAGCATTTCTGTATTAACAGTACCTGTAGAATCAGACACTACACTGTCACCACCACTGACATTTTGATATTCTCAGATTTGCAACAAAAGCTAGTCTTCTCCTCCCCCACCTTCCTACTGCCAAGGAAAACATTGATTTTCTGATGTTAACGAAAAGTATTCCTGGAAGTAACAACAAAAGCACATAAATAAATTAACCCATAATTACTTATTGTTCATATAGTCCTTCAACCTAATTACTATTACACATGAATAAGTGGCTATTAAAGCACTTACTGGACTTTGAACTGCCCCTTTTAGAAGAATAAGCCAAAAGAAACCCATTATTTTTTTCAACTGAAATCCATACTACCCAGCTACATCAAAATTAATTGTAAAAGTACAGTCCATCAGTGGAGACTGTGTACTGCCAAAAATATGCAAAGGCGCCTTGACCAGTCCCCCCTTCCATAGCCTCTTCAACAGTCAGGAGATAATCTCAAAAAACTTTTCTGCGTCTGAATGTCGATAGCATATGAAGTGTTGCTGACATGCATGAATTGTGGTTCCTGTTTAGATATATTAAGGTTTTTGATTTTTTTTTTTTAAATTACAGACAAGGGCAAACCCAAGATAAAGCTATTTGACTAGCTACAACATATGGACAGCAAATGGAGTAATTTTATCGTCAGAATGAAAAGAAGATACTTTGTTTATGTGTTGAGGAACAATTTCAAGAAAATAAAAGCATGTCTTATTTTAAGGTACTTTTCTCAAAGACAGATAAACTGAGTTACACTGTACAGCACAGACACATTCTAGAGCATCCTTTCAGCTCATCTGTTTGTGCCCATTCACTGGAAGCGATCTATCTTTGGCATGCCAGAATCCATGAAACGATAAAATCTGTGGGCAAACCTTTACTTTGCATCTGTCCAGAATTTCTGAAGACGAACCTTTCACACAGCTCTGGAGGATAAGATAACACTATTTGCTTCACAGTGTTTAAAAGTTAAGCTCTAACTTGTAGTTACCTAGGTTACTAGTTACAACTGCAGGCCCTACCAGGTGAAACCCTCAGTGTGCTAAAGGATGCCAAATAAACTTTTCTTGGGCAAACACGGATATTAGCAGGTTTCAGATACTGTATTGGGGTTGTGTGACCATGTTTTGATAGCGGCTTCTGTGAGAAACTGCCAGAAGTTTCCCTCATGTCCGATAGAGTCAATGCCAGTCAGCTTCAGGACGCACCTGCCGCTGGCCAAGGTCGGTCCCATCAGCAACCACAACAGTGCCTCTGGAATAACAGAGTTAAAAAGGGCGGGGTGGAACAAGCTGTGCAGCAGCAATTGCAGCTGGAGAGAGGACTAAGAAAGACTCTGTGAAAGGAACAACTCTGCAGGCACCAAGCTCAGTAGAAAAGGAGGGGCAGGAGGCGCCAGAGCTGAGATCCTCCTGAAGCCTATGGTGCAGCCCATGCTGAGGCAGCTGTGCCCCTGCAGTCCAGGGATGACCACAGGGATGCAGAGATCTATCTGCAGCCCCTGAAGGAAGCTGATTCCCTATGGGCAGCCCTCACTGCAACAAGCTCCTGGCAGTGACTTGTGGAGCCTTGGAAAGAGAAGCCCATGCTACAGCAAGTTCACTGGGAGGACTTGTGATGCCACGGAGGGCTCAGGATGGAACAGGCTGTGCCCGAAAGACTGCACCCCATGGGAAGGGACCTTTGCTGGGGCAGTACAGGGATCCACAGTGGTGCAACTTGTGAAGAACTGTAGCTCGTGGGAAGGTCCCAAGTTGGAGAACTTCACAGAGGGCTGTGTTCCATAGCAAGGACTCCACACTGGAGCAGGGGAAGAGTGTGGGCAGTCCTTCCCTGAGGAGGAGCAATCAGCAGACACAATGAGTAATGAATTGACCATGACCTGCATTACCCATCCACCAGCACTGCTCTGGAGAGGAGTTAGAAAACTTGGGAGCTAAAGCTGAGCCTGAGAAGAAGGGAAGGCTGGGGGGAAGGTGTTTTAAAATTTAGGGGTTTTTTTCTCATTATCTTGCTCTTATTGACTGGTAATAAATTAAGCTAATTTATCCAAGTCTAGTCTGTTTTGGCTGTGATGGTAATAGCTGAGTGATCTGTCCCTGCCCTTTTCACCCACAAGTCTTGCATTATGTTTTCTCTCTCCTACCCAGCTGAGGAGAGGAGGGACAGAGAGGCTTTGGTGGGCACCTGGTATCCAGCCAGGGTCAATCTACCACAAGCACACAAAAAAGCATGTTTTGTATAGGAACCTCAAAATTGCTGTAACTTCTAAGTCTCTCTTCTCACTGCTGTTAATTAGCAACATTACAACAGCACTAGCAAGCTCTCATATATTGCATGTAGATGCTATCAAAAACACAGTGCTGGTTAACAGTTACTACACTGAGCCAGCCAAAGTCTCAGCAAGTCAAACTCCCAGAGTCTCAACTTGCTCTAACCATCCTGTCAGCAGCAAGAATTGTCAGACTATCATAAACTGAGCTAGCTAGGCATTTCCCAATCAAAAGGGTTTTGTTGGGGTTCGGTGAAGCTACTTCAGCATAACCAAAACATTTTATGAATACCAGCTAAGCAAGGGTTCCCCAAAAGCTAACTGAATTTCCTGTTAGCCAGTTATCCTTTTCCAAAAAGCCCAAGTCACAGCAAAACTTGGGATAAGCAAAGTTCAGCTTAATAAAGCAGGAAGTTACTGTGGCTTGTGCAGAAACAGAAGAGCTGACCACAGCATTTATTATCAAGTAAAGCACTGCATCAGTCACGCCTTTCCTTCATTATTCTAGAGCCTCACCAAGTAGACAGAGGTGACTCCTGAACAGCTAGTCCTTTACAAAGTGTCTAACTGTATTTTCAGGAAGCCACGCACAAAGTTATCATCTTCACTCACAATAAGCAGTTCTGGCAGTCACTCATACAGATTTCTTACTGTAGACAAAAGCACAGTCAGAGCTGCCACAAATTCACATCTCCAATTTAGCCACACACCAAAACAAGCAGGGCTGGCTCTGCAGGCAGCAGACGTGAGCTGTGACTGGATTCTGTGGGTAACAGAGCTCTGTCACCAGCACCCACAGAACCAAAGACTTTGCCTTAAGAGAGCTGGATTTATAGTTGCTCAATATAGTTGCTCCAAAAATGGAGGAAAAAAAAAAAAAAGACTCACATATGAGATGCAATTTACACAGGATGAGATTCAGCTCCATTGGCTTTCTTCCTTAAACACAGAATTTACTTCCCAGTAATACTGACACAGGTAGAGTTTTTCCAAGACCTGAAATTTATCTATCACTATTTTCCAGGGGTTCTGTTCATTAACTGAGATCAGACAGTCTAGCCACCTTGCTCACAATCAGAGCACAGCAAACAGGGAATGCTTTGGCTCTTTTTAAACCGTCTGAACTGTGTAGTTGGAGGAAAAATACAAGAACTCTTTCACCACTTTATCCCCACATACACCCTGCTTTTGGACAGGGCATAAATTACTGCCTTGATCCTTCCTTCTAGCAGAATACACACTCCATCCTAGTGGCCTCAGAGAACATTTGGTCCTTTGCTGCCAAAAACAAACATTTTTATAATTCTTCCAACCTGTTCCAACTGCCTGCTCTATAGAGAGAACAAAAATTGGAAGTTATCACTGGCAAAGAAAAACTACCTGCTCTAATCATGAACCTTTACAGCTGAACCATTTCAAAACATACTGAAGGGGGGTAATTCTGTTTTGCCTTGACTGTGGGCTGCTTTTATGAGTATGTTCACTCTTGGCCACCATACAAGGAAAGTTTCATACAAGTCAGTGCTTCAATATCAACAACGCATGAGAAATTGCATAGAACTTTTTATGAAGACACTGGAGTCTTGGTTTCACTGTGCTTACTGCATGATCAACCAACACCCATAATGTCATCTCTATCCTGGAACAATAGCATTGACTGACAAACCCAGTAAGAGTTTTGGAGGTGGCTGCCTTGAACTCTTACGTTTAGATCAATCACACTGCTACACATTTCTGCATGCTTTGTGATGCTTTTCACTACCAGGAACAAATGCTTATCTCTCTTCATATTAACAAGTGAAATAATGAAGGGCCACCAATAACAGAGCAGGTCAAATACTCTAAAAATAAAGAATCAATTCAAGAACTCAAGAGTCTCCTTTAATCTTGATTATTTTCTCTAAAAAATAAAAAATCTGTGAAACCTCAACTTGGTTTCATTTTCAGACTTACATATTGATCAAAGTAATCAGTGAGCTCTAAACTGAATTACCTGAACTCTTTGCGTCACACATCTGCCAGTTATTTTTCACTGATAGCAGCATATATAACCAAAAGTAAGGTTTTGGAGGGAAGAACAGGGCCATTCACAGATTTTTTTTCAGAAGTGAACTAAGATTTCATTCCTACTACAAATCTTTTAGTTTTTCCATTTCTTAGGATAACCCCATAAATCTAAATCTTAATGTTTCAATTTTGAAAGCATTTTATCTGTCCAGTCTCATGATAAATAAGACTCGCAGAGTTGATTATTTTAAGGCATATAACTACATACTTATACAGACAGCAATAAGATGCACATGTAGGTGATTAGAGAATTACCCATTTCTGACATAGGTCTGCTGTTCACACCGGGTAAAATTTCTCCAGAATTGTTCTTGCAGGACAGAGTCAGCTTGAATATGCAGACCCTATTCAGACAAGCACTTAAATACTACTGAATTCCCTGAAACAGTTTTTTGGAGACACTTTCCAGCAAAAAATGAACTTCAGCAAATTCTTAAGAGTCTTCTTGAACTGTTTCAGAAAAGTGCATGATTCCAATGAAAATTTCACATCCGCATGTACAAGAACACCTTTTAAATCAAGAATACTCTGTTCTTATGATCTTACAATAGGATTATGTTCTTCTGAACAGTACTTTTCCAGTACTACATTAAAAAGTAAGTAAAAAAAGTAGTATGATTTGGGGTTTTGGTGGATCTGGCTGGGATGAAGTTAACTTCCTTCCCAGCAGCCCATATGGTGCTGTTTTGGCTCTGTGGCTACAACAGTGCTGACAACACACCAGTGTTTTGGCCTTTGCTGAGTTGTGCTTGCACAGTGTCAAGGCCACCCCTGTTTCCCACTACACCCCCACAGCCAGGCTGAGGGTGGGCAAGAGGCTGGGATGGGACACAGCTGGGACTCAGAGTGACCAGAGGGATATTTCATAGGATGTATCTCAAGTTCAGAAATAAAAACCGGGATAAAGGAAGAAAAGGATATTTGTGTTTTCAAGCAAGTTTTTTGGCTGTTGTTTGGAGACTGGCTGGGTATCAGTCTGCCATCACCTGGTGTGCTGCCTCCCTTGCTTTGCTTGTTTTTCACCTCCTGAGCCCTCCTTTTCTTCATCTCTTGTTTTTTAACTCAACTCAAAAGTTGTCTTTTGTGCTCCCTATTTTCTCCTCCATCCCACTGTGTAGAGCTGCTGCAGGGAGTGAGTTAGGAACTGTGTGGGTGCTTGGCTGCTGGCCAGGGTGAACTCACCACAGTGAGTCTAATTGAAAAAACCATCCCAGTCTGGTGTACTCTCTTCTCAGATTCTAATCCAGAACTTGGCCCAGTATTCAGTGTCTACAAAAACTCTATTTCTCTAGACACTTGTAGGGCACTTTACGTCCAAATAGCTGAGCTGAGTATAATCCTCATTCCAACTCTACACTCTGAGGAACCATTTGTTCTTCTCATTATGCTGAGGGGCAAAGAACTGGAGGGGACTACAGGAAAAGATTTTCAGAGTTGATCAAAAATTTTGGCCTCATTTGCAGAAAGAACATTTACATATAGCCATCTTTTAGTAGTAATCTGAAGGCTTCTCAGAGCTGAAAAACAACACCTTTGCAAGTTTAAGAACTGTACTTACCTCCCTACTACTGCCCCGCCAAGTACAGGATTCAGAAAAATGGATCTTCACTAACAAGTCAGCAAGTTTGCTTATTCTCAGGACCACAAGGCATCATTCTGGTGTGGAACACCATGTGCAGCTGAAAACCCAGCATCTTTCACAGAAATCTCTGCTTCTGGGAAATCCCTGTGCTGTGTAACTCTGCTGATAAGGGTGGAGATGCTTCCAAGATATCTCGCTCTCTAGGCAGCCCATCTGTTTCTGACAGCTCAACTTCTGGTCAGCAACTGACCCGATGAGTCACTCTGCTTGTACTGTACAGAGCTCAGAGCCAGACATGCAGTATTTCATCATGCATTTGGCCACACTTGCGATCAGCAGATGCTTAAGAACCACTCTGGGCACGTATCTTTTTCTTCTTTCCTTTGAGGAAGTCACACAGCTCACCACTACCGAGTTTAGCACGCTGAATTATTAACTACCAGATTGATTCTATTCAGCCACTCCCTGTGAGTTTTACACTACCAAAAGCTTTGAAAGTCTGCCGTGTGGCAGTTCTGTGTAAAAAGTCTCAAGCAAAAGGGAAATCCTTAAGAAATAGTGTAGAGTGCCTCCACCAGAGAAACAGGGTGCATGAAGTGAATAATGTGCCAACAAAATGAGTTCTCCTTCAATCTATTTATTATAATGCCTGAGCATTTCAGAAATTCAATACATTACCGTATTTATCATTCTGACACCCATGCTTAAGTGTAGGAGTATTGTTATCTCATTTTACAGATTTCAAATTGAGGAATTAAGGGATTCAGTGATGATTTCTCAGGAAGCCATTCACAGGGATACAATCCAGGTGTCCTAAGCTGCAAGGAAACTGGAGAACCCTACAGAGATTTGAAAAAAATTGTCATCTCCATTAGAATTACACAGAAGGAGGAGGTCATTAGCCCACTTGTTAGAATCAGGCTTGGAACAGAATTTGCTCATGATTTTTAACATGCTAGACACAGAGCAACTGCATCCTTTGGACAAAACGGCAAAAAGAGTTATTTGATGTGTTCAAACAAGTATTTTCTTCAAAACAAGTGACAAAAGCCACAGGGTTTAGACCACCTCTAAAATTAGGCAGCTGCAGAGACCCCATTTCTCAGTTTTGCAGTCTATATGTGTATCTATTTTTTTTTTTAATTACTACAGAGCTATCCTTTCCCATTACCCATTGAACATCACTTTGGACTATACTCAGTGTGATATGACTTCAGAATACCAGTCCAGCAGAACTTTCAGTTGCAAACCATGCTACATCTTCACAGTGGTTCAAACAATTACGTAAGATGAGGAGATGGAGAGGAAAAGCAATAGGACCATACAGCATAAGTTGGTCAACTTACTGACATAGAGAAAGAAGACAAAGAAGAGAAATTCATACGGAATGGTGAATGATAGGCTCTGGAAACAAAACTGCTCCATCCCTGGGAGTGTTCAGGGCCAGGCTGGATGGGGCTCTCAGCAACCTGGTCTAGTGTAAGGTGTCCCTGGCCACAGCAGGAGGCCTGAACAAGACTCTTTAAAGTCCCTTCCAACCCAAGCCACTCTAGGATTTCCATATGATTTCACTTCCAAGATGTTCAAATAGACTGTACCACTCTGGTGAATGCAGCCCCCAAACTTCTGGCTTCTTGCTCCTGCTCTGATAGACCTGTAAATAAAGAACCTTCCTAACTGAATGATCACCAAAGAGAGATAAAAAGTATCTTACCACAGCAAATGACTCCAGTTTCTGTTCCTATTTTTCTATCTTCTGCAATAGAGTATATCTCCTGCAAAAATAGCTGGAAGTTTAAAAAAAAAACCAAACAAGTACTTAATTTTTTCTTTATTTGCTTCACTGTTTTCTCACAGGAGACTTTTGTGAAAAAACATCCCTCATTCCTTTACTGCTGTGGTCAACATGTGGAGGGGCCCTTACCTGTTTCACAGGGCCTATCTTCACTGCCATGAAAGCTTAGACCATCACCTAAGCCTTGCTGTTAGTCCTGCTCCTGACCACATAAACGCTTCTCCCCTGAAACAAACCCACTTTCAAAACACACATTTTAAGCTCAAACTAGCTGGCACACGGGATGTACGGGAAGATAAACTTCAGCAATGAAAACTATTCATTAATGCAAGAGAGCCCTAGGTGCATGTTACAGTAACATAGCAGTTACTAATCAAACCCCTCTGAGCAGAAGTGCAGTTTCACTGTGGTCATTCTCCAGAAACAACATTATCATCTCAAGAATACTAACTCAGATGAAACAAAGGGAAACCCAAAGAGTGACACCAGAACTTTGTTCACAATACCAGGCCTTTGCTGATTTGCATATAAATTTCAAAGGAATTGTCTCCTAAGTTAAAGGCACACAACCACATGGAAAACTGAGAGCCTGTTTACGTCCATACGTGGATGAATGGAAACTGATCTTCCAATTCCATTAGTGCAGGGAAGTAGTTAAGTTTTATATTCTTTTGTGCAGTTGTGAGGACAAGGCAGTCATGGTCCATGGCTTACCATGCATGCCAGATAGAAATTATTCCTCTTTGGCAGCTATTAAGCGAGTTGCACATTGGTCCTTGTTTGCTTTGGAATAAGATCTGTTTAGCAGTCCCTCAGCTAATCCTAAAAGAATATTGCAACATTTCTGAACATCCTGACTGCTGCAATCAGCCTCTACTAAGCCATTATGACAATTTTTTCCTTCTGTAATACAAAATACTCTATGTACAGACTAGAAGTGTGACTACTCTAATATTTAATTTATTTTATCCTTATTGAAACTATGTATTTTGCCAAAGCCAAAACAAATTTTAGACTGCAAAAGTCCTGCCAGCATCACAGGCTTTATTTTAAAGCAAGGCAGAAAGCTCTTAATTGCTTCTGCATCCAAAACAGACAGATGTTCCCTGAAGCACTTCACCTGGCAAAGACTCTCACAACAAAGACTCTCACAGCTTATGTCCCAAAGTCCATTACAATCTAAACACACATTTCTGCACGGCTTGCTGAGTCACAGTTATGTTGAAAATCAAAGGAATGAATAGAGCAATTTAAAATGTGATGCTTCGATGAAGAAATACAAGTACTCACACATGTCAGTGTTAAAGAGCATTTCTGGGTGTTGGAATCTACACAACAGGCACAGATTCATGAGATGAATAGAGGGGCTGGAAACCTGGAGAGGGAAGCGCATCCAATTCCTTGCCTTTGGGCAGCATACCCCAACCAAGCACTGGGGAAGAGGCCTATGTGATGGCCCTACCAGGAGATTTTTCTTTGGGACAAGAAAGGGCAAGATTTGCCTCTTTCCTTCAAAGAGACACAAGGAAAGGCAGAGAACTCATCCCTTTTGTCCAGTGAGCACCTGAATCAAAACAGAGAAGACAGCAACATTCCTAATAGCTACTGCATTTCTTATGCCAACATACAGACATTTAACTCCTTCCAGTAGTGCCTGTAGTCTGCAGGAAGCATTTTTAGGATTTAAACACAACAAAGATCATGACAGATCATGGACATTATTGCACTGAGGCACTCTAGTGATTCTTCTTTTTTCCTGCATCACACCACCTGCTAATCCCCAGTTTTTGTATTTTTCAACCCAGGCTACGGAGAAGAATTCTCTCCAACTTCACTGGAAAACTAAAACTTGAAGAAGTCAAATGAGAAGAGCTTTATAACCTGAAAAAAAAATATATTTTCCTCCTGCTCAAAGAGTTCTTTTGACATTTTTTGTCTTTTGGAACTTCAAGACTTGAAGAAGAAACTGACATATAATGTCAGAATCCCACTTATTGATGTGGTCAATACGGTCACTGGTATGAAATTATTAAAGCTAGAATTAAAATTATTGCCCCTTGAGCTATTATTAAAAACTATTTTAAAAGACAAAGGAACATAAGCAAAAAATGGAAGTCCAAAGTTGTTGTTTTGCATCACCATAAAGTAACAAAGCAGATAGCCAACAGCACATCATATGCAAACTTATAAGCCCTCCCCATTTTAGTGGGTGCAGTAAAGATTTGTTCTTTCCAAGCAATACCACATCTATCAAATCTGACCAAATGAGATGTATTACCTTGAAAAAAATTAATTAATTCTACAGGACATCTTTCCACAGTTTGATCACCTTCCTAAATCACCACTTTGTCTTTACTCAATGATCCATGACATGTTATCAAACAATATGCAGGAAGAAATTATTCAAGGGCGGAGAAAGGAAATCAAGAGTAAAGGTACAACAGTTAAAAGGAAACTTAATTCACTTATGCATCATCACAGAAAATACTGTTGCCTAATGTGCAAATGTTCAAGGTAATTTCCCATTATAATGAAAGGTCAATTCTTCAAGTGATTTTTATTCTCAAACAAAAAAAGACCCTTAAACAGGAAGGCATGCTTTCACTCTGCCTCAGAATAAAGGCTGAAAAACATGATCCGTATTCCTCTGTGGCAGATCCATGGCTGATGAAGGCCATGTGCATGGTGATGACATGATATCCCCTTGCAGAATCTTCAACACATTGCCCTCCACTGCAGAGTATGAGGAGGAAAAAAGAAGAGCTTCAGATATCACATCACCACACTCCCACCTGAGCTTGGTGACAAACAAAGGCACCAAAACCAACATAAACCCAAACACCTGCCAGGAATCAGTGCTCATTGCAGTGCTACAGCCCTGCAGAATGTACAAACAAATCAACCATTTTAATCCCTCCCCATCTTGAGCTCTGACTTTTTCGACTGTTCCCTAATCCTAGTATGTGTATGATATGTGACAATAGAAGAGCCAGACACAAAGTGTAAATCTAGATCAGAACAGCTATTCATTGTGACTCGGCCCTTAATGAACCTAAAGAGCAGAGCCAAAGCGTAACATGAGCTATATAATACTCCAGATTGGAATCCTCATCCTACAGGAAACTCTGTTCTTCAGAACAGTAAAACAAGGACTTTGACTCCTTTTCTTCTGATGTCTAACCCCGACTGCAGCCTTTACCTAGGATTTCACAACACACCCATCACACAGAAGAGCTCAAAAACTCTAACACTGCACTCTTCTAATTCCACCGTAGACCCATGAGCCTTCTAGACCCTAACAGCAAAAATAACTTGAAATCCCTCCTATCCCAAGTAAATATCCTACACAAATAGGACTGGCACACCTGTGCAAAACACTCTGCTAAATATATCCCATATATAGTGACTATAGTAGCACTGCAATTAACTGAAAAGTTGTCAGAGTCTGTTAAGAATAGTTTGTCTTCTGTTTTAGGTAGATTTTTTTGCTTATTTTTAAAAAGTATTAAAAGTGTGGAATCAGAGGCATACTGAGCTGGGATGAATGCTGATAACACAAGGAACTAGAGATAGCTAGCTTTCATTTCAGGATATTTCTTTGGTGAGGCCGCTGATGGAATATCTAGGTGGGAAGAAAGTCAGCACAAGGTGGGGGATCTCCTGAATGTTGATATGAATGGCTGCAAAGGCTATTTACAGTCTGCTGGTCCACACACAAAAAAGTGAAATTCTGTTGATGACTATGGCACTTGGGGTTTTTTAGCCCTTTTCTGGCTTTTGATTTTGGCCTAGCTAAAGAGTCACACTTCCCTAACTGCCAACGCAGCTGTTTAGCACATGGAATGCAAACCTCACTTTCTCTGACAGTCAGATCTCAAGACATCTACTCACAACCTTATGCCCAACACAGATTGTAAGTTCTGATGCAGTCAAATCACGGTTTATTCTTGTCTGCTACACTTCAGCACGGCGGTAAGATCCTGTCAGTATCAGTCAACTAGTACCAACAACTTCCAAAGCTGAACTCTGCCTGCCTTTAACCCAAGATACTCCATTTTGTGCATTGCAGTATCTAGCCCTGGCCAGGGCATGCAGTGCAAAGCACACTCAGCAGGATCCAGCCTTCACAGGACAATTCACAGCAACGTTTACAACATGCGCTTCTTACTGCGACAAAAGATGTACATGGTTGTAAAGCAGCAGAAGGCTTTCTGTCTAAAACCATCCTTATCTGCTATTTGCCAGAGATTGTACAGCAAAACAATCTGTTGACATTAGGATTGGGAAACAACCAAATAAAAGCTTCAGGACCAGACCACTTCTCATCCTATACCAAATTTCTGTTCAGTGACACAAGTCAGACAATGATATCCCAGTTGGGCAAATGATAGGATTCATGTTCAACTGTCTGTAAGCACCTTTATCCTCATTATTTCAGGCTCTTACTCCTCCTAATGTAACATTAGTCGACAATTTAGTCCCAAAGCATTACGGGCCTAATCCAATTCCTCCTGACAGTACTGGCGCTGGAACAGACACCTAACAAAGACATAGATAAGCCAGACAACACTAGAAATTCAACATCACACCACTGAACACCTAGGATCTCACCAGATGAGAAATCTCTCCACTGTTAAAACCCACTGGAAGCCTAAAATGGTTAAAGGACTAAGTTGTGGGCCCCACTGAAGCACAAGTTCTCAGACAAAGAACACAGGGCAACACTTACAAGTTATACTTCCTACAAGAATTGCTGTCTGCTTCATATGCATACCATACTTTTGATAGATGGGGATAGTTTTTTCCACAGCTGGGAATGTTTCACTTGGATGTGTTTATCGTTCCTCAGTCTCTGTCTGAGTCACAGGTACCTCCATTTATTTTAGTTTTCCCCACTCTCAGGAACTAAGAGGGTTACTGTAACCAACTGTACCATAACCAGGTACACTGTCTATGACACATGTCTATGACCTTATGGAAAGCTATGGCTTTCTTCACTAAGAAACTCATCCACAATTTCCCAAAAATGCCTTATTTTGGGAGTTAACTTCACAAAAAGCAACTTCAACTCATCTGTTACACAGCAACAGAATGACTGTCTTAAGAGTTGTTATCTCTCTCAGCTTGGAAGTGATAAAAAAGGATACCTTTCATTTTGCAGAACTCTTTGGTGGAGCAGGGGTAGCAACAGAATAGCTACTCAGACATATATGCTATAATCAAGTTCTCAGAGTGTCTGTGTACTTTGTCAAGATCAGCTAATTGAAATTAAGATGAGAATTTTCTCTGAAACACGAGCCCACACACCAAAATCATTCCCCTTAAAGGCAGGTGAGGACTCCTGAAGCTACATTTGGAAATACTAAAAAAATGACACGATATCCTTTGCCAAATGGTTATGATAGTTCATTATCATCATTACTGAAGAAAATACTCCCTAACATATTCCAAGCTAAGTTTTGCTTGCTCTTCCCTGCCCTAAGGATGCACACAGAGTCTACCTGAAAAAGTATCCTAGCTGAAGTTACTAAGACTGGGGGATGACACAAGCCATGATTTGCCAAGATTCCAGCTTCTGAACTTGATGAGTTCATGCTGAATGCTAGAAATTGTTCAATATGAAACATATTTGAAACAGAAAGCCTTTGGGAGTAGCCAAGTGGAATACCTGAGAAAAAAAAAAAGACCATTAAAGAAGCCATAGAGGATTTACAATTCTGTTTTGTTTGGATCTGTACAGTAGCCTAGCCCATAAATAGAAACAAGGTGGATTTATTTTTTTTACATTTGCTTTACTTTCTTTACTTGAGAGTTGTGGGAATTATGGTAACCAAGCAACCCCACAAACCTGGAAAGCCCTAGTTAAGAAAACTGCTGATACCCTGAGGAGCCAGGATGTATTTAGTGCCTAGAGGAGCTATAGGATCTCCATTTCTGTACACGCCAGGGCCACAAGATTCTACAAAGAGTGAGGAAAATATTCTGTACAATCTGTGGACTCTCCATGCCTCCGTGTGAAAACTCCTTCCCCCTCTGAAATGAATTTTGCTGCTACTTGGGAGTCCACTATGAGTTTTACTTGCCACTTTTGCAAGGTCAGTCTGTCAGGAGAGCTTCCCTTTACTGAAGCTTGGGAACTCAAAAATACTGAGTCTCAGCATAACTGTTAAGAAATTAAAAATAACATCCATTGATTTATTAGAAACACCATTGTGGATCCATGTAAATTTGGGTATGCTCATTTACACAGAACACAACCTTGTAACTAAATGCTGATGGTTAAGAGTGTAACTAAATTGAAAAAAAAAAATCCACTATGTTATTTTCTGGCCAGAAAAGCACATCAGAACAATCAAGCATTTTACAGCTTCTGCAATGAACAACAGCTGAAATAACTCATCTTCCATGCAAGTGCAATCAGCACTATTTTCAAACTGGCACATCCTCCATGTAATCAGTCTTCAGCCTCCCAACAGAAGGAGAGAAGGTTCTGAAGGAAGCAGTGCTTCTTACTTTGCACACTTAAGCAAAATCAGTTGTGCCCTCACTCCATCAAATGGTTTTTATTCAGCATTCTATAAAACAACTTTTTAATTTCTAGACAACAAAAGTGGACGTTTTCTTAATAGCAAAATCAACCTATATATTTTTGTACAAACATTTCAAGACAATCATATTCTGAGAAAGAAAAGTATGCACATAATGCTTTTTTAAAAAGTTAAAATTGTTTGCTTATTCAAATAAGTAGAGGCAGAGAAAATATGTCATGCTTTAAAGTGAATAAGGGGTTATATTAGGAGATGAAGGGTGACTACTGCACACAACCAATGTCAGGAGGATCTATCAAGGCTGTGGATACTGAGTTTATGCTGTCGTTCAGCAGACAGCACCTTAGGCTCACAGGTAGGACAGTGAGATCAGTACCAAAAGCAAGAGAACCCAGCTATAGCAGACGTGTGTTTAGACACACAGCATGCAGGTACTGGGAGCCACGGAGTGCATTAAAAAGCTCAGGCCTGTGGAACAGGTTTCAGCTTTTCCTCCTACTGACATCCAGCTGACATTGGGTTTTATTGTGCAGTACAAAGGCTACCATAAATAAGTATAAAAATCACTAAAAAGTCCCAAGTTGCACTGGGACACAGATATAAGGGGGCTTCAGGTCTACCGCCACATTGCTGGGCTTCTGAAGAAACATCACACCATGACTGTGAAAAGTAGAACTGTTTGTCAACACAACATCATGTGCTGAATGTGCCTTTGTAACAGTGTAAGAGGGTGAGGTTCAAAGAATGGAGTACCTCCTGGGAATCTTTACTGGGAAGTAGCCCAGCACAGGGATGTACAATCCGTATCACCCGTTGGAGGAGGAACTGCAGCTGCTCAGAAAGAGAGCACTGTGCCAGGGCCCAGCATGGCAGCGGCAATGGATCCTCAAGTCCAATTCCACTTCATCGTTGCTGCTTTGGTGTGTGGACAGGAGGATTAAGAACTCCTAGACTGCCATCACCTAAGCAGTTTCATACTTCCCTGCTTCCTGACAGTCCTACAAGAGCTGAACACAACCACGAAGAATATTTGTACAGCACAGAGCTTAGACACATTGCTTCTTATATAAAACTCCAATCCTTCTCCAGCTAGAAAAGAGACTCTTGTCTTGTGCATTCAGATTCTAAGAGTGGGATCATAATGAACAAAAATGAAGAATGAAATAAATTTACAAATGTAAACATAACTCTAGCCTTTTTTGAAGCTTTAATAGGAAGGAGGAGCAAAATTACCCAGGGGATCTTGGTCAGACTCAGCCATGAGTGTAAATGAGATCTCATTCCCATGTGGTATTTCACATCACAAAGGAAAACACAGAGCTCTCACAGCCCTGAGACAGAAGATTCCATGAAACAGTAATTTGTTCATCAAAGCAGCCTTTTAATGGGAATGACATACAAATAACAAAATAACACCCAAAGTTTTTAAGCAAATTTCTCACGCTGGAACTTAGACTGTTTCACTGATGATTTAAATTATTTTGGCCTGATCTTCAGCTGAAATGCTTGTGTCAGTATTTCAGTTATGAAGGAGTCTAGGTAAAAAAACGCAAAAATACAGTGTAGTTTTATATTCTGTTTGTTAATTTGGATAAAAGAAAGTAGGTGCTGGTGCAAATCTGGAACGCTTTCATGAAACTCAGATAAACCCTTTGCTAAAGCAAACTGGAGTTTGCCTCCAGTTTATTGGAGTTTATTGGCATACCATCTTCTATATGGATCACTTATTCTGAATTCATGTCTGCATTTACTTTCCTAGGAACAAACACGCATTTACTGCTGACACTGAGCCTCAGCAACTGATCTATGACTTGGCACCTCTTCTCCAAGTGCCTTTGAGATACCAAGAGCAAAGTTTATTCCAGTAATAACCACTTGCCCAGAAGACACGGTCTGAGTATTTTACAGTCCACTAAAAAAAGTAACATCCCATTTAATGACAGAAAGTTGCATGGAAAACATTACATGCATGCCATGTGGCCAAGCTACCATCTCTAGCCCAATCTCTCCTTTGCGAATTATCAGCCCTCTGTTTGTTTTAGCTTTGCAAAGTTATAGTACATTGATGTTATTTATTTTTCCATTTTATTTCCTAAGATATTTGCTGCTTCAGTAGAAGAGGGAAATGGCACACAGTAACCACAGCCTATCTTCCTTGTTTCCTAGGTCTCCTGGCTTTCACAGGTGGACCTGCATGGTAGAGGCTCCACTCACCATCACCCATAACTCCAGTCCTCAGTGTGAGCTACCAAAGCATTCACATGTAAGCAAATCCCTCAACATCCACAGCATCAGATTTCAAACACACACACTGCCTGACCACCTCATGTTCACACTGATCACCAAAATATTAAATACTAAAATTTTCTCAGTTGCCTTAGGACATAAGTACATTTCCTCTAGTGAATTATCAAAGTCAATGAACTTGACAAAGCCAGACAAGTGACTCCCGGTGTATGTTCAGGAATACAGCACACTAAAAGTTGAGGATTAAAAGCAGAATTATCAAATTTCAAAATAAGAGTGAGATGATTATATCTTTTCACAGAGTCACAGATTGGGTAAGGTTGGATGGGATGGCAGTAGGTCATCTGGATCAACCTCTCTGCTCAGGCAGGGTCATCCCAGAGCACACTGCACAGGATTACATCCAGACTGTTCCTGAATACGTCCAGGTACATTGCAGGGTACCTGGAGGTACCCCTCTGGGAAATCTATTCCAGTGCACAGTCACGCCCACAGTTAAGAAGTTCTTCCTTATATTAAGGTGGAAATTTCTGTGGTAATGTTGCTCATTGTTCTTTGGAGGTAGGGTGTGTTAAACTGTAATCCATGAACAGATACCTTTCTACCTTTGTATTAACACAGACAGTTAATGATTTATGGCCCATCTCTTAAGGAGTCCATCTGCTCTGTTTTCCATTTCAATTAACAATTCCTCCCCAAAGCTCTGTGATCAGCACTGGAAACCAAAATTGTCCAAAAATGTAGCACATAAGAGGTCCTTTCCAGAAAGCAAAATCCCAAACAAGCAAAAGGCAAAACCTTTTATGGAGCCTGGTACCAAATTTGTTTAAAGAGAAAATCCAGCAAAACCAGCACACTCGGCAACAGTCCTTGCAAAGCGGCCCAGCTGCCAGCTGGCGGCAGCTCCAGCGGTTCCCCATGTCGGCCAGAGGCCCGCAGAAGGAACGCAGCTCTGCAGGAGTCTCGCTGCCATACACGTGGGGAAGCACCCTCACCACACTCCGACCTTATAGACTGACACTTCAAAATGAGTTGTCCTTGTCCAGGTCTTATGGCACTGCAGAAAAACAGCCCTTGCTATCACATGTTTGACCATTTCCCTCTGCTGAACCACTTCTGCAGAGCTGGACTCCGACTTCACAGCCGGCTCAGTGAGGATGCACAGCCTGGCAGGTCAAGTTCAGCCCAGAGTAAGTGCCATATCATACCATGGTACAAAATATCTAGTTTTTGTCATCAGTAACAGCAATCCTTAGGTTTTCCTTTTTCTAATTCACAGAAATCTCTAATACAAGGCGCTAAGCAGCTCTCTAGATGGAAGAAGATATTATTTCACTTAAAATAGTGAACAGTAGTTTAAAAATGTGCTATTCAGTTTAACTAATGAGTTTACATTGCTGCACTCTTTTATTATGAGGCAATAATGCTAATGACTAACCCTTCTGCAGTTTAATAGACCTTGGAACTACAAGATGATCCCTCTTTCATTTAAAAAGTCACTTGTTACAGTTTAAGAAATCATGTTTTGCTTTTTAGCAATTCTCACTAAAACGCTTTGGAAGGCACCATCATTCACAAACAAGCTGATGTTTAGAGGACCTGACCATACACAACTGCAATAATAACTTCCTTCACTCAACATCTCTGGAAATTCAACACTAGGACAGCAATTAAAAATTTCTAATATTTCCTCATCTGTAAGGTAATGCGCAAAATAATCATGGTTGTATATAGGTTAACTTCAGAGAGGGAATCAGGTGTTAAAATGCCAATATATCAACCTCATCCTAGAGGCAAAGAAAATGGAAATCCACCATTCTTTATCAAGAGATATAGAATGGGTTGGGTTGGAAGGGACCACAGTGGGTCATCTGCTCCAACCTGCCTGTTAAAGCAGGGCCATCCTAGAGCACACTGCACAGGATTAGGTCTAGACAGTTCTGGAATATCTCCAGTGAAAGGGACTCCGCACCCTCTCTGGGCAATCTGTTCCAGTGCTCAGTCACTGCACAGTAAAGAAGTTCTTCCTCATGTCCAGGTGAAACTTCCCGTATACCAGTTTCTGCCCATTGCCCCCTGTCCTATTGCTCGGCACCACCAAGATGAGCCTGTTCCGCCCTCCTGGGACTCTCCCTTTAGGTATTTATACTTATTGACAAGGTTCCCTTTCAGTCATCTCTTCATTGCAATCCTTGTTGTACTCATGGCAGTGCAATGCATGAATTTACATACATGACCACCCTGTGCCAGATTATGCAACAGCAGAGTGCCTTCCCAGACTGCCAAAATATGGAATCACAGAATGGTTTGGACTGGAAGGGACCTTAAAGATCACATAGTTCCAACTCCCAAGCCGTGGGGAGGAATGTCAATCACTAGATCAGGCTGCCCAGACCGTCATCAAAACTGGCCTTGAGCACCTCCAGGGATGGTATCCACATCCAAACAGCTTTCCTTGTTCAGGACTTCCTTTGTTTTGTAGGCTCGCTTGCTTTACTACAAAATAAAGTACAGCACTTCCCATTATAGAGTACCTTTCATCCTGAAACACCCTGTGGACTCTGAACCCTCTGACAGAACAGTCAGAAGTTTCAGGACTGAGCACTCAGTGGAACAAATGGCAGCACACCACTGCAGCCTGCTCCACAGCTGGCTCTCATGTCATATTCTTGGATAAGGACACAACCAAACTCCTACGCACATCAAAGTGCTGCAAAACTGCCAATACATGTAAAGGTCTGACAGGACCTTAGTTTGAATATCTCTTCCCCAGAAACTCAGCTACAGAGGATGTTTCAGACACATGAAGGGCTTGTGTTTTTCACAACAGGAAAAATTTGTGAGGCTACCAGCAATGCTGTGATGCAGACCCAATAGTACACAATCTGGACCATCCTGTATCAAGAAGACAAATCTTCCTTCCCACCAGGACTTCTTTCAACCACCATCTTCAACTATCTTCACAAGCTAACAGGCACTTTGCTTACGTAGCAGCTGCACTAATTCATCTGTATTTGCCTCACACCTGAGATCTCTTCAGGGCACCTCTTGCCCCACCTGCACTAGAGCTCTGTGTACCTGACAACACACATCCAATCTTCTGACTCCTTTCTCCTGCTCTTTCCTTACATTTCAGACCCGGCTGCCTTTCTGCTGGCTAGATGAATTATCCAGTCCTTTTTGGCTTCCACTGTTTGTATACAACATAATTTGTTTATACTGTAGAGGAAGAAACTCTCAAGAATTTTAACAAGAAGTAGGTTTCCTTCTTTCATCCTAGTGACAAAGTGCGTGCAGCACATGGGAAACCTCAGCAGCTGTGGGAACAGTTGATAAAGCTTCTCTGCACCTTAGAGCCGTGCAGTCTAACTCCACACCATCCCTCACTCCAACATACCCAGCACAAGGACCACAAGCTCCAATTCTAACACCAAAGCACAACATCATGACAGCACCTTAACAAACCAGTCAATTCAAAACAATTTCTAGCCAAAACTAAGTTATTAATGAAAAACAGAAACACATAAAAGGGAACATTTCATTCAGACCTTGTCCTAAAGATCACCAAATAAAATTCTATGCAGACTGGTACCACTGCAAAAGATAGTTATTCCCTCAGCAACACAGAAAGGAGATGTCCCATAGTGATGACATTTGGGGACCTGTAGGTTTTCCACTGCTACTATAAACCACAGCTTCTGAACACATTCCAACTGAGAAGTGCCACCACACCCAAACTGTATGTGCAACGGTTTTATTGCATTTAATTTTACACAGAGAATCATACACAGCCCTGTAATTTAGACACTAAAAGGGAATAACTTAAGTGTAGTGCAGACGAGGAAGCCACAAACTATATGGGTGTAGGACAGCACATAGTCAAAGCTGGTTTTATGTATTACTAAATAATTTAGTCTGAAACAACCATTTCAGTACGTGCTTGAGCTTCAAGTCATCCAGAGTGCCCAAATACTCTTTGTTGGCAGCTGTACCTAACCAATAAGAAAGTCTCAAGTCCTGATCTACCACTGTGAACCACTCTGCTGCAGTGATGAAAGCCAGGTGCAACAGCCATTCAGGCAGATACTCCACAGTTGAACCTTCAGGGCAAGTACTGCACACATTTCTGACAAAATTAGCCAGGATCCTGAAGCGTTATCATCATTTGGAAATGTCTCACAGCACCAACAATATCTTTTGGTGGTGTTCCAGGTAAGTCTCACTCAAGCACCATAAATTCTTGCATGGATTTTACATAAGGTTGGGCCAACAAACACCAGTCTACCTACCCCAAGTGCAAGGTGTTTATTTTGAAATGCTGCCAGGCAGGTTGGCTTTATCAGAAAGATAACTCCATGAGACTAGCTGTAAATGCAACAGTAGAAGCAGCTTCTTGAATGCCAACTCAAAACACATCCACAACCTTCAAGGATAATCACCTTCCAAGAAATCATACTCACAGTTCACTTGCCTATGCATAGCACAATCAGATAACATTGCTCAACTCCACCCAGGACTTAAAACAGCATCAATCCTCTCAGAAATACAGTTCATGGTAACACCAGGCTGAAGTTACCACTTTAAAAAAAAACCCAAAAAAACCCAACAAAACCAAACCAAAACCCCAATGACAACAAAAAAATAGAACAGACATTCAGTCAAAAATCAACCACAACTGCACCAGTTCACACAGGCCAAAATCTGTCCCCAACTCTGCGTAGCAGCATACTGCTATTCATTAACAGGTGAGGCTTCTTTGCCATTTGAACTCTTACCTTCCCAACACTTGGGAGATTAGATTTGTCAGTAATTTAAATACTGGACACAGTACACTGCTATAGGCATTTTTTTCAGCCAGCAAACTAGTCCAGAGAGTACTGAAAGGCCTATTATGAAGGCCAATCGCTATCCTTTTCTTGAATGACCACATGAAAATCAGTGACTGTTCTACAATGGTTTGAAAGGGCCTTTTGTCTGAAGGAAAGGACAAGGAGTCACAAAGTAATGCAGATTCATTTGTAACTCATGGCTTTTGAAGAAACTGCAGAGATTCAGTTAAAAGCAAACGAAGAAAAGAACAAGCTTTGAAAATGTTATGCCACAATCCTTTCCTACTATGTACATGCAGAGCATATTTTTAATCTCTTTTGTATTATAAAAAGATGTGCTGGCATTCTATATTATTGTTGTTTTACAAGAGAAGCTTAAAACACTTGCAGAGTTTTGACTTTATTCCCAAACCCTAATTAGGGTCTGCAGCACTACTGTATAAACAGAAAATCATCAGGAGCTTTTTCTGGTACAACATCTAGTAAAAGTGTAATTGTACTGGGATAATAAGTGAAACCATTGTCACTGTTGCTTAATAATCACTTCAGTAATCGAGCAAATTTGGCATTGGCCATAAAGGATAATATGGCCAATTCAAGAAAAATACTTCTATTATACTGAGAAACCAGTATTAGACTCTAATCTTGAAGTCTGTTTCTGAAGTCCCTCACAAAAAAAGAAAAGTTAATTACATCTCCTGACAACTTCCCAGAAGAAGAAACCGTTCTACTTCTCTCCCTACCCCAATGACACTTCAGTTCCCTGATTTCACATGCAAAGGTGCATACACATTCAAAATGGGACTTCCACACATGATTCCATTACAGCTTCTAAACAAGCTTTACATGGACAAATTTTCAGCAGGAATGACAGTGGAAGCTAATAAGCTAAAACAGATTTCTTGTAACCCATAACCAGAACTAGGGAATTACTGCACTTCCATTCAGAAACAAGAGTTACAGCTGACAGACCTGCCCTCTTCCCGGATGTTCCACCCACATAGCATGAAACTAAACAGTCAAAAAATGTCAGTTTTCACTCTCCAGCTCCTTGCCACATCCCAAAATTTATATTCCTTGTGCTTCCACAACCGCAGCAAAACCAAACAATGTATTTTGCACACACCATTGGTCAAGGCACCAGTTACATTTACTCTTCTGACCATCTTATCAAATTACATCAGGCAAGGAGCCGGTCCTCGGCATGTTACAAGACTGCAAAAGGGCCAAAATTTTTGCTGTAGGAAGCAGCCACCATGCCACTCCCATATATACATCCGAAGCAGAAGACAAATACACCCCCAAGGTAACTAACTACACACCCCCTCATCTCATGCTCTCCAAAACAAGAGCTTACCGTTCTGAGCACTGTTAAGAGACTCTTGCCAATGCAAATAGAAGCTAAACAATGCTGCACATCTTGAAGCGCAAGGTGCTCAGAAACCCACAGGGCATAGAGGTGTGACGTGCAAAGCCCCCTGTTAATCTCAGTGAAATTCAGAATCCAAATTCTTTGATTTAATAATGATATGGAGCACTGCTTTCAAACAACTTTTAACAGGACAAGGTGCCCAGTCTAAAATAAAGGTACTTCACTAGCACTTCTTTTTATACTGGAAGAAAACTGTGAGAAAGCTGGTGTAGCATCTGAGGAAGGAAGGTGGGAGGAACAAGAGAAACTGAAGCATTAGAACAGTGCAGAAAAACACAGAGGAGAGAGAGTAACACCAGACAGGAGCCATATTTCTCTTGAGTAATATGGACAATAAAATCCTTGATATTAGCTACAAATCAACTAGAATTAACTGTTAACTGTTATTTTTCTTCCCTAGATCTTCGTGCAAAATCTCACTGCCCTTTGGCGTTCTGCTCCAAGTCATTACACAGCTTTACTTTTATCCTCCACTGCACAGTGAAAAGTGGAGTTTGACCTTTCCTTTAGATTTGTAAAGCACCACAGATTGTTCTGAGAACATGACTGAGGTGTTGTTTTTTTTTTGTATTCTGCATTACTAACATTGCTAACAGTCTAAAGACGTCTAAAATGTGGTCTCCGAAAACATACCAGGAAACACAGTCCCTTACAATGGCAAGAGGCCATATGTGTGGATGAAAAGGTACACAAACATAACAATTAGCAGAAATTAATATCAAATACAGACTGCCTACAACTGCTGACAAGCACAGGTTTGGTACTTCCATGATTGATAGAGAAAAACTTGAAGAAAAAAACCCAACACATTGTAGGCCACTGGAAACTTTGTACTTTCTCTTAAAAACAGGCCTGAATCAATTTCAGTTCCAGACAAGCATTTCCTTAAAATTCAGGAAATAGCAGGAAGATGTCCTGACATAGCCTCATTTCCGTTTCTTTGAGCAAGAAGGACTAGATAAGAAAAATCCATCCACATTCAGAACCAAACCTCTCTCAACACAGAAAGATGCTTGTGTTCAATTTTGAGGCTCATTACTATATGTCAGACCAAACAATAATTCTCAAGCACATTTTTCTCAGACATCTGCCTGGGCATAAGGACTGTGGAAACAGACCCTTCACTTAAGGATAACCCTGAGGACATTCTGAAGGGTACTTAGTTTAATTCATCTTAATCATAGCACTTTTTTATGCAGTAAATTTCCCAGAGTTGTGACCTTACCTCCTTCCACAGTTATACAGCACCTGATACGGTACAAGCCTTATCTTGATTAGTGTCTCCTTACATTTAACAGATCCTGCTGTTCTCGAAGGGCCAAACTCCTTCCACTTCTCTAGCACAATTAGAAGGAGAACACTCACAGCCTAGCAGCAGCGTTCAGCTCCAGCAGTTCGTGATGGCGCCTCACTAAATTCATCAACCTGTTCTGACCTGGAAATCATTCTGCATTTGCACAGTTAGACTGCATTCACAGAAACAATTGTGGCAAGGGCACAGAGCCCTGCTCACAGCAGCTTGAATACTCTAGTTAGTGACATTCAACAGGTTGCCATCCAAGATTTCTTTCATGGACAGTGCAAATACATTCCTAGTTAACCTGACATACTACATGCAGCAGCCTTTTCTGCTTTCCGTGTAGAAAGTTTTTAGTTTACCTTCCTGAATCATCGTGTTTCAGAAAATACTTTAGAACTGTGCATGAAGAGCTCAAAGAAACAGAAGAAAAATACCTCTTGCATACACTGGTGATTCAAATTTAAAGGTTAACAAAAAAAAAAAAATTCCCACAGAAGCTCATTAGCTGCCTTGAAGCACATTTTCAAGCTGAAATCAACCAAATCAATCCAGTGGAATGTGACCTGGAATGAAACATGGATTTTCTGTGGTGCCTCTTAGTTCTCCTAAAGAAAACAAATCTGGTAGTACAAGTGATTCACATCTCCAAGTGATGAGGCTGAGGGTGGGGAAGGAGCTTACACTATTAATTTACAGCTCAACAAAGGAGGCATTGCATTCTGATAGAGAATAAAAGAGTACTGCCAGCTGCCACGGCTTATCAACTAATTCCATACCTACAATTTTTTCTTTAAATGCATAGTAAAAAAAGACAACAAAGACTTTAAAACCCCAATAAACCCTAAACCAAAGGCAAAATCAGTAACAAAAAAAAACCCCTATTATCTCGGCGGTCTTTTACCTTGGCACAGATAAAAAAAAACCGCCAAACGGGTGGATTTATGCCGAACCAACAGCTGAGGCACAGCAAGCTCCGCGCCTACCCTGCGGTGTGGCAGCGCCGGGAGCAGCGCTCACCGCCGTGCCGGAGCCCCCGGCGGCGGTTCGGACCGAACGCTCCGCTGCCTCAGCGCGCCGGGCACGGGCAGCCACGCTCCGGGACACCCGGCTCCCCGGGCGCGCAGTTAATCATTTATGGCCGAGGCTGTTACCGAATAGCCTTGAGCAGCCCAGCCCAGCCCCGCTTCGGCTCCGGAGGCGCCCAAGGCTGGCGGAGCGACGGCTGTGGGGGAGCGGCGGCGAGCTTCTCCCGGGCGCTGGCGGAGCGGGTCCCGGCGCACGCCAGGTGGGGTGCGGGGAACGAGGCCGGCCNGTGCCGCCAGGAGGGGCCCACCCGCAGCCGGGGCTCGGCGCCGGGACCCGAGGCGACAGCGCAGCGGGTGGGGCACCGCGGCAGCCGCACCCCTCCCTCCCTCCTTTCCTTCCTCCCTTCCTTCCTCNCGGGCCCGGGGCGAGGGCGGCGGAGGCGTCGCTGCCGCGGCGCTGCGCGGGTCCGGGGCTCGCTGCGTGCCGGACCGGGGCAGTTGTGAGCGGCGGAGAAGGGCCCCCGGCCCCGGGGTTGGCTTCGGCCGCGGGCACACGATCTACGTGTACCCCGCGCAAATAAAACACCCACGACGCGCAAGGAGGGCGCTGGGCCTCGTGGAAGGAACTATTCACGAACTTCTCCGTAAGTGAAAGTAAACAGGCGACATCAGTCACGGTCAGCAGAAGAATTTCAGCCTCGAGAAGAGACGACCGAGAGGGGATTCATTAATGTGTATAACTATTTAAAGGGGGAGGGTGGTCTTTGTGTGCTAAGAGGATGGATCAGGCTCTTCTCAGTAGTGCTGAGCAGTAGGACAGGAGGCACCGAGCAGTTGTCTCTTGATGCACAGGAAGTTCCACCTGAACGTGAAAAAGAACTCTACTGTGCAGTGACCATGCATAGGCAGAGTTTCTCGCTCTGGAGGTACTCAAGAACCATCTGAGCACAATCCTGTACCTTGTGCTCTAGGATAACCCTTCTTGAGCAGGGAGGTTGGCCCAGGTGACCCTTCCAACCTTACCCATTCTGTGATGCTGTAAATCTCTATGAGTACTCATGACAAACAATGAGAANTCCTCCCTTCCTTCTCGGTACCCCTCGGCACGAAATTCGCGGCGGCCCCCCGCCGCCCCGCGCAGGTGCCGCTGAGGGGAGGCGGCGGCGGCGCCNGCTGTAAATCTCTATGAGTACTCATGACAAACAATGAGAATATAAAAATTTACCACAAGTTTTTCAATAATCAGTGTTTTAAAATGCCACCTAAAAAGTGGAGATAAAATACAATCAGGATTGTTAACAGAAAGATGAAGAAGCAATAAATAACCATCCACTTAAATGTAAACACTAGAATGCAGAGGTACAACTGCACACTTGGAACAAAAAAAACCCAGCCAACCAACAAAAAAAAACCCAAACAACAACAACCAAAGAAACAAAAACCCCCTATCAGCATTAGTCTCTTACACTGTCATAAGCATTTCCCTTAACCCAAACACATATCAGTTCTCATTTTTGTTAGCAATGATTACCACAAGTACTGGAAAATCATGGTGTTCCATCTCAGAAGGGTTTTTCATTTTCCAGATAGCACAAATAGGACGTTCTTGCTCATACCACACCTCTACTTGACTCCCACCTCTCAGCCAGGAAACCAACTTTGACCCTCACAGTTTGGAGGCAACACTTGAACCTTACTGTTTTCAACTAAGAATCCTGAAACTGCCGCACTGAAAATCATTCAAGGTGCAATTTATAATGAGAATGTATCTGACCCACCCTGCAAACCAGGCGGAGCTGGAGTGTCTCCTCCGGGCAGGGAAGCACCACAGTGGGACATTGCAAGGTTTGCTGTGACAGCGGTGCCCCAGGGCACCTCACTGGGCACTTGCTACTCTGTTCAGGCAGGGCGGCTGCCTTGAGTGTCTGTCAAATGGACTTGTCCACCTGCTGCAGAAAGCTGGGCATGAATTACATAGTCAGTGTTATGGTGAGGCCACAGGTTGTGAATTATGTCTGCAATTGGAATCGTGTCTTCAAAACTATTCAGATCTTCAGTAAATGCTTATTTTATTTATTTTAAACAATGTAACTTGGAATGTCCAGGCTTGTATTTATGTAGGGAGAGTGCTCTTTACAATAATGCTAACATTTGTCTGTACCCTGAGCTGTATGAATTTTGCCTGGGAGTTTTGGAAACGATTCTGAAGTTCAGGAGAATGGTGGATTATATTCATAAAACAAGAGTGCCACTGACCTTTCAGCACAAGAGAATAGATGTGAATCGGGGACCTGAGATTCATCTAAAGGAACACAGTGGAAACACACAGGATGAAAGGCTCTAAAGGCCTTACAAATTATATTTGGATGGGGGAGAGCAGGGAGAAAGAGAATGTGGGAAAAAGAAGAATGAAAAAGGATCCTGCTGTTTAGCTCATGCATAAACTGTATGTGCCTAGCCAAAGGTCACTCCTTTTATTTTCTCATTAATTTCAATGACGGTAAATGGTATATGAAGAACAATCTAAAAATAAGAACAGCCAGAAATAGCTTAGGTTTTTTTGTGTAACAGCATGGCAGGAAGAAAAATCTGAACTGAAACTTCATTCCAGATCTTTACTTCTGGCTTTTGAAAAATTAGTGAGTTAAAGTTAATTATTTAAGATGAACTGTAAATCTATCTAGATAAGTTAAACAAAAATAAAGTGGTCTACTTTTTAATGTATTTTCCAATAAACTTTTTATACTCTGTGTACACTGAAATTAATTCCTGAAGGTTGTTTTTTCTTTTTTCATCTCTAGCTCTTGTGAGAAGTGTGTATGGACAGTTTTGAGGGGGAGTTTTCTGGGTTCTAAACACAAGTGAAAAAAAAAACAACCACTAAGTACTAGGCAGCTGTAAACAAATAGAGAGGAATAACAGCTTTGGTAAGCCTTCAGGTGCATGCAAAAGCTGGTACAAGGAAATTGCCATTCTCAGCAACTGAAAGTAGGGGCTGAAATGGGAACATAAAAGGGATAATGTATGTTTTGCTGTGGGGGTCATGAATGGCTGCCTCAAACAAATCTTCAGGCAAGAGGAGCTCTTCATACACAGACTGATGCAACATCTGCCAACCTTTTTTTTTTTTCCTAGGGAATAATGGGCCAATATCTAGAAGGTGATCTCCAGACAAGGTGACACAGATTCTACAGTAGCATTGAAAGAATTCTAGCATTACTCTAGCAGCTTTTTAATTTCCTTCAGCAAATGTGCAAATCTGCATTGACTTGCAGCATATTTCACTGTATGCTGAGCTTACATTTGCAAAAAGAGGACACCAGCTGCCCAGAGTTTAGTTCTCATCTTCTGTTTATGCCAAGTAGCAGTATGAACCTTATGGTAACACACACTGCAGTGGTTCACTTTCTGCATAGAGGTTAGTAATTGATAAAAGTAAAATGATAAGCAACAACAATTAAGCATATCAGCATGAACATCTGGGCTATATTAGAAGTGAAATGACCTGCTCAAAGCACCAACTTTGGATTCTGCATTAAATCTTTAGGTCACTGTATTTCCCGCACAGCTATGGTCATATTTCTGACGTGATCCCAGACAACTCATTTGACTTCTCTCAGCTTCTGTTTGCCATCTGCAGAAGATGAAAGAAATTTCCAGACCTCAGTGCATGTGACAAAGATTAAAAGATACTCCAGGTGTAACTGTACAACGTAGTAACTTTGGCAGGAAAAGTGTCTGAATTATTTCTTTCTCATTTGCAGGCTCCCTGACTCCATTCTGGCACTGTAATCTTTTATTCTATTCAGTTTTTGAAACCTACCCACAGCCCAGACCACTGAAATGACCTGGGTTAAAAATACCACACCACACCCCCCATTCTTTAAAGATTTTTAACTGAAATCCAGTTGTTATTGAAGCTTCAGCAGCTGGTGACCTGTCATGAACAAGACCTTGAAAAGCGACATGTCATTCTCAAATGTCAGATAACGAGCTGCAGTAATCCAGAGGGATGTCACAACACAGCCTTTGTAAAATCACTGTTTTTGAAGGGGAAAACACCCTTCACATATGATATGGGTTCAATATCTGGTCCTACTTGATTGGTCTTGGGGCTAGGGATGGAACAGGAGCCAACTGAAAGCAAAGGTAATAGAATAACTACATAGGGATATATTTTATCTCCTTTATCTCCTACTGCTCCCACAAGACTGACAGACTCCAACACTTCCCTTGTATCAGTAACACCACATCCTCTTGGACTGCTTCTTGGCAATCAGTTTTAACGTAGTTGTGACCTGAGGCAGGTCACTGCCGTTCTTCCTGACTACAGATACGAGACAGTAGCAAAGAAAGAAATGGTGCAGAGAACTCCTCAGCTGCACAGGTTTTCTGAGTCCTGTCCAATGCACTGACTACAAAGCCTCATCTCCTGCTATTTGGAGAGGTCTGTTGCCTCCCCAGAGGGGACTGTGTGTCATGTGCAGCAGCAATAGGAGACCACGGAGCAGGGAGGAAAGGTGTCTGGAAGGGAGCTAAGGTGTGTTCTTCTAAATATGTATTAGTTTGCTGGTTTCAATACCAGAATCAGTCATTAAGAGTTTGTTAATTGGCAACAAATTAAATCAATTGAAATTCCCCTGGCTCAAAACTCTTTCTGGCTCACAACAAGGGAAAATTGATTCAACACAAAAATTTGGAAATAAAGTAGTACAGTCTCAGTGGTCTGGCAACAGATCTGAGGGTGAAGATACGGAAAACAGCAAATTACATGTTGTGCAGCAGTTGCTAATCTAGAGCATAAATATAACAAGGGTATTTTAAGCCAGGAGAAGGACTGATAATAACATTTTATCCTGTCTTTTGTTAACAGCAGTTACAAACTGGAATGTTAGCGGAAAGAAGTTCAAAGAGAGGCACCAGAAGTGATTAACAGGAATATATCTTCAGGAGATAGATGTTTACATGCTTGGCTTATGAGAAAGCAGCCAAGCAAAGAAAAGACAGAGGGTCCTTTCAGGGAACCTGGGTGGAATCCCAAAAAAGCATTATACAGAGTGTAAGCATGGAAAGAAAAAAAAGAAAATTCATGGCAACTATAAAAAATTCTGACAGCCACAGTGGACCAAAACCTTAGAGAGCCTGGCTTCGTACATGTTATCAGCAGAAAGTTGTATTCAACATTCAGAAAAAAATTTGAAATAGAAAAGCCTCTCCACTCGTCCGTGTGATCCCAAGCAAAAAAAAATGAAGGACAGCATCTCTTTTAGCTCTCAAAGCAGGTCAAATTCAGAAAGAATAATTCACAACCCACACATAAGTCAATGGCCATTATGTTTGCTCAGACAAGACCTGAATTTGATTAAATGCTTATGAGCATGCAGACTATATACTATACAAACAAAAATCTGTTTTGCAATGAGATTATTTATATCAAAGGTAATTTCAATTCCTTCTCTGAGATCTCACATTTGGTTATAAATACAAAGTCCTCAAAGCACTGTGACAGTCAGAGTGCAATATTCTAAGAAATGTTTTTATTTTTACTTTTTTTTCCTTCTTTTTTTTTTTTTCCCAAGACTGGCAAAGAGGCTGGTTAAAACCTTCACAGAAACATGTAGGTGAAAAAAAGAACCTGAGCATTTTCTGATTCCAGAAGCAACACAGCCATATCTTGTAGTGTCTGATGTTTCAGAATGAGTGGACTTGAGCACGGTGGTAAACACTTAAGAATGACTGAAGTTCAAAAACAAACAAAAAGAAGCCTTGAGCTCACTCTTGTAGTAAATGGGAAAAAAAGTGAGGGAAAGCTTGGCAAAAATCAGCATAATAGTGGGCTTATTGTTGAATCTGAAAGCTTCATTTTCCAACGGTGTCCCTTTTCTGGGAAGCTGCACAACCACTCTGAAAGCGCTTTCTATAGAGATGATAAATCTGTGGTGGAGATTTATGCACATTCAGATTAAGTCAGGAAATCAGTGATGAAAAGGATAATTAAATAGAGAGACAAAACCTAGAAGAAAAATTACCAAAAGCTTCGAAAACAAACACAGCTAACAATACACCATATATATCAGGTCCTGGGATTCTGACTCTGACTTTGGCACCCATTCTTGCTTGAGCAACACACAGAGTGAGCAACCTCATCCTCTTCCTCACTGTGTTTCCCAGGACTCTAGAGAAAGGCAGTCTGCAAAGCAGCAGATTCTGTGTGAGCAAGACGAGGCTCGGTATCTTTGGTCCTCTCTCTTTTTGCACAAGCTCTTAATTCATCGCTAGGTGGAAAAGCATAGGAAGAAAAAAATATTCTGTACTTATTTATGGAACTGGTTGAGGCCACAACGCTCCTGGTACTGAGGGAGCATCCAAAAAGGACAGGAAAGATACAGGGACAACTCTCAGTGACACCAGTCAATCTCAAAAAACCCCCACCCACTTGCAAACAAACAAACAAACAAACAAACAAACAAACAAACAATATGGTTGGTTGGAAGAGTTCCTTGCAGTTCCAAGATATTGAAGCTGGGCTAATGCTCATCTTTTTGAGGAGTTCTACCCTGCATTCAGAGGGCTGGTGTGCACTCAGCACTAAAGAGAAAGCCACAGAGGTACCTCTGTGCTAGACTCTTGCTCTGTGGTTGAACCAGACCCTGGGCTAAAGAGGCTGCTCTCACTGTTTAGCTTCAGGCATCCAACCTGAGCAGCCTCAGGGCCTGGGCTATCAGGGGAGGCGTAGGTGGCCCACTGATCCTGCAGGAGCCTTCAGCCCCATGATCACTAGACTGTGAAAATCCCCAGTGCAGTGATGACTTTGTCACAACGTTACTTGCATTATTTTCCTGCAGCACCTGCCTGTAAAGAAAATTACCCTCAGTAACCCGGAGGCACAGTGCCACTGTCTGATCCTGCAGCTTTATATTCCAAAAGGGCTTAGGCCACCCCAAAACTTCAGCAACAAAACAACAGGGAACTTCTATTAGCTGGCAGCACTAGCAGATTGCTGTCCTCTGTCTAGACTTGACACTGTGAGAAGAAAATCAAGAGTTCATAAACTAAATGACAGCTTTTGAACATTACAGTCTCCATTTTATAACCAACAGCCCTATCTTTCTAGGCATAAGTAAGCGAGGGTCTGTGAGAGCTGCTTTTGACAGAGGTCACTTCTTCCCTTTTGACTTTCAAAGACGTACAGCCAACTCAGAATCCTGATGGTAAAGCAAACACACTGAATAAAATTTTGCAAAAAAGCACATCTCTTTTTTATGACTGTAACTCTAAAGCATGAAAACTCAGTACTGTGTCATTGTCCAGTGTGCAAACTTTTCCAGCTTTAAAGATATGGTGTACAAATATTGCAACTCTGTGACAATCTCTAGTTTGTGCACCATTACTTTTAAATTAATTAATTTTTTTACTTTCTAAATGTTGTCCCACTTCTCTAAAGTGGATTCAGCCCTAGTGTCTGATAAATCTCATGTGGGAACTAATGACAGATTAAAAAATTGTCATCTAAAAGATGTACCTCTGCTTCCAAGTTCTGCAGTGCAAGATGATCTGTAGTAGAAAATATTTACAGTCCTTTCTCTCACTCCACTGGACAAAAAAAAAAAAAGGCAAAACAAAACAAAAAAACTCCACAAGAAATGTAGGAATTCCAATTGCTGCTTAAGAGTTCTATTCTAGGCAGTGTGCAAAATGCTACTTCAGCCCCTGCTCCACTCTCCTTTCTGCTATCAAGAATAATTTACAACAGTTTTGAACTTTTTTCCATGGGGCTGAGTGAGTTTAGAGATGACAATTTACTTTCTGCTATTAATATGTTAGGCTCAACTCAAACAAAAATCTCCATGCAAATACCATGTCATTTACTAATCCTATGAATCAAGACAATCTCCCTTAAACACCAAATCTGATAACAAAGTATTCCACTGCCATTTGGAGATGTATGGGAGTTCACCTGACGCTTACATTGGTGTAAAGAAAAAAATGCATATAACAGGCAGCCATGCAAAGTAGGGACCACAGTCAAGGACTTGCTTTGCATGTGGACATTACTCTGGTCTCCTTCACATCAAAAAGTCATCTGCACAAGACAATCCTAGCCAGAAGGAAAAAGCGAGCAAAAGTATTGAGTGCTTTGAAGTGTGGTTTGAAGATCAACATGAAACTTATCTGGGAAGTACTGTAAATAACAAAAGTGGCATGTTTAAATTATGATTTAACTAATAACTCAGGAGTTTGGCAGTTGAGATTATGGTTGATACAGTGACATGTCTGATGGTATTTGAAAGAAGGGATTATCAACAGGCAGAAACATAAAATCAAGTTGGAAAAAACAATAAATGCAAGTACTATACCTTTAGTGTTGTTACACGCATACAGTGAACTAAAGGAAAGTACTAAAACATAGTAATTACAGAAGAAACTAAAAGGTATCAAACCCCCAAGGTTCGATTAATCAGGAGTGCTATAAAAGTCCAGTGATCATAACAGAAAATATATGAGCAATGTGATTCCGAAATTACCAAGGTAACTTAAAGTTTAATATGAAATGATGCCAAGCGTAGATTTGGTTTATCTCAGAAAAGACTGAAGGGAAGCTCAACACCACAGAAGCCAAATACTTCAAAAGCAAAAGGGAAATGTCCCCAGGGCTCTGCACTAGGAAAGCAGAGCCTCTGTTTAACAAGGAGAGTCCCAGCTCAGAAAGTGCCTCACCCATGGCTGCACAGGAAAGCTGTGTGAGGACTGGACACAGCCCTCCACCAGGAAACTTCTCTTATAGTGGCTCTTGAAAGTTATCCTAAAATTAAAAAAAAAAATTAAATCTTAACACTCTAGCTAAAACAAGAACAAAATCCATCTATGTGGAGTTACTTGATTTAATGCACAAACAAAGCCCGCTACTCTTGAAGACCAGAAAGGACTGTTAATGGACTAAGAGAAGAGAGCGATAACATTAAAAAAACTAGAAGACAAAACTGAAAAAGGGAGATATATAGATACTGATTCAGTATAAAAACCCACCAACTTTGGAGTCATCCTTTGTACAAGTGTCTTAGTTCATGTCATAGAATTCAGACATTACTTCTGTAATGGTCTGTAATTAATTCTGTAACAGTCATGGTCCCCAAATCTTCTAGAATGTAATGAACATGTACCATTGGTGACCCAAACTATTATGCAAGAATATAATCCCATATTAACCCTAATCTTTAGGCTGGCTTCAAATTTTTTTTGAGAAAGATGATTTTCTATGCTGGAGTACTTCTCCCTGAAAAATACATAAGGAGTTAACTCACACATAGATGGATATTGTTACTTATCAGCACTTCACTGCCATTACCATGGCAGCAAGGCAAAGACCATTTTGTTCTGCCCCATTCTTTCCTCAGAACTGTCAGTTTGCTTCCAAATACAGAATCTTAACAGAAACTAATGTCTGAGGCCAGATTTTGCATTGTGTCCTAAAAGCTCAATCTGATATGAAGTTTAGTGGAAAGGTGGAACAAAAGGCTGTTGTTTCATAAGGCTAACTGAACATTTAGGAGGCTGATTATGCTGTTTGCAGTACAACATGCATAAAATGAATCAAATAGAACTCAGATCAAGCATTTTCTGGGATCAAGCACTGGGTAAAATGTGCCCAAAAACCTATCTACATCTTCTTTTGCTGCTCACAGACAAGTTCAGGGATCAGCATGTTGCTGCTGCCTACAGGACACCTATGATTGCCAAGAAGGAACATGTACAGTGAAATTACAATAGGTTCATCAGGAACGTGTGGAAAACAGTAAGTGGAGTGCACCAAAGGAGTAGTCAAGAACATGCAATATGTCAGCCATCATTACACTTCACATCTGCATATCCAATAGGCTATCAATATTAATAGGATAACTTGTGCAGCAGGAGGCTGCTGGTGCATCAGAATTGTGTCTTCTGATTTATTCTGACACTTTAGAGCTTGTCTAAACAATAAAAAACAAAGGGAAATAATGCCACAGACAAATAACCTAAGGAATATGATCACTTCCTAGCTGGTTCAGGCTTTTTATCTGGCTCCACAAAGGCCTAAAAAGTTAAGGAGTCACTGTGACATCAAAAAATGTCTCCACCAATCCCATTCACCAAGGCTTCATGGATGAACAACTCATAGGAGCTCTGCCACCATTCCTGAGTAGAAACAAGTTGGACGAGATATAGAAGTCAGGAGAGCAAGGCTTAGTGAAACAGAGTGCTGACACAAACAAGCTGGGAAACTGGAAGGGAAGCTTGAGAAGGCAGAGAGATGCAGAGGAAGCAAAAGACAGCAAGTCTTACTCTTCTGGACAGGAGGTTCAGAGTGTGTGTGTACGAACGTCATGAGAGATCTAGACGGTCTTCTCCACCCAAGAGTGTAGTCTGCTCGTGCAGGTCCTGGGAGACAGTTACCTGAACAACCTGTTCCCTCTTGTAAAACCTGTCATGTAGTCCAAGTTTATCCTGCTGAGCTGACCACAAAATAACAAAGTACTGGGCTGTTCTGCCCCTTATGTCACAAACATAAGCTGTATAAGCTGTGTTTTGTCTGCAGCAAAGTAAGAGTTAATATCCACACAGGAACAGAGGCAGACAAAAAGAAATCAAGAAGGGGATAAAGTGAAGCTGCAGGCTGCAACAGTTATGCCATTTGATTCCCAGCTTTAAATAAACCCTCTGAAGTAGAACAGGTTTTTTATGTTAAAAAAGCTGCTTTTCGGTCTGCATCACTGTTTACAGTTGCAAAAATTACTCCACTTGAACTCCAAACTAGATATTCAACATTGAAAAAAAGCAGTGGAAAATTTATGTGCAGATCCCCATCATTCCCACAGCTCCCGTGCCACATCCAACACTTATCAGCTGCAGCAGTAAAGTCTTTCAGTTACAGATGACATTGTTTTGCAGGCACAGTTCAGAAACCTTACCTTCATCCCTACAAACCACGAGCTGAATGGTATAGCTTCACAACTGAAAAGTCTGAATTAACTACAGAAAAAGAATATGTATAATTTCTGTGAACTTTACTTACTGAAAAGGTCTTCAAGAGCCACAACAAGAGAATATCCCATGTGAACAAATAAATGCTGAAGCTGCTGAGCTGGGTTTTATAGCAGTCTCCTCTCTCCTACACCTCATTAAATTAGACTATAAATACCAAGCAGAAGTGCAAATAACTTCCTGAATGGAGAATAAGTTTGCACCTACCTGAGGAAGTTCAGCAATTTTGCCAATCAAATCCATATAATTCATCCTTTTGTTAAAACCGGAAGGTTGAAGGACAGGAGGCATGTCTAACAGCTTTCAAAATGATGGGTAATGTCCACACACAACAGTGAGAGAATGTCATCTATTCTATATTCTACTATATAGCTCTCACTTCAGTATTTACAGGGTTCACCCTTGCTACCTATGAGATTGCCAGGACTTTGGAGGCTTGATGACACACTTATATTGGTATCAAAATTCTCAAAGTTTTATATTCTCCATGAGAACTAATGAAGACGGCCTCAACAAATAGTTGCTATGCATTTGTATTTCTGTAACAGCTGTAAATTAAGAATTGCAAACTTGACTTGGTGCAATATCAAACCTTAAGTCCCAGAAGTACCGAGCTGTAATAAAACAGGCCAGGATGCAGTTGTTAATTTAAACTAAATTATATAAAGGAATAGCTGCATTTCCAAGAACAAAGCCCCAAACAACAAAAAGCAATGAAAAAAAGACAAGCCCACGCATTTTTCTTGTCAAATGGCTCTCTAAAGGAGGAAACTTCAGATTTACAATAAAATCTAATGTGGGACTTTAAGGTACAGTAAAATGCAGTTCTAATATTTGTTCCAGAGATACCAACAAATGGCTACAAACCCCTTAGCACAGTGTTGTGATTAAAAAGACCAAAAGCTACTCAGTGGTCTAGTGAGATGAAATGCTGGCAGTTAGCCAGATATGGGTTCAGGATGATATAATTTGTCATGTTCAGCATTGATTGCTATTGCAAAGCTGTTCTGGGATCAAAATCCTGATTGTAATCCATCAAACCAGTAACTATAGTGAGTCTAATGGCTGAGCAATTGTGATGACACAGCTGGCTGCAGGGATGGTGCTAGAAACTAATAAGTGAAGCTGATTAGCATGTAGAAAGCTTTAGAGAAAGGGAAAAGCAGCATGGTAATTGCTAATACCCACAACACAGGAATGATATAAAAAGTTTTATTAAAAACAAACCAAATCACATCATGCTGATTTTTGAAGGAGAAATACTTATGCCTGCTGCTCACAATCTCACAATTTAAACAAAAGTTGTGTCTGTACATCTCTTCACCTGGTATAAGAAAAGAAAACTTTGTTTTCTTCTGAGGCAGCTATAGTTACAGGCTGCGTTCAAGAGAAAGAATCAGCATAGTGGACAATTCACACCAACTAGAAATAGCTTTCCCAAGCTAGCAATAGGAATAGCACTGTCACACAAAACTGATTTAGCACTCTGCCTCTATCTTGCCTACTGGACAGGGTGGGAGAGACCTACACAGAGTGTCCATGCAAAAACCAATTGGGCACTTCTGCCTCCATGAAAGCAGGATTCAAGGACAAGCAGCAGTTCTGACCAAATACTGCTTAGCTTGCTCTGGTAAGCCTCCTCAGAGAAGCCTTAACTGTGACTGAAATCCAGCGACAGTATTCCCCACTTCGGTTTGTGGTTCCTATTGCCTTTGTCACTTTGACCCTTCATCTCCCATCTGTGGGATTCTTGCCTTTAGTGTATCTTTTTCATCTAAATATAGCAGCTCTTCAGTCTTTTTGTCTCTCTGTTACAACCTTGGCTGCCTTTAATGGATCCTGCATGAAATTAGACCTAGTTTGCATTCTAATCAACTTCGGTGACTTATGCTTTTAATTAATCCTTAATATCCCTCCAGTCTCCATGGATAGTGCATTATAAAAACCCGTTTATATGTGTCATTGTGGTTTCAACTTCAGAGGAAAAATGTCTCACAAATGGTATTTATACAATAAATATATGCAATTTCTCATAAAATATTATGATTTTATTCTCTCCAGCTGAAGTAGCAAGCAAGTTAATATGTTTTTCCAATTGAAAAAGTTCAATGTGATTTATTATTCCACAAGGAGCAGGGGTCCAACAAGACCCCTACTTGGATACAACCTCTGTGGGATTCTCAACATATTGTAACTTGCTGGAGCTGAGTAACCTCTCTCCAAAACCACAGCAGGCCTCTGACTGTCTTGCACGCAAAGATTTAACAGGTTAATTGACCAAATCATGCTCACTTCAATAGCCACTTTGTGTTCCCAATTTGACCCACAGAAGAGCTCTGAAAGTTTAGAGCATAACATAAATGGTAAGTATTACTGGGTCATACTTTGAGCTTCAGAATCAGTTGTTACTTAATGTTTATTCAGCTTCTGTTAAAGCAGTGCACTGAATAAAAAACCAAGGAAGGACCTCCAAGTTTCACCCATTATTAATAATTTGATGATATCAATTCAATTTATTGTTCTCTGACATCTTTCACTCTTGCCTGAGTATCACTCCAAATAAAAGATATTCAACTGTCACTTAGGAAGTGTGATTTATTGCTCACCAACCTGCTCATCTGATAGCTGAATGAACCAAAAGGTTTCCATGCAGGCTCTTGAAACAATCTTGCACTTCAGTTTTATTTATTGCCAGTTTCTGACTGTATTTAACAATAATTAGAATAATCATTTCAGAAATTACATCTGGAAAAACACATATCCTAAGAATATTCATAAACCAGCAACTTCTTTTAAGACATCAAGATCTTCTCCCATCATATCAGACCAAGGGGACTGGCATTAAGTATAACCTGCAAGTGGTTCAGAGCAGTGCAAGTTTTCTTCATACCCAAAAGATTAGTTCTTTAAGCATTTCACATCTCCTACTAAGTAAGTTTTATTAAAATATTTCTTCCCAATTTTTATTTGGAATAGAAGAGTTAAAAGATAAGCTGGGCAGTAAAATTCTGAACCAATCATCTAAACCACTTGGTCCCAGGAAAATAAAAAATGAAAAATAAGGGGCCCACTGCTATTACTGCCACTAAGATTTCACCTTCTTTTCCCTGCCAGCTCAGCACTTTGCAACAGCAGGACTAAAAGATATTTGTCGGTCTTGTGGCTTTCAGATACTATTTGTTTGGTAAAGTAAAGCGATGCTCATTTCTACATTTTAAAGATGAGGAGACACATCTCCTGTCAGCCAAGGGAGTGACATTTCAGCCAGGACAGAAAACTTGAACTTGTTAACACCAGTGGCACAGAGCCATATCGTAAATCTGACCTCAGTGTCTCATTTCTCAATCACAGTCAGTAATTGACGGTTAAGAAAGAGTATGACAAGAATGAAAGTGGGCAGTGTGGCCTCTCCACTGAAGTCTCCCATTTTCCAGGATGTGCAGCTTGGGCACTTTCCTTCTGGCATGGTGGAAATTATCAGGATGAAGATCTTAATCTTCCAGGGTTTGAAAAAGGGAAACAGTAAACAAACAGCACCTGAGTGTGTCACTTAATATGGGTGACAACGCCTAAAATCCAAACAGTTGCCTGGATCAAGGCCAGGCTCCTCAGCCGCTTGCAGAACTGAAACATTAACATCTAAGAGACCATGGGAGATGGAGGACAATTTCTTAATCCTGGCTGACTTTACTCTGAGGCTGCCAGAGTTTGAAAGAAGGCAAGCCTAAACTGTGTTATGAACTCAGTGATTACTCAAAGGTATCATCTGGACAAACACTGGGCCAGACTGGAGATCTTTTTCATTCCACTTCTGCAAACTTCAAAAGAACTTTAACAAGTTCTGGGAGCATTATAATATTTCAGCCTAAGGTAAATGAAGCTCATAAAGAAAATTTACTTGCAGTTAAATCCTAGGAAAGGAAACAATCCAGCTTCAGGAATTAATCCCTTCAAAGGCAACTGACTCTATTGAGGGAAAATTTTACCCCCCATTCCTGAACACATTGAATATATCTTAATTACTGAATAATTATTTCTTGCACCTTTTTTTAGTCAAGAGACCAAAAGAAGTCTAGGATTCAGAAATTCTTGCAAACAAGAAGGTACACATTTTCAAAACCATCAGTAAAATAAATCAGAAAAATATTGTCAAAAGTGCGAGATAAATGTGAGAAACACTTTTCTGTATCAACCTAAAATTTGTACTTACAAAATTAAACAAAAAAATTATTTATTATATAGACTATTATATATAGACTATATTATATATAGTCACAGGTAACAGTCAAATGTAGAAAGCTTGGGGTTTGCTCATATGCAGGGCAGAAATATTTCATAATAATTTGCAATACATACAAATTAAAAAGCAAATTATGTAAATCAAGTACAGAGCTGCTCTTAGCAGCAAGGTACCCAAAGATTTCAATGAAAGCAACTTATATCAGTATAAAATTCTTCTCCATTTCCAAAATTCCTGTTCTGAAAGTCTTTTCACTTGCTTTAACAAAATCTGGCACTTTTGCCATTTGCACAAAAACATTTCCTGTTTGCTATGTAGGAACTGAAGCAAGAAGTCATGTAAGTGCCAGTCAGCTCTCCTATCTGAAACACTGGGGAAATATATTCAACTAACTCAGCACAGTCTAGACGGGCTCAGCAGTCTGCCTTAAAAATTGTGGTTCAGGCATACCCAAATGCATGAGTTTGTTTTCAAACAGTAATATCTTTCAGAAATAATTTGTTTACCTTTGATTTTTTTGAGTGTTTGCTGTTTAGTGAAACATTCCCATGATGAATAATTTTTTTACTAATTTTGAAAAATCAGAACTAACATTTCATCTGGTCATAGCTCCCAAGGAGCTGGAACTTGAAAAAAAGATAACATAGTACAAAAATCATAATAAAATTGTGAGAGTGAACAAAACTGAACTGAATGGGGGAAGGTGTGATGTGTCACTAAGTTAAACACTTTTTAAAAATAGAAAAAAGAAAAAAAATTAGAAAACCAGTTTATAGTCCTGTTACTACTTGCACACTAATAATATTAAGAATCAGGTTAGTGCGAGAACAAAAGTGAGAAAAATCTCGCCTTTACTATAGTATTAAATTCAAGTTAGTATATGAAAAAAGATGGGATGCAGAAGAGAATGTCAGACTTAGCCCATTCTGGCAGGTGTGTGTTCGACATTGCTGAGGAAAGTTCCTCAGCCTCCCTCAAAACTCCAGCATTTCAAAGCCTGCATAATCGAAAAAAATCTTTCCTCTTATCAAATTTCTGTTTTCCTTGCTGTGTATTAAATTAATTTCCCATGCCCAGTGGAAGGACAACTTATCACTGTTCTTCTTATAACAATTTGTATATTTTCATTTTTATCTCCATTTTGCTTTTCCTTTTTTTGGACTAAGAAATCCCTTTCCTCACTTTATCTCATTAGCTGTATTTTCTTGGATCTCACATGACCTCAACCTCCCTAGGCTTGGATTCTTTGTATAATTCACACAGAAACTTGTGACCTGTTTTACATATACACCAAAACAAATACATATAACAACAACGATTATGTCAATCAAAACCAACCCCCATTACATTTTAACATATTTATATTAACTTGTCAGTCAACAGTGTCCATCATTACGCCTAAAGATTCATGACCCCTCCACAATGATCTCTTTTCCTGAAGTACTTTTTTCAATTACATTTGGTTGAAGAGCTTCACTGATGGCTACTGTGTAGTGCACCTTACATTTAAGACAATATACAAAACCCTTAGATAATATCACTACTAGTTCTGAATTTTAAACATTTTTAAATTACCGGAATGTTACATTTCTTCTAAAGGTGATGACATTTGGAAAATTTATTGTGTTTTCTTCTCAAAGAGAAGTCTTGGGAGAAGCTCAAAAGTCTGAAGCCAGAGATGCCATGGAAAGGAAAACAGATCAAAAGACTTCCTTTTCCCTGATCCAAGAAGTATTTCTAGTATCTTTGCAGGTGAAGGGGGCAAATTGTATGACTAATTTCACTCTCTGCGAGAACAGAACATAGTAAAAGTTTTTTAACCTAAAAATGTGAAAAGAAGGGGAGAAAAGCTGTAGGAAGAAATTATAAACTGACCTGAGAAGACAGAATCAGCCACGAGGAACTTCTGAAGCTGGGCAAGGAGACTACGGCAGAGTAAGTTCTAAGTGGGTCAGTGCGAGGTTGGGGCTGTTCCTGCAGGCAAATAAGGGTTACAAAGGCTCCTTAGCACTGTGAATTAGGGAGTGAAATTGGCATCCAGCTGCTCCAAACCAGCAACCTGAAAGAATTGTTGTGCAAAGATAAGGATGTATGTGAGATGTCAATTTTAATAAAGACATTGAGATACTGAAGGAATTAAGTGGGTTCCAGTCATAGGGAAATATGATAGTGAAGGCAAAAGTAAATTGCTCATAATTGCTCCAAGAAAAACACAGAGTATATGCAAATATACAGTGACACAAAGTCTAGAGCTAGGCATTATACCCAGCAATTTGATTAAAACTAGACACACCTTGTCTGGTTGTAAACTGTAATGGGGATGCAGCATTGCCCCAGAAACTCACAATAATGATTTTGCCAACCAGAATGAAGTGAGAATGTTCTGCTGTGCCTGCAAAGACCACGATCTGCCAAGACAGGGGCAGATGTCTGTCATAACAGAGATGATTTGGAAGCATTGGGTAGAAAAGCAATCATAAAAGTGAGAAATTTGAGACATTTGGTGACTGAATAAAGAGGGCTAATAACGTTTTCTACTGGTCCTAAATGAATAATTTTGAAGATCCTGTGAAGACCTACCAGGAGTACCAAGAAGAACGCCAGGCTAAGCAAAACAGATTTTGCTCGTAGCATAAGCAAATATAGGCCTCAGGGTGCTAGCAAAAAACATGACAGAGATCATAACATATCTGAATCGGCCAAGGAGTCTCAGAAGCAATGAAATGTGGCAATCACCAGAGGAAAACTGAGTATTCGATGTCTCTACAATGGGAAAATTATTTCAAATGAAATGGAAAATCTGAATTTTAAACTAGGATATACAAAGGTAAACTAAAAAANACCCCTGTTTCCCACTACACCCCCACAGCCAGGCTGAGGGTGGGCAAGAGGCTGGGATGGGACACAGCTGGGACTCAGAGCGACCAGAGGGATATTTCATGTGATGTATAGAAGTAAAAACTGGAAGAAGGAAAAGATCAGGGGTGTTTTCACTTCCAAAGTGGATGTTTAGTGGCTGGGCACAGCTCTGCCTGTGGGAGGTGGTGCCATGGTGCCATCTCCTTTACCTATCTCGTTTCCCCCTCCACCCATTCTTTTCTTCACCTATTAAATTGGTTTTTTAAATTGTTTTTTGTCTCCACTGTAGAGTTCTCTCAATTTAATTTTTTCTTATTTTCTCCCTACTGCGAGGAGCTGCTGTGGGAGTGTCAGAGCAGCTGCTGGCTAGGGTCAGGTGCTGGTTAGAAGAAGAGGCACTTTATTTAGTATCTTGCTTTCACAGAGCTTACCTTGCTTTAAAGGGGAAAAAATAAATCTAACTTCAGTGTCTGCATTTATTTACTCCAGAGTTGCAACCATTACTACAGGCAGAACAGCACCCACTTGAAGTTTCTTCACCAGTTCAAGAATCCTTCAGTGTTCAGAACTACACAGTTTCAGGAGCACTTTCCCTACATATATGCCTATTATAAAACCCTAAGACATAAATGCAGCCACTAATGTCAGTCACATTTGACACCCTGGGCCAGCCTCCAGCTCCTTGCTGAATGCAGCAAGTGGAGGCTGGTGTTCAGTTCTGTGGCCCTTAGAGAGCCCATTTCACGTTCAAGTTGCACATCACACACTCCTGGAGAACAAACCAAGCTCTCCCATTTCTAATCTGGTTAACTGAGCAGTTGGTTTCACTGGAGACCCGATAAATGAGAGATTTCTTCTCATATCGTCCAGTTATATGGTTCAGGAATATATAATCTCATTTTAAAGAACATACGTAACAGTTGATTTCACCATCTACATTTTAATGATATTTAAATCCTGCTAATCTCTGGGACTTAAACTGATGGAATTCATTACCAAAGGACACTATATATTAAACAAATGCGGACTTATTTTAACTGATTTAAAATACCTGTATTTCAGTCTCATCAGATAACTACAGTTCTGTTAGTTTAAGGAATAGGTAAATTCTAAAAATAATAAAGTTTAAAAATCCAATATCATGCAGAGTTTCTTGGCACAGGAAAAAAAATCCTGAGTATTAAAGTAGACTCAGTCCAGTGAAATAGAAAATTTTTCCATTTACAACGCTGTACTCTCGTATGGATCTCAATTTCATTTCCAAGAAAGTGAAACTGCAGGGCTGACAGATTCTGTGTGTCTGGGTCTTATCCTGATTTACCCTTTTTATGCCTTTCATTACTTCAGCAAAATGGCAAAGGCAAATATTCAAGTGAAATCTAATCCATCTATTTCTCAACTACCAGTTCTAATGCAACAGAAGTTCTAATTGAATTAATGACTGACTTCTAAGCAGCCTTATGGGCCCAGGTTAGAAATAATTGTTGCCAGTGCTAAATAAGATGAAGCTTCTGGTTTGATATTGATTTATTTTCCAGGAAAAGAAGATATACTTGGTTTGTGATTTCTGACACAAAGTAGACACTACATCATGTTTTTGATACAATGGTGGAACTTGACTACTTCACTTTCCTCTCTCAAAGGGTTCCCCTCTCACCTGGCTTGTCTGGTGAGGTTATAGCTGAATATGCAATTCATCATGTTGAATTACCCCCAAACCACAGAAGTATTTTTCTAAAACCAAGACCTACTAAAAGTTAGCTTCTCTAGGAAAACTGTTTTGTGCTTGTATCATCTTTCCTTGCAGATCTTGATATAATTAGACAGAGACAATTATTGTTGATATGTTTATCAGGATTCAAGAACACAATGGAGAAGGGGACCTGGGAGTCCTCACTCACTGTCAAATTTATGCATTTTTAGAGAAACAGTTTGTCCTTTCGCTTGAATATATAGGTGAAATAGAGAACCAGGACATACATATTTAATAGGGAGATTGTCTAAGAGAGAATTTTTTTTTTTTTTAATATGTGAAAGTGATAACAGATTTGATTAGGAGAAGATGCTGGAGATAACAGGTTCTTGGTTGCTGGCTGGGTCGATGTACATACGCTTATTTTTCTACCATACCCAATGAAAAGGTCACAGGCAAGAGATTTAACCACATCTTCTCCCAGAGACCCTCCATTAATCATGATTATCAATTCATGAGTTCATGATAAGCCTCTTTTCGTTCAATCTGATTTTTTCTCCTCTTTGTTTAGAAGTTGAATTAAAGCATAATTACTTGCATTATGCCACTTGTGACAGTATGAGCTGATTAGCTTGTAAAGAACTGATTAGTTTGGGGCTACCTTAGGAGAAAGCTATGAATTATAACGAAATTCACAGATAAGCTTGGAGAGGTACTTACGATAGGAGCTAAATGAATTTTATATATGGTTCAAAAAGAGAGTATTTCATAATTGCAACCTATTATAAATGGAAGAAATGACACCATAGGACAGATTATGCTAATCTCATACCCAAACAAGTAGCATCATTTCACAACCAGTAAATCTTTGTTTGCTGTTGCAGCAGCTTTGTGTCCCAAAGTGTCCCTCACTCTCCAGCTCCCAGTGATGGGTTCACTCCATACCTGGCTGATGGCAGAACTCCCACTGGTTCCACCAGAAACATTTAGGTGGAACCAGTGGGTTGCTTCGTGGCATGTCAACACAGATCAAACTCAAACTAGAATATTCTGCATTTCATAGCCGACTGCTCTGCTCACTGAACCACTGGTGTTCTCAGGCCAGGGCACAATGGGTGGGCTTGCCATAGCTCAGTGGGATTTCTTCTGCATGTCCTACTGTGTAATGAGATTTTGGAACAGAAAGCAGAGTCATAGCTTTTAGTGCCTTTTCAGCACATATGAGTAGGAGTATTCAATTCTCAGCACTTTTCAGAACTGCCCAAATATGAATACCATAATCTATTGCTAAGTGTCCATTCTAGAAAACAATCATCTATTTTTTCCAGTTAAGCTGAATTTAATTTTACAGGATGTGATCCAACAGGTTTTCCATGAGTCTACTCCCCTTAATAAATTTAATAAATTGATTTACATGCTTTTGCTGTTAACATCGGGGTAAGATAATGCAGTATCTTCTGAGAGGGAGTATCAGCTTGTGTGAAAGAATGCAGATACACTGATGGTTTTGGAATGTGGTAGATTTACAGCAGCTGAATAACTGACTGTCCTCCAGCAAAACTATTGCAAAGGTCACAGACGCGCACATCGAGGAGAGCATCCAACAGTGCTCACACTTTATTTTGAGCTGGATTCCTCAGAGCTACTAAACTCAGGGTAATCCACATGGTACCACACAGCACAACCTTTGAGAATCTCCTGAGTGCACACCCCTACAGGGTAACCTGGGCTGCATTACCACTAAAGCAGACTTTTCACTTGGGACTATGATTTGATTACAAACTGCAGTTGAAAAATGTGACATGAGGTGATTGGTTTACATTTACAGAAATCAGATTTGTTTTAACAGCTTTTTCCAACTATAGCTTATAATGTGGAATAAGAATGGTACACTCCTGCAGTGTTCTTCATCCACTATTTATTATTTTCACTTTAAGTATTTCTGGAAATTTCTTTCAATTTGACAGCAGATCAATTATCTTTAAAATTGTTTTACTTTATAAGCGTGTGCATGGCATTCAGAGATTTCAAATGTTTATGTAGCATTGCATATTCAGAAATCAATGTCTAATCTGAGGTTCTTACTTCCCTCATTCTAAAATGATGATGTCAGTTTTCAATTTTTTTGGAAAAATCTACTACTCCATTAGAAAGTCAGCAAGAAAATGAACGTGTTGATAATCAGAAAATGAATACATAGATAATCAATAAATTTCATTTAGTTATTTTGGGCCTGATACAAATTACACATGTGAATTTGGTGGACTTTGGCTGACACCATAAGCCTTGTTTGGTTTTCTACTTTAAGTTATTCTCCATTCCACACAGAAATCTTTAGCATTTTTTAATGTCATTAAGCACATAACATAGAGGAACTAAAGGATTAATTTTTCAGTATGATATTGCATACAGTTGTAAAGGAAATTTTATAACATAATAATATCACATGATAACTAGTTGGGTATAATAAATCAGTCTCTTTCTGTCTGCACAATTACTCCTGTTTCAAATCAGAAATTCTTTCTGTATTCTTATAAGCTCAGATGGATTCCTGCTAGATGCCTGCCTTTTTTATTTCCCTAAATGGACACATATTTTTCTTGTTACACTCTCTGTTATAATACTCACAGCAGAGTAAGGAAAGTGTTTTGCTTGTGTGTTATATTTTTACTAAGTATTTTGTCCTCTTAGAAATCCCTTAAAAAACAGCAAAAAAAACCACATTTACCAAGAACAGCAATCAGAGGAGAAAACCCTTGAGCTCAGTAAAAGAATAGTTCAGTCTCAATGGGCATAATTTGTGAGTGACTTTTCTCATGGCCAGAGAGATAACCAAGAGCTCTGTAGGAGCCTCAGCCTATATTATTTAGTCACAAGGAATTCTGTGTGGCAGACAACTTAGAGTAAACACACCAGAAGAAAACACAGTGCATAAATCAGAAGGACAAAACGATCAAGAATCTTACAGAGTCCAAGAGCACAAATCACCAGCAGCTATGGTAGAAACTATTCTTCAAATTCAGTATTTTGGGCCTTGGTGTGATAGAAGAGCCCTCTGTCCTTCAGTGAGTTTTGAGGGTTATCTGAAGGACACATTCTTCCCTGCTATTTTTAAGAATCCTATGCTAGTTACACATCCTGTTCTCAGGTCTTCAGAAGAAACAAAGATAGTTATAGTTCAGTAAGTTTACCACTACCCCATAAAGACAGTGTACATCACCAAGCATAGTTCAACAACAGACTCCTCTCTGTTTATCATGAAATTACATTGTCAATCAAAGCAAGAATCCTTACGTCTCATCAGTTACTCCAACTGCATTTTAACTGATCATCCTCTGTCCTTGTGCATCATTTCACTATCAACAGCACAACCCTTCAATCCAGAGGAAGAGGAGCACTCAGAGGATATAAATGTGTTAATTTCCCTTCAGCACATTTCATTAATGAACTCGTTTGCTTGTCTGATACATAATCCTTGGTCGGGGAAACAAGAACAAATGCAGCCCCATAGCTTCAAAGCACACATTAAGCCATCTAAGTAAACTCAGATACAATAAGATAAACATTTAGCAGCAAATGCACATTATTGCCAGGGCACATGGTCCTAGTAGAGATAATTTTTCGCATACTTCTATGGCCCTGATATGCTGCATATATACTTACAACAACATCCGTGTACTTAGTATAGCTCAACACACATATATAACCACTGGGAAAATAGGAAAATAATTACTGACTGTACTACATCTCCTATTTGCTTCTGTAACCTTTCTTCCTTTTCTTTAATATGAAGTAATGCACTTTTACTAGCAAACCAATAAGAGTTCACACAACCATACTATGATGTAAGCAGCAAGGTGTGCATGTGCAGACTACTTGTGAATTACCAGAAGAGCAATCAGACATTTCAGAACCTTTCAAAAGAACCTCATGGATCCTGGGGTTGCATGCTTTATGTCCCCTGAGCATTACATAATGCATGGAATAAACCATGTTTATAAAGACAGTTGGGGCACAGGTCAGGCTCTGATAAATCTGAATGTATCCAAGCAGGACAGTGAGCCATCTTCCTCCCTGTTACTTGCAACATTTAACCCATGTTACTCCTTTACAATATTTTGTGGTTTATTCTCCTGCACATCTCTGCTCAGTGTTTTATCCATAACCCAATGTCTTTCTGCACAGTCCCTCTCATGTTCTCTAATTTAAACTAAAAGCTGTAGTAACCATTCTAGCAAATTTGTACAGGGAAAAAAAACCAAACTTCTGCCAGGTCCCTGGAACCACAGTAGTGAAATTACTTGACAATGCAGAAGTGGGAGCAATAGCTGGAAATGTCATGTCCTCCTCAGCGTTTGGAACAAGGGTGTCATAACTGGGTCTCAGAAATCATTTACCAGTGTGATTGGCTCTAATTTGAAATCCATGCCTCATTTGGCAGGAAGATACAAAGCCCATTCAGCTAGGTATTGAGGTTATCTTGAGGACTACAGACTTCTTAGCAAGAAGACCATCAAGAGTCTGTGACCTATTTTCTGCAGAACTCACCAGCAGGATTTTACAAAACCGTTCCTGCCCTGTTCGGAAACACTGGTGCTAGATATGCTTCAGTTACACTGCACCAGGGGATCTCACGTATCACCATCTTTCCAAATGTTTACAACAGGGTTTCAGTTTTATCAGTTAGTTATGTCCTGACTGGGCAGAAACTTCAAACAAGTTACCCATTTATTTGCTGTACGAGTACTCACAATAAAAAAGTTGAAACAAGAATCTCAGCTTTTTTTCCTCCTTTTCCCTTGTACACTCAGCTTTTGAAGCTGTGTGCTGGTCTGTTTTCACTTATTTTTAAAGAAGCGTTGTACACAGTACAATATCAGACCAGTTATGGTTTATATATGTGAACATATGTGGCTACATTCTTTCACTTTAAGTAAACAGTGAGCAGCGGAGTATTCTGTAACCTTTTGGAAAAAAAAGTCACCATTGGAAAAAATTACTTCGTAGATGGCTTCATGGAATTGTAGCTACAATTCATTATGCCAAAGATGGGAAATAAAGAAAAGAGCACAGCAGTCCATCAGACCCTGCTGAGGCAAACACATGAGAATCATTACACATACACATACACTCCTAAAATAACCTCAGAGCCTAGCTTCTGGGTGGGGAGGTGGTAAATTCAAATTAAGGCTGAATCCCTGGACAAAGTCCATCTCTGATGTAACTCACTGGGGGCCCCTGAAACCAGCAGAGCCAACTAAGCAGAGCAGTCTGACAGCACAGATGGAAGATGCTGTTCTGCAGGCAGGTGCAGACAGCGCTAAGCAATGTCACCCCTGCCTATGGCTGAAAGGATGCCAGCACTGAAATGAAGACAGGCTTTTGAGTACCTGTACCTTCAAAAATTTCTCACTGTCTTCCATCTCTGCAACATATTAGAGCTCCGAATAAGCAATAGCTGCAGACAGTAGCTTGCAGCTTCAAATTCAAATTTCTTTTTTTGCAGACGGCGAATGCTTTTCTCAGTTAAGTCCTTAATAGACTTTTGGCCACCTTGCCTGGAGTTACAATTTCACCCATCAAGATGAAAGGAAGTATTAATCAAATGTTAATTCCAGCATTTTGTCTCAATGCCCACCAAAGGAAAAGAGCACTATACTGTACCTTTTTTGTTGTTGTTTTGTTATGAAGAGGCTTCAGGAAGATCTAGAAGATACCTTCTAGCATAACCCTTGTTCTCTCTATACTCCACAGCAATATCAAACACGTGGGAGCACTTGTAATGGCGAAGTAATCTGTTACATTCAGTAACACCTCTGTACCATGGAGATCTTTGGAACACCTTGTATCCAGAAGAGAACCAAGATGTCAAAAAAAGTGTGACGGACACTTTAAGCCTGAGGACAGTTTAACTAGCAGAGGAGGGCTCAACAGAGTTACATGAAACCCTGATGCTGGCCAAAGTATTCGCTACTGTAGAACTTTCCAGATCACTGAAATGTACATTTTTGATCAGACAATACCTGTAAGTAAACCAAGCTGTTGCTGCCAAATAGGAACAGGCAAGGACTGGAAGATGCGACACAGCTGAAACACTGCAGAGACTCTGCCATCACGACTGTCAGTAATGGCAGCCCCACCCAGACCTCTATTTGTTATTGTGTCACGTACAGCACTTTCAAGGGTGACCGGCAAGCAGAAAAAAAGCATTAGAAGAAAATATAAGAGAGACCTAAAGGGATTTGCCTGCAGTTTGGCATCAAATGATAGGTATGGGAATAGGACCTAGGTGTCTAGCCTCTCAGAATTCCGTCCTCTCCAGCCCACCTTTCAGTTTTCTTGAAGTAGGCTGCTGAAATTTTCTTTCCTCTCTTCCATATATTTCTAAAATGGAATGAAACCAGAGAGGCAACATGTAAGATTCCCAAGACGTCATTCCTGAAGTGAAGGACACTAAGTCCTTGCCAATGGTCTAGCTGCCTACACAAGGAAGTTGGAAATAAATTGAGAATAATTTTTCAAATTCTCCTTCAAACTGCAGAGAAGTAAACTTATACCCCATTCCATCTGTACCCTCCTCAACATACAAAATATATGACCTTCTGGTGAAGAAGCCAATTGAAAAATCCAAACTTCAGCTTGCATTACTCATTTTCCTGCACAGAAAAATTAGGAGATTTAAATTAAGCTAACAGTAATAAAAAAAGCTGTTGGAAATGTTACCAGGATGCGTAAGTCAGACAGGTAATGCCACATCCAAAGTTTCTCATATTTTATTGGTGATAAAAGTAACACTCCCAACCCTGCTGTGGAAAGTCACATGCTTGGAGACAGTTTTCAGCCAGCTGACACTCTTATCCAAGGCAAATGCTTTGATTGGGAAAGCAGCTGCTAACATTGAATTTTCAGTGTCTGTTGTACCAAGAACAATGTCAGCCAGAAGTGAAAGGACTATCTTGGAAGCAAAATTATAGACTTCTTCCCTTTCCCTTCATGCTTTCCTTGCAAGTGTGGAGGGTCACAGGAGACACCCACAGCTGTGGCAGTTACTCTGCAGAGGCCAGCTCCTGGGATCGCTCCAGAGCATCCAGCTGCTGCACTAAGTTGTGGTATGGTAAGTTGAGGCAAATCCTTGCTCTTCTCTTCCAGGAAAGGAAAATGGTCTTGCCATTGCCTTGCCAGGGCCCAGACTCCCTGTCTGACAGCTACTTAGTGTTCGGAGGGATGTTAATTTTATCAGCAGGCTATGCAGAGAAGCTAGGTGGGTGATAATGGCCAACAAAAGGCCAGTGAGGGCAGGTTGGTTATTCTGAGTTGTTTAATAATGTTTCACTCTGTAAGCAAACACATTCTACAGCAACAATAAACATACAGATAAATTTCCTTATCCTATATAAGCTTACTCAGATGCCTCAAAAATACCATTTTAAAGAGCCAGTACACAAATTCTCTGCACCTCACATGAAAAAATTTGAAAGACTAACATATGAAAAAAGATTAAAATGAAACTTATAAACATTCCATAAAACAAGTAAATAAATAGAAACTTGACATCTGCTAACTATTGTCACTCACAGTTGCTAATTTTGAATTTGGCATAAATTCTATTTCCAGCGGTATTTTTCTGTATTTTTACACTCTTATTCAACTCTGAAGCCAAATAACTCATTTCAGTCAGAAATGCTGCAGAGTGTGGGGCCTGTTGCCTCTATTTGCAGCGTTTGTACCTTTCTGTTTCCTGGTGAAGACTTGCTGTCTCAAAGCAGTTCTGGGTCTGGAGCTGCAGCAAGTAAACTTTATCCAGAGGGCTAAAACCCATCTGAGCTCTTTCACCGATCAGCCAGTGGCAGCTGCAGTTGTACGTCCTGCTTTGGCTGCCTGTTCTTGCAGACAATCACTGCAGCAAGACAAACAGCCATGGCTACTACTTCTTGCCAGCACTCAAAGAAAAAATTACTCTGAAACTTTCATATACTTCTCAAGTCCAACTTAGTTTTTGCTGGATGACTTTCATGATCTGTCAGTTTCTTCACTACCAACACTTCATAAGGTGAAATTCACTCTGCGTTCCTAGTTATTTACTTGGCTGTTAAAAATCAGACACTCTTTGCATGTGCAAGTAGCTGATACTCTTTCCAAAAATCACTAATCTCTCAGACTAGGCAGATATCTGATATCCCCATTCATAGACATTTTCTATGAACAGTGAATAAGGGGTGAGGCATTTGACTCTGCATCTTTTCCTTTTCAACTGTGACTGGAATTGCTTTTGGCAGAATCCCTTAAGTAATGTGAATGTGTCAGATATTAAAACCTAAAATAAAAATCAGTGGAGCCTTCAAATAAATTACAAGCACATTAAATACAGTGCTGGCAACTCTAAAGGTCAAAAACACTGTTTTCTGTTGAATGCTTTTAACTTCCAGGCACAGAAATCCTTTCTGACCCATTCAGCTCAACACCTTAAAACAGAGCCGAAGACATATCACAAATCTAAATTAAATAACAAATCATTTAATTGTCATTTGCCAGAAGGTAATCTTCCTGCTAAAGACAAGTTTCACCATTTGGACAGGACCATGTTAGCAATCACTAAAATCCCAAGACAGGAACACAAAACAACTCTCCACTTTGCTAGTCATCAGACAGTACTTTGAAAACTGTCAACAGTCAGAATTTTGAGTAGATAAAGATTCATATAAGTACTCATGGGATTTTCCAAAAACACAAACAAACTCAATTCCCATGGAAGTGTCAGTAAGCACTAAATGAGATTTTCTAATGCAATGAGGGATTTACCTGCCATTTCTAAGTGCCTGGATATCTTCCAAACTTAAATAAAGTCCCTTGTGAAACAGTTTTCCAGAAGTGACTCTGGGTTAGTTGTGAACTCCAGTTCCATCACAGTGCACTGTGCAATCTGAAGTCAGTCCCCACAGGACAGGAACTGATGAAAACTCTTCACCATGGCCTTTGTGCCTGCTGGGGTGATGATGCAGTCCCGACATCAGATCCTCAGCTGATGTAAATCAGTGCCCATCAGACCTTTCCAAGGTGTGTCTTTACATAGCTAAATCTAAAAGTTCAGAACCCAAAAGGCATGAAATTTTTAATCCATGTACTAATATTTTTATGTAATGTCAGGCTTGAGGGATCCATGTTCCTATTAGTAGCCACTGAAGGAGAAACTGGAAACTAATGTTCCTTTCAGTGTTCACCTAGCAGCAGCTTCGGCTGCAAATTCATCTTCCAGCTTGACATTACCTAAGCACTTGGTTTTGAATTGATTTGTAAGCTTATGTGTATTGTTGACACACCAAAAAAATAGCAGAAGCTTATGTATTCCTGCACGTAAAGAACACGTATATATGGTTCTTAAAAAAAAATTGCCGAGAAAATGGCAAGCCTTTATTTTGTGACTGATTCATCACTTCCTGGCTTATGCATATTGCTATGCATTTCTTAGCAGAAAGCATCTTAGTGGGGGTGGGTTGCTCATATATAAGCATAAATGCAAGTATTCCCTACACAGGAGATGCCAGCCACTGGTCATCTAGACAATATCTTTGTAGAAGTGGAGAGGATTCTTTTCCATAGATATATTTCTTCTTCTCCACCTTAAACCGAACTCCCTTAAACCCTCATATAGTAGAGCCACTATATGCAACATATATCAAACATTCCAGGTGCCTGAATTAAACACAGAATTTAAGGCTCATCCTGAAACTTTCTCATATGAAAAAACACCAGGGAGGCATACACAATGCCCAGCCCTGCTTCACGCTGCAGACACTTAATGTTTCTCTGAGGGACATGAGCACGAGGCCAGGGTACCCTCCAATCACCCAGTGAAGCCTTTTCCCCAGTTTGACCAAGGCCCAGTTCCTGCTGAATGGATGGAAATGAATGGAAATTAACTATTAATAGAAGTGAGCTCTGTATTACAATAGCACCTCTGAGGACACACTGTACCAGGTGCTACACACATAACGAGTAGGAAGGAGACAGCTCTGCCTGGAAGGATATATATGATCCTTACAGAACAACCAAACCAACAAATCTAGGTAACGACCAGCCTTTTGAACAGATGTACTTGAGGCACAAAAAGATCAAGTTAAAGGAGACCAAAATCACACAGCAAGGCTCATCAAGTCCAGAACTGGCTATTCCTTGCCAAGAATACTCACATCACCACTGCAAAAACTGAACAATTACTTTTACTGCTTGACTGTGTAGAAAATGCTCTACTACATTCACCTCAGGTGACATCCCAAAAGGTGCTGCTCTGTTTGCTCAGACAGTAGTCTTTCACTAATTAAAATTAACATTTCAGTAGCAGTCTAGAAACTAATTATAGAAATAAATAAATAAATAAGATCTCAACCATGTTATCCTCTTCAAAAATATTAAAAAAAAAAAAAGAATGAATGACCAAACATAAGAATTGAACACAAAAATCCTCTCTCTGGTGCAAATGTACACCAATTGCTCCAAATCCTCTTTGGTTATATGCAATAGAGGCCTCCTTCTTTTAATCACAGATATCCGAGATCACAGTCTTTAACTAAGCCACAGGGAAGTGAGAAGTGCTGGACAAGCTGAAATGACCATTAGTTAGTCTGAATTGGTGACATTTTCAGCAAAGTTTTGATTCTTAAGATCACAAAATAACGACCTTTTTTTTTTTTTCCCAAGCATGCTGCTATTACAAGGGTTTGAGTCAGCAAGAACACACGCATATTTTTCAGAGAGTAATTTTTCCAGTGACTTAATGTCTGAATGAATTTATCATGAGACATGGGAGTGTCATTAACATTCACCCCAAGCAAAAGAGTAGCTTTGAGTGTGTCCACACACATTTGCGTCACTGCAGCCACGGTTCACTACCTCGAATACTCATTCCCCCACACTGTTTGGTCCTGGTAAACACAGAACAAGTTTTCCTGGCTCCTGTACTTATTAAACCAAAGGATCATTTTGTTGACAAGTGTGTAGCTGGTGTATTTCAGAACTCCAGAAAGCAATCATAGGCTATCTCTTAAAAAGTCTCTTTCATACAAGATCACAATCCTGGTTGGCACAGTAAGAAACAGAACTTCGGACTATATAGAGCCTTTCAATAAACCAGAAAAATATTCAGAAGATGGAAAGAATGAATCTACAAGAACTTCCTAAAGATGAAAGGAAGCAATGCAGAAGGTGATTTGAAATTTAATTCTCCTTCCTACAAATACCTAACATCTGTGCCTTACTTACAAGGCATTTCTACATCTTTCCAAAAAAAAAAAAAGCACAAAATTAGACATTTTTGTGAAGCCAAGTTTGTCAACGTTTCCCACAGGTCAGGATAATTTTGTTCCCATCCAACTGCAGCCAGAGATCTGTTCTGCATCAAGTGCAGATCCTCCCAGAACCCTCCCAGCGCTTTCCCCCCAAATGTCAATAGCATGCAAATGAATTCCACATGCAAATGAGTGGCTCAGTGAATATGAGAAAACTGTCCTGTTATTCCAGTTCTATGACTCGAGAAAAAAAAGGCAGCTATGCTACCTGTATGTTAACCTTTATCCAAAACTTCTGTTAAGCACATAGTGGCCAGATTCAGAATAACACACACAACTTCATTGTGTCCTAGTGCAGGAGCTCACTTAGTGCAAAGCTAGTATTTATCACTCTGTTAGGTGGAAGGTAAAGGTAGCAAAATCCAGTTTCTAAAAGCAATAAAAACTTGTATGGCTACTGATGATTCAGTTTCTTCACCGTATGTATAAGCCTGAATAGGTTTTGTATGAGTTTGTATCAGGGTATGGGAACACAGAATTCTCTCCCCTGCTTGCAAAGCAGTTGAGTACTTCCAACAATCTCCACAGCCTTCCCCTACAATCCCAGAGTCACAGGCTGGAAAAGTTCTACCTTGTTGCCCCTACACCTTTCCATATCAGAGATGTACACCGTGGAAGCTCTGTCACAGCCCACATACAAAGCAATTCATGACAAAGCTTCAAATACTTTGTGATGTATTACATTATTACTAACACTTTATTGTTTAGTTAGTTGTACCAAAACTTGTGGTACATTAGAAGCAAGAAGAACAATCTCAAATCCCTCTCTTGCTTCACAGTTTTAACTTGCATTGGATAAATGCGAATGAAGAGGCTGTGGATGTACCAAGAGAGGACAGACCATAATTTTTTTTAAGGAAACTACTGTCAATACCAAATGAGGAAAAATTCAAAAAACAGAACCACTCTGTGTAAGAGTTTTAAAAACTGCTGGTAATTTATGGCTAGATTCTATTCCAGAAACTTTACAGCTCCTCCTTTACAATAAGTACACGTTGTACTTTAACACAGTGGGTTTACAGCTCTTAGCAGTTTATTTGCACAGATTCTCAGAACTCATTTCAGAGTTGTACCACTGTACACTGCAAAAATACAGATACCTTGTGTAAGCTCTTGCAACAAAATTTTCTCTTGTCATCAAGTCCTTGCAGAAACTTATTGGGTGACCTATAAAACACATCCTATATACTAACAGTGCTCTCCTAACTTCAGGGTGTCAGATACATCAAACATACCGACAGTTCTCACAGTAAGAACATTAATAGCACTTAAAACTGAATCACTCTGGCCACTTCAACCCTAATGCACTTCTTTTAACTAATCTAATAAGTCCCTGCAATTAACCGTTATATAATTCATTTCAAAGAACAATCTACAAGGGCAGCATTTTGCTTTCCATCTGAATCCTCAACAATTATTAAAACTTTAATAATTCTTGGATGTTAAAACAAAAATCATCTGCTAGGTAACAGAGACAACAGAGTTAATTGTGTTGCTGCAGAAGTGGGGCACGAATTTTACTGTATTAAGGAATCTCAAGCAGCTGCAACCATCACAAGACTCAAGAGCAATTCCTGCACTTTAAAAATGCAAAAGTTGTGCTGAAGTCTCACAGATCACTGGATTTCTGCCCGTCCTTCTCATAAAAATTAGTAAAAATCCCACTGCATATGCCAAAGTTATACTAGGAAGCTGGAACACACCGAGAAAAATGTTCATGCAAAAAGCATCAGTATGATTTAATTTTCGTATTAGTAAGAAAGATGTCATGGTCTCAGGATCTACCTGTGTAATACTATTCCAGAAAAAACAAATGTTAAGGCTTTATGTGATTCAGTTTGAAAAAATCTTCAGATATCATGGCCTAGGAGTTCCAGGAAAACATAGGTATTGATTTCAGAATAACTCAGCTTATGGATCAAAAAGGTGTTGTTTCCTTCACCCATTTTTTTGGTAAAAGTTAAAGGTTAATTTCTACTAAAGTATAAATCCACTGCAGCCTCAGTATCTAGCTGGAGTCCCCTATCAGGGGCAGACTCAATAGAGAAGGTTTGAGAAGGCTGTTCCTCCCTCCTCAGCTCCTGTCATATGGAACACACATTACCGGCACCTCTGGGGGACCTGCTACAGTGACAACACACAGCTCTCCTGTTCCTGCACCCACATCAACCACTGCAGTTATACTGGGAAAGCTACCTGCCCACACACCCCTGTGAGAGTGGCCCTGCCACAGCTACACAGCTCTCCAGTTCTGTTTCTCCTAACTGAGGGTGTTTGTGTGTATCCACAATCAACAATCCTCTGGCTCAAGTCTCATCCGGAGCCAAGGACTCTCCTCTTCAAAAGAGCAGCTCAGCTGGTAATAAAAGTTGTTTGATCATCAAGTTCAAGAGTGAGGCATCAATCCTAATGGTCTCAGAGACAAGTCTGAAGCACTCTGACTGCCAGGCTGTTAAAGCATTCAGCTCCATATGGCACAGTACAGGAGCAAAGCCTCTCCCTCTGGAATATTTGGAGCCTGCTGTGGACAGAGCGCTGACGCTGCACATCAGTGAGGAAAACACACTGCAGAGTAGGACTGAAAGCACTGTGTGACCTTGGAAGAGCCTCATGTCCCTGGGGAGATGCACAGCAGGAGCACATCTCCCACAGAGACCACAGCAGGATATATTTGGAACTATAAATACAACCTAATATGAAGACCTTATAATTCATTTTTTATTTACAGCTGTTAGCGACTTGCTTGTATCTCTGAAATCTCTCGGGTCCGTTCTTCCACCAGCCTTGTAAAATGGCTAGGAGCACTCTCCTCAGTTACTAGAAAAACAGTAGGAGCAAGCCAGATTAAAAGAGGCTCTTGATAGAGACTGCTGGTTAATAATTTGCTGGTTAAATTAAACATGTAAACAAAGCTTCATAGCAGAGATGCTTGTTAGGGAGTATTTATTAGCTCTTTCATGTTTCCCTTCTTAAAAGTTATTTTAGTCTTCTGCATTGTATCTTGATGCTAATTTTATTACATTCAGCTTCAGCAATATAATCTTGTAGTATAAAGCATCAGCAGTGGCTATGCAAGAAAAGGAAATTAAGAGAGAGCTCAAAGGCAGATATAGGTCTGTTACAAGGTTTGTCAAAAACATGCATGTCCCGACAGATGCTGTGAGTTGAGTGGTAATTACATAGAGCTGAGATAATCACTGGGTAAGCCTGTGTAGAGCAATCTGTTGAGCCCACCTGCACATGGTCCTATTTCTATTACCACCCTAAGGAGGAGAACTGATGATGGACTTTGGCACCCTGTGGTTACTGTACTTTGAAGTATCTTTGTAAATCCAGAGCCTGGCTTTTAGCGGCAACTTTGTTTTTTCTGTCATTTAATAAGACCCATGCTTACTAACTTTAGAAATCCTGCAGTTAAGAAGATATAAGTGTTTTGACGTAATGGTCATGACTACAGATGAATTTATTTTTTTTTTTATTTCAGCAGCCGAACTGCAAATGTGCACAAGTGAGGAAAACATTTAACAGTAGTCTGTCAAGAGGATAGCTCAAAAAATCCCACAAAATGGTCAGTGTCGAGTAAGTAAATTCTAGTTCATCAAACTTGAGAACAAAATAACACGTAGTTGTCATTGATGCAGAAAGTTGGAATATGCTCTCTAAAATGTTAACTACATATAGTTCAACCTAAAATTCTTCAGTTCACCCTAGCAAAGACTGCAAGATAAAGTCCTTTTTCAGTCATAATGCTGACTATGCCAGTATGACAGATGTTTCCTGTCCCACTGGCTCCATTAGCGCTTCACTCAATTTCTGTGTTTGCAGCAAATGCTGGCTAACTGATAGGTTTTAATCTCTCATTCATGCTGTTGCCTGTATCAGGCCAGTACAGATGCCTCCAAATTAGCTCAGAGCATTAACATTCCAAATTCTTCATCTTTTGCACAAGACCCATGCATCATATTTTCTTCTGTGAGTTCTCAGAGATGATTTGAACATGTTTTTCTTTTTGACATATGCTTGCCTCAAGAGCTCCATGCTTTCAGATCTCTCTCTTTTCTCTCTCTTTCAGATCTCTCTTGCTTCAATTTTTCCTATTTTCCACTTCTATTTTCCAAATTCCAAGCTTTTGGAATTGTCACCAGGAGGGAGGATCGAGCAAAAAGCCCCATAACTAAGTACTGAGCTCATTTCACCATATGTGAAATTGCAACTAGAAGCCAAGGCGTTCTTTTGTATCATCTAATCTATTGCAGAAAGCGCCAAAAAATGGAGAAGCCAAGGACTTACCAGCTACTGGGCCAATATGAGAGCACTGAAGGCCTATCCCAGCAGTCAGCAAAAGCTTTGCAGAGACTGGATCTGGGCCCGAGGTTTTTAAATCTGAAGCTGGAAGGGTCTTGCCACAAGAAGAAAAATCTGGTTCATGCTACGACATAATCAACTCTATTTCAACACTAACAGTAACATTTTTAAATCGTACCCAGTGTAAACAGCCTCTTAATAATGTTTGGTGCCCATGGAAAAAATCTGGTAACATGAGAATATTAAACAGCATGGAATACATAGCTCTGTGTGTGTGTGTTGATCCATCAGATCACATAACAGACTTAACGATGACCTCGGGCATTTTTGTAGATGACTTGGATGGGTCCTCTAATTCTACAGGAAATGGAGCCTGGATAACCCCTCCAACATAGATTTTTACAGCTCTTTATGCAACAATGCTTTCTCTAATCTTATTCTGTTTAAATAAGGGGACAGACAATCAGAGCAATGGCACCAACCAGCAAGTAAAATTATGCCTGTGTACATGTTCACAGGACCCAGGCCTTGTGGTACAGCTAACAAAATTTATAACAGATTCCCATACAAAAGGATAAATTCTCACACAGCAAAAACTGGTGCAGCTCTTTATTAGGAGAGCTCATAAGAGCTTCCTTTATGCTGTGAACTCTCTGCTCTGTAGGCAATGTTACAGACGTTTAAGGTGACTTACGAGGATATCAAAAGGAGTCAATCCACTCTAATTTTATGGCATTTTTATGGAAGTTTTTGGCAGTTTAAGGGAATATGAAAAGGTTTCAGCCTTCTGCAAGAAACAATTAAACTGAGCAAAAGGGAGTACTGTTGTTATAAATACATGAACTGTCTATTAGAGCTATATCCCCCTACTGAAATGAGGGAATATTTTTGGTCAGATGAACAGGGGAAGTAGAAGATAACAAGCAGAAAGGCAGATAACAGCCTAAGAAGTAGCCATCCAATAAGCCAACAACAGGAATCAAGCCCACATGGAACAAACAATAAGATGCACCCAATGAGGACATGCACAGAGGAGGAGAGTCTATGTGACATGCAGGATAAACACTGTACCTCTTGTGCTGAGAAAGCCTCATCTGGGATCTCCTGTTTGGTTTTGTTTTTTTTTTTTTTGTTTTAATCTTTTATTGCTCTACTTTCTAGTACTTTTCTCCATCCATATAACTTTCACATGAGCCAGAATAGGTATTTAGGAAATTTAGTTTGGGATTCCAGATACTTCTCACCTGACAATTATCACATGCAAAACACATTGGTTTTTCACAGCTAAAATCTTGTGATATAGTCCACACTGAAATTGTCTAGCTTTAGCTTCCAAATATTAGATGCTACATATCATCCTCTACTAAACTAAGGGCTGCTAGAATTACCTTCCCCAGTTACATATTTGTTAGAAGAAAACAAGTTCTCTCTAAATCAAGACTGAAATGCAGTAAGCCTTAAACCCCTCATCCTCAAGTCCTTCCCCATTCTTAAATTATTTTTTTTATTTTCTACATGTATTCTAAATGTCCAACTGACTTTTGAATGCATGGACACCAAAGAGCCAGGCAAGTTACATGTGGAGTTTTGCTAAAGCTGTTTATAACTTTAAAGTCTTCTCTACAACCAAACAATGTTCCTTGCTTATATGTCGCACAAGCACTTGACAGAGCTGAAGAATCACACTGGGAATGCACGTGCAGCTGCTCATTCAGATGACCCCCCCCAGTCCCTGCCAGTGTTACACAGTGTTATGCAGTGCTCTGGTAATTTTGACCAACATACAGACACCTTGCATTTCCCTGTATAATCTCCTCCTCCCCCATTATGTGACAGAATAACACCTATGCAAGAACCATCTCGATCCTTGCCAAATGCAAGAAAACTTAAATGAAAAAAATGTTCTAGAGGAACACAACACAAGAATTGGAGATCTAACACAACTCCTACTTGGTTTCAGCATTTAGTCACCCCTTTATCTCTTCTTGCAAGGATGGTGAACTCTGAAGGTTTCACAGGGAGCCAGAGGCAGGCAGGAAACCAGGACCCTTCACCCTTTTCCATGGGCTGCAGGGCCTGAACTAGTCCAGAACCAATCACTCCACCATATTACCTATCTGTTGTTATACAAAAACAATAAAAAAACAGAAGCTCTCCACACGGAAAAAGGAGACCTGGGATTCACTTAACAGAAAGGTCTAAGTACAAAGCACTAACAGAAACCCCCCGCCCCGTGCTGGCTGCTGCTAACACCTGTCAGCACCACTGAGATAACATTTGTTTCACACATGTCCTGGCTTGGCAGGCACCTGATTTATATTTTCACACTTTGTATCAGCTTTCGACACACTTGCTCTCTAGCATGGTGTTCATACATCAGACACCACTGTAGTCTCATTTTACAGTCCTGTCATAGTTAGACTACTGCAGAGGACAAAACTCTTGCTCTGAAGTACACCTGCATCAAAACAAAGTAACCTTGAGGTAGCATATGAATTAATGACACATAAATTTTTTGTTAAAAAGCCATTAACCTGTTAATACCAAAGCCAGTTTAATTTCCAGATTTTTTTCTTACTGCACTCTAATAATGCACTCTGACTGTTAAATCAAAAACAGTAACCAGTAACTATGACTTCACTTGTCTTAAAAGAATTGCACCCATTTCTAGTAGTCCTAAATTTGGCCCAGAAGCCACTGAACTCACTAGTCCCATTTTTTCAGGTGCCAAGGTAGAATAGACCTGCACCAAAACCCTCTCTTCTTAACAGCTTATACTGAGCTGACCTCCAATTACAGGTGCCAAAACTATAAGATATGTGTTTACCTGCCCTGAAGGATGCAGTGGTGGTCAGAAAGGTTTGTGTCATTTGCAGCTCCATGGGCAAGAAGGATGGACTGGAAAGCAGGCAAAGATACTTCTGGCAAATCTCTTAAGTGAAGGTAACATTGCTTTTCTGTGACCACTAGAGATGTGTAACTGAAGGAATGACCCTAAACACTTATGGACTGTGGCTTATTTGCAGCTCTGGGAGTCCACCCTGTCCTGGGTAATCCCAGATGTGTAAAAAGTCCTTTTTTCCAATCCTCCTGCTGAAGAATCAGTCTGGAGTCTTCGGCTGTTGTTCTCAAGGTTGTTTACTGTTATCTTATCTATTACAGTTTTTTCTCTGCCCTGCTGCAAGCTGCCCAGCAAGAGAGTTTGAGGCACTCAGCCCGCCCCTGAGCCAGAGTTGTCTTTTTATACTATTAGCTACGTAAACTTTATTCACAGTTAGTTTCCAATACCTATCACCTATGTTAGATAGTGACCTACTACTCTAAACCAATCCAGACGTGCCACCATCACCAAGAAGATGGAGGCTAGAAAGAAGGGAAAAGGACAGGGCAACACCCTGATCCCTCCATCTTATCCCTCAGACCCCCATGTACAGGGTTTCAGACCCCCCTGTACATGACCCCAAACTTTTTTCTTTTACTCTATAATTACTACTTAAACTTTTGTGACTTGCAGTTCTTCATATAAAGTTGATAACTTGTTCCATGGGTCAAAATCAAAACCACAGGCACTCTCGCTGGCATGCCAGGGTCTCTGACCCCCCTGCCAGGGCTGAAAAGCCTCCTGGCCAGGGCTTGGGTCATTCAGAAATGCCATAGGAACCTCCTGGGTTCTGACATGCAGCCACTAAAAAGTGTTAATTAACTGCATTATGGCAGAGGCATAAGTCAGAGAACATATATAATACAGGACCACATTCCTCAGAAATTATGATTTAAACTGACACAAGGACAAAGCAAAACAGAGAACACAAGAGGCAAAATGATCTATCCATGGTGAATCTGTTGCCATGTTTGTAACAGTACCAAGGCACTTTGCCTTTCAGATCCTGTTCTACTGTTTTCCTCCAGAACCCTTAAGTCCTACACTACAGACAGGAAGGGATGTTAGGATTTTCCAGAGGTATCTGTCTAGTGTTAACAAAAGAGCACCTCTGAGTAATATTTAAGCCATACATGAGTAACTTAGTTGTTGCTATGATTGATAATGCAATAAATATGCAAAATATTAGCATATTTATATTTATAATAATGCAGAAAACATTAGCAACTGTCAACAAGTTAACTGTTAACAAGTAGCTCTTAACAAAGGAGGCTTCAAATCTGCATACAGGGAGGTCAGCAGAGCAGTGCAGAGACACAGTAGACACACAGTTGCAAGAGCAGCAGCTATATTATCTTGATTGCAGGAATCCTGACAAACAGGGACGTGGAACAGATTATTGAATAACACCCAGACAGATTCCCAGAGAATTACACAGACAGGCAACTTGTAAAGACCTCCAGTTGCACGAGTTCTCACAGAAGAGAGTTTTAGTGGGCAGCATCAGGCAGCAAACTTCTTGGCTGTCCAGAGTAGCCTGATCTGAGCTTTAGAGAAGATTACAAACTCTGGGAGAGGTTATCACTGACTAATGAAAACAATGTCCCTCTACCAGCAGGATGGATGCTGCTGTCACGGCTAGTAGGGAAATTTCTCATGTGTTTCTGCCCTTATGAATCAGGTTATTTTTATAAGAAACAGGTGGGCCCTATGAAGTCACGGCACCCCTATGAACTTGCATGTCTAGTAGAGGGATCAGCCCAGAAGGCCTTTAGACATTGGTGTCTAAAGGAGTTTGCAGCAGATGTTTATAAGAGATCTTGTTACTCTTTCAGCTTTCCTGTCAGGTATCATAGTTGAGATGTTTTTTGTAGAGCAAGCAGAATAACCTAACCTATGAGAGAAACCAGCGAGATCTTTCATGTGCCATTTTCACATGTGACTATGTTCACATTAAGGTACCCTTAAAGCAGTGTGCAGCTATGCCTCAAATCATTAGGCCACTTGTTGTGTTAAAGCAACAGCACTCTAGTAGTGAAAGTGTTGGCATGGCTAAGAAACAGAAAAAGGATGAGTGGGACAAATTGAAAGAAAAAGAATAATCTCTTACCTGGAAATATCTTACGTGGAGAGATAATGGAATTTTACTTAAGAATAAGAAAGGCAAATGACTACAAACCAGGATATAATCATGTATCAGTCCACTATGTGGTGGGAAGGATGGTCTGTCAGACTACAAACTTCTCTTAGAGCCATGGTTTTCAGTGAGCCTGTGTTACAGGACATGAACATATTTCAACAAACACAGACGTTTCTTCTGTACACTACCACACATCTTGCAACCCAGACTTCAGAGAAACAAAAAAGAGATTGACCTGACTCTGTCACTGACTGGTAATAAGAGCCCAAATTTGCCAAGCTGTGTGACAAAGTCTAGTCCTTGGCTACAAAGCACCTCCTGGCAGCTCAAGGAGTTCTGTTTCTGGTTAATCAGCTGGCTCCCAAAGGAAATTGGACTGTGACAGTCACAATGGAGGAGTAAATTCTTGTACATGTAGGCTTACATGTGTGACTTGTAAGTTTATTAGCGGATTTCAAGTTGACAGAGGAATGGGCAACTCAGGGTTAAGAGGAAACAGGCAGCTAAACAGAGGACATTATCTTCAGCATCTGGCTGAGGGAACAGCTTTTGACATCAGAGAACACAGTTGGAATGCTACTCTTTTACATTTTGCAACTATAAAAAAGTCAAAGTTTGCATAAATCATGAAGCAGAAATCTATAGAAACCAGATTTGTAACTTCAGTTGTTCTTTTTGTTCTGATGGAAAAGTTCAAAGCTTTTCTGGACTGGATACTATTCCCACATTGATTTATCAGTGGTACACAAATCCTGTTACAGTATCTCATCACATATAAAATGGGGGACTAAATGCTTCCCCTAAGTGATTGAATGGTAGACAACAAATACAGTATTTTGCCTAAAAAGTTAACAGGTTACTTTGGTACAAACTCTGAAGCAGAAAAAGGTTATTAAAGCATTCTTGGCACCAGCTTCCTTTCTCCCCTGAATTCTTGTTTTAACTCAGTTTTCACTTGAACCTTGTCCTTCACCTTTATGGAATTTCATTGAATACAGGAGAAAGTGTTTTCTTTGCTGCCTGTGGTAATGAAACCTGTTGGTTTTGCTCACTCTGAGATGTAGGTGTGACACCAACAGAGGATTTTGCTGCCAGCATGACAGCAGATAGTGCTGTCAGTACAGCTGGACTCAATGGCATGTAATTAGAAGAGAGGGCTGTGTGTTTTATAGAAACAATAAAGTTCTACAAGCAAGAGGAAAACATGAGCATTTTGCAAAGGGATGAGTAAATGCTACTTCGATGATTTCCACTGGATACTGTGCACTTCCAGGGCTGAAAGTGCCATGTACCCTTCAGACTGGGATGATGCATCTCAAGCTGGGCTGAAAACATGTCAGGGCCCTGATGGCTTTCACCTGACTGCAGTGCTCAGGGTGCTGCAGTGGAACAAGAAATCTGGAAGCATAAGGGAGAGATTGTCATTCCGCAGTCTTAATAATATAACATTTTTAATTCAATTCCAGAGTTATAAAACAACCTTGAGAAAAGGCTTTCAGGTCTCAAACTAGAGTTTATAGAACTGACATGTGCTTTGCTGACATTCTCCTAGTGTCAGGGGTAGAACTTAAAGAAGATGCTGGAAAGCAAAAATATTACCCTTTCTCCTGGACTCACTGACCTTCATTCTCCTCTGAGTCAGAAGATGCCAGTCACAACCCGGGCCCTATGAAGTCACGCTGGAGAATTTCCTGTGAGGAAAGGGTGCCTGTCTCAGTAGGTCCTGACTGAGTGCAAAGACACTGCCCTTGCAGAATCTGTGTTCTGTACATAATTAACAAGATGAAAGTGGATACAGAGTAAAGCAAATCATTGCAGAGGAAAAATAGGCTTTTTTCACACAAGTTTAGCCTAGAACGAGAAAGGATGTGAGCTATGAAGTGTTTTCACTGGAGACATTTGCATCGAACACCCACTACCCTTCCTTCTCCAAACACCTGATGAATCCAATACAGCCACATATGGCACACCTTGCCTAATTTAACTCCTGTATGGTTGTCTCATGAATCAGATGCTTTGTTGAAAAGACTGTACTTTGATAGAGATGGAGATGACTGAGAATGGATACAGAGCTGTTCAAAAGCTGGCTCAGCTGAGAATTTAATAGAAAACCAAAACTCTAATGACACTTGGGCTTTAATTTGCCATGCAGCATTAGACACATGAGCCACTCTCTCCAGTTCTCCATTGGAGCCAGGGAAAAATGGCAAATGCAATCAATCCAAGGAAAAATGCAGCCTTTATTTTGCTTTAACCAGCAACTTCAGGAAATGCTTAATCTTCTTGCAGCTTGCACAGAACGGACATTTCTTTAAAAAACAGTGGAGCAACAGTATAGAAACTGACTGGAAAAACAAAGCTTGATATTTAAAAAAGGTATTAAAAATTACCAATTACAGCAGTTACAGTTCAATATCCCAACAGCAGTACAATATAAAAAGCTCCTGTAAAATGACTTCTATACAGCATGAGATTTTGAACTGATACCACTAATCACATTTTAACCTCAGTGTAAGTTTTTGCAAAACTAATATCTTGCTACTAAAGAATTTTTCAAAATAAAAAGACACCTCAACCTAATTATCTTAATGCCATACAAACTCTAGTATCAGTATTGACCTTTTTACTTCCTTCAGAAATCACAATCAACATCCATCCTGCAGACTAATCTCCTAAATTGTTTCCTTGTAAAAGTGTCATGCTTTTTCATTAGTGATTGTCGCTAATTGCAATTCTCCCCAATCTGCTATGCAGCTAATTATCTAAAACAGACTTCACTGCCAGAGTATGCATATTGCCTCTGTTGCATGGTAAAATGTACCATCGTTATTTGTATCACCATAGTACTTAGATGCCCCAAATGATGCTTTACTTTTCATCTGCTAGATGCTGTACAAACACAGAATTATCTCTAGCACTTCAGTATCAATAAAGCCATTTGAGCTCACATTTGAGTACTCTGGTGCTTGGGTCTGAGCACACGTGTGCAGAAAGCATCGGATGAAAAGCAGACCAGTCACAGTCCTTACTGCCTGGAGGCAGGAGGGGCATACAAATTAAACCATTTCATCCAGGATAATGAAAAATTGTCAGAAGGGGCAGAAACTGAACTTGGAATCTTCTGATCCAGGTTTAGAGCTTCACAAATAGCTCACTTTCAAACACTTATTGTTCATACATGCCACAATCCAGACTAAGAAAACCTTAAACTAAGTTGCAATGACACAGCTGGCATTTCTTAATTACACAGACAGAAATACAGTCCTGTTTTCCAGAATACACTTGGAGTAATTTCTCTCCAAAGAGAAAGGAAAAGATGGGAAAGATAGACAACCTGCTAGCAGCAATATGGAAAGAACCTGCTGTATTTATACATACATTTTTCATGTACATTATTACAGCCAAGAGAAAGGCAGGGAACTGACAACACTATCTCCTTCACATCAGTGGTGGGCAGAGTAATGTAAACCAAGATTCTGAAAGAACTTCCCAAGCAACTACTTGAAACAGCCATTTTAACATCTCCCTGAAGCGGCACAGAGGTGAATTACAAAATGCAACATTCAGGAATAACATTCCTGAAAACCAAAATAGGTTGCATTTTAAAGACTTTGAGAAAACTCACACAGTCCTTTAAAGGCACAAAGTAATTTAAAAAAACTAAATGGAAAAGGTTATCTGAGATAAATGTTACTACCCCTATCACACAAAGCAGGACAAAAGCAGCAAGACTTGTGGGATTCTGGTGGGAAGGGAAATTTTAACAAGAAAATATTAAACTGTTCTTCTGGGGGAGTTTAAATTGGTATAAATTGGAGATGGAAAGTGATTGGGACTGAAATAGATGCTGATGAGATTTTGAAGGGAAGCAGATTCAATGATATGTGCTAAGCCAGGCCATGTCTTTATGAAGCAGTCCAAATCAACTAGTGTGTAATTCATCAACATTTCTGGCTTCTTCCATCAGCTTAGGGAATTTCTGTCAACATGTATCTGATTTTCCCACTATTCTCCAATAACATAGCAGCCTCAAGAGATGGGCCTGCTAAGGGCCCCAAATCTCTGCTTGTTCATACCTCCATCATCACTGCAACTTGCAAACACACCTTTTCATGCCACAGGGGGCTTTCTTCGTTACCATCTGCCTTCTCTCCATCCTCTTTCCTGGCTTCTGTACCACCACCAGTCTGCAATCTACATGACACCAGTGCACACAAAGTTACAGTTTGTGGTGATTTATAACCAAAGGAAATTCTGAAAATTATTTGCTGATTGGCATAGCAGGTAAGAACTTCTTGACAAAATTACTCAGGTAATTGGACTGTTGTAATCAAAGAATCAAAAATGTCCTCACTTACTTGTGCAAGTTTATCTGTCAATAAATGATCAATAACAAAGCTATTCCCCATTTAACCAAAGTTAAATTGGCCACAGCTATTTAAAATACTTCACATTCACATATTGCCATATTATGAAACAGTGCTATAAAACAGAAGTTACTGATATATACTCCTAATTACAGCCAATCTAAAGACCTTTTTGAGTGGAGATTTATATAATTATTACCAGATTGCTCTTATATTTTTATTTCAGTAAGTCACAGGGCTGTTGCCAATTCATAAAGCAGCTTCAAGATCTGTTTGTGCTGAACACATTAAGATATAAGGGCAAGAAAATATTCACTGGAGTTTAAGGTCAACAATATGCCATGTGAAATATATAGACATGAATTAACTGCAAACATACCACATCAAATATTCCAGGAGCTTTACTGTTTATGCCTGTTTAACTTTTATAGGTACATATACACAAACACACTCATAAACATATATTTCCCAAAAAATAAACTTCAGTTCCCTGGCAGTGTTATCAATGTATTATCATTCAGATATTGCATGTACCTCATTCTTTGGCCTGATAGCTATCACATGAACTTTTAAAGAAACAGACTCCTGTTTCTAATTAATAAGAACATAAAAGTGTTTATGCAGAAGGAGAACCTAGAGAGCTTATTACACTGGGGCCTGTTCAGAGCCAGTGTGGTTTTGTCATGTGTATGTTAAAACTGACACAGCCAAGTTTGGTTACAGCCTGGTAGAGCATCTGCAAGTCATTTACATCCTTTCAAATGCTGCAATGATAAACACACACAGCTCTGTGACCATCTGATGGTTATATCTGAAAGTGAATGAAGAGAAAGCATTCAGAAAAGGAGACGATAAATTGCTTAGACTGAATTTGGGGAAGGGTGGGAATGAAGAGGAGGAAGCCCAAAACATACTTCTAAGGATCTAAGTAGAACTTATTTGCTCTCCTTATTCTACAGAAAGTTACTGCTGCCACACTTACATTGTGGAGGCACTGCCCAGGGAAGTATGGCTATGCAGACAGATAGGAGGTGAGTTTGCTTATTGCGCAGCTGCCTGACTGACCTCATCATAACTCCCCAAGGGAAAGCTCATTTTGGGCAGAGACTGATCCCAGCACACATCTTGTCTACTCATGACCATACTTCTGACTCCAGCCTGAGTTGGAGAGTTTATTTCCTCTCACACACTGGACAGGGCTCCTTCTCAGATGTTGATTTTAATCACTAGAATTAGCCTTACTAACAATACCAAATCAATCACTTCAATGTAAGTATTATTAAGACATACCCAAAGGAGTCCTTTTTGTCTGTTTTTCTTTGAAGTTAAGAATCTCTCACTCTTATTTCAGATCTCTAAGGAATGAGAAAAATGTCCAGAGCTGGATCTGCATTCACACTCTCACTGTAATGAATAGTCCTGGTGATAGAATTGTAGTTTAAAGTCTTCTTGAAATAGCTTGGGGTGTTGGTGACCCTCTAATCTGCTTTATCCATTCATACAAGATCTATTAAAGGACTAAAAGGATGTGGTGTAAGTTAGAAGGAATGTGTTTGGACAAGCACTTTGCATTATGTACTTCTTGGCTATGACTGTTAGCTTCTTTATAGTTTTTTTTTTTTACAAGCAGAAAAATTACTCTAGATTTTCAGCACATATAAAAACCCAGTAACAGTCTCCTTTGAAATGTAGAAAAAATGTGTATACTTGAAAGAAAAGTTTAAATTTGGAAGTTCTACAAGTTTTATTGGTATTTCTGACATTCACATCAACAGAGAGCATCAGCTGACTCCTCATTCGTGACACCTCTTCAGAAAAGGCAGGTGATCTCTGTAGTTTCCACTTAGTCAAAAGTTATCAACATATTTTTAGGTCTGGATTTACACAGCCTACTCTCTTTAGCTCAAAAGATTTCCAATTAAATCCAGAGGACAAGTGTTCCAGTCAACCACAGCCATACATGTAGGAAATGTACCTCCAAACCAGCCTCAAGACTGCTCTAATTTACACTGGTAGAAGCAGGGATGAGGAAAAGCCAGTTAAAAAACCTGACTGGCTTGAGGATCATGTGAGCAAAAATAGCTGTGATTTCTTGCCACAAAATTAGCAATTACAGACTGGAGGCCTGGCCATAAAGTCCCAGGACATCGATGATACATTGTACTGCCTTCATGGTTTTATCAAGGGACTGATAAAAAGAAGACATCATTTCTCTTTTGTCTACCCTTTCATGTCATTAATGGCCACATTTTCCTATAATCTGACTGCCACAGAGAGTGTGAATGTGTGTCCAGGTGTGGATATTTTTCTCACTCCTTAGAGAAAATCTAAATCTTACTGCTGAGAGATAAAGAGCAAATTAATTATAGTCAAGAAGGTTGAATCTGCACAGATGAGCAAGGATACATGACTAGTTAATATTTTTCTCATTGTTCTGCAAATTAAAAAAAAAAAACCTATTCAATAATAAACACCAAACAGTTACAGAAACCATGAAAGTATGATTCCATAGTGGTAAAAGAATGACAGCCCATATATTGGGTATTACTACTATAAACTCAAGAGCCTTCATGGTGGATTAAGCTAAGCCATCTGACTTTGTGCTGGTGATAGACTGGGCACACAGGAGTTTAGTTTACAATTGTGATATGCAGGGGCCTTGCACAACCTAAATTCACATTCACAGAATCTCACTTGTAACCACTGCAGCAAAAGCACTTCAAAGGATCAGAGTGAAAGATTCAAAGAAATCAGAGCCCATACAGGTTGCTTTGGCAAGAGCCTTACTCCCATTCTTCCTAACATCAAATGACATCATTGCTTCCTATGGTGCTACTTGTGATTCCTGCAGAAATCAGGTATAAGCAGGAAGAGAAAAAGATCCAAATTGTCAGAAAACAGTCTTGAGAAAAGCAGTTAAAGGGGAAAGCATTAAATTTTTTCAAGTAGTACAGCAAGCCATTTGTCCTAAAGAGAGCAAAAGCCACATCAAACAATTATTCTTCTAACTAAATAGCAGTTGAGATCACGACTGGGAGGAGCTACAATCCGTGCAGACAAACAGGTGGCCCTGAGTGGAAGTGGCATGCCAATGGGACACTGTCCTTAAAACAGGACACATGACACAAAAGTTTGCAAACAGCTGGTTTTTTACATACTTGTAGGCACATGTGGGCAGAACAAGCCCACACAATGTTGGAGCAGTACTGTAAACCACTTATTCTGCAAAACAACAGTACTGGGCATCTGGCCATGTGACTGAATACAGGGATGAGTCAATTCTAAACCTAGAGATAAACTAACTCAATAAACTAAACAATCGGCGGGTTTACATGTAAACTTGCTAAACAAGTGAACTTGGAAAAACACATCTATAACAATTTTAACTTTGTAGGACTTAAGATCCAACATCTCTATAAAAATGCTTCTTACTCTGTTTGCTCCTTTGTAATTGCTGGTTTGATAGGAATCCTAAACACCTTGGTTGAGAGAGGGGAAAAGGTACAGCAACTGAAATGGCAAAAAATGACCACCATGATCAGCTATGCCTGGTATAGAGAGCATTGCAGCAAAACACAGACTTCAGCTGCTCAACAAGCAGATTACTTCCTGCTTTTGAAAGTGTATTTCTGGGCTCAAAAATAAATTAACTAATGATAACCATTAAAAAATCTTAGAAAAATAAAAGCTTAAAGAAAATATATACTCCACAGAGAAAATGATCATTTTGTTCAATATAAAAAATTATGCCCAAGGCGGGGGGAAAGTCATCCATGTTCAACTACTTCAAAGTCAGGATATTGGCTTTGTCCAAAATGGGCTGGTTAGTATGAATCTATGATTTCCACTACTATAGCTACCTATCTTGTCTATTTTTATGTGCTGTGCAATCTATCAAGATTCAGCAAAGTATCTTTTTTTTTGTCTGGCAACTCCAATGAGGATAGGATTGGAAGACAAAGACAGGAGCTTGATTTTTTAAATTACTCACTGGTGCACATCAAACAAGTGTCCCAACTACACTAAACCTATTCATAACATCTGTGACCCACAAACATCTGTGTTTCCACAAAGGAACACAAGTATATCTCAAGTATACAGATTCATTCTTGTACTGTGGGATCCAAGGTGCACTAGGCAGTGGCAAAAAGGTGATGTCATGAAAGTATCAGCAAAACAATACTTATGCTTCAGATCGGCAACTGCTAAAGACCTGTTAATATTATTGAAAAAAAATTAAAAATCCAAACAAAACCCACTCCCCCTTCACAACTAGTCTAATACGAGAGTCCCATAAGGTAACAAGACATACCCTTAGCTGGTGCCAGTGACCAAGTGATGATTCAGTGGACAACTTACAGCTCCAGGTCAGTAGTCTAAGCCGTCCCTCAGTGTCCTGAATGACTCTGGGGTAAAGATGAATTCTGGGAGCACAGATGGCAACTCACTTAGCACAGGTTGTGCCACAGCTGCTCTTTGCACAGCTTTGTCACTGAAATTGGGAGATGCCCACACAGAACTCTCCAGTGCTCTCCTGCATGATGAGCCACGCTCCCCACAGCTGCCACAACCACGGCAGCCAGCTGGGCTAACCTGCACCCGTGGTTTTAGAGCACAGGCACTACAAACAGCATGGCCAGAACCACATCCTGGACATCTGTACTTTCCCCTTGCTAGCCCTTCTCCATAATGTGCTCTACCATCAGTCTTGAGCTCCCATTACTAACCCCTGTTTTATTTAACTGCTTAGAGCAGAGATCAGAAAGGAAAAATTCCCTGTAGGGAGTATTACTAATTTAGTGAAATCCTGCAGAGACTCAAAAAATCTCCACTAAAATGAAGCATGTCCTGGAGTTTTCAAAAGACCAGCAGAGTTTGAGAGAAAACAGGTACTCTCAAGCTGTCACTGCTTTTCTTTGCAGAGACCCAGCTTTGTGGAAAAATGCAACATTTTGATTTGTCAATCTGATCCAATTTTTTTAACTGGGCTGCTGTTCAAAGTCATGTATTAAAGAACTTCCTCACTTCAAATTATTTTCTCATTTTAGCTTTCTGGAAGTAGATGCTCTCCACTGACGAGATTTGTTATTTTGGTTATTCACTATTTCCAAAAGTAATGACATGTTATTCATTTAACGGGTCTAGCTTTCAACTCACTATTATGCAGTCATGATTAAATCAGTCAGTCATTGATGTGAAGTTGGAAACCTCAATTTTATTTTTAAAAGGCTTTTCCCAACTGCAGTGTACGCAGTTCTTAGCGTATAACAGGACATTGCATTGGAAGTATGGCAGAATTTAGCCAGAAGCTTTTTGGCACAGAGCCTCTCACACCTCTTGCCCTTTTCCTGGATTAGGCATATTTCCTGGATGATCATTAGGCACATATAACTAATCTCAGTAACCGTCTATCAAGAACTGAAAGAACTGAGCTAGATGATACACATATATTACTTCATAAATCGCAGCAGTCTGAAAGGCATCGCTTGCTGAGCAGTTTTAGAAAATACATCCTGAGTAGTTACCGGCTTTTGGAAGCTAATGCAGTATTTACAGAACTGAACCAGTAAGACTAACAGCTTCACTTTGTGCGTCAAAATGCTGAAAACTGGCACATCAATTGTTAATATAACAGCTTAAGAAAAAAAAAAGCCACTTCACAGAAGCTAAACTCTGAAGTCCCAGATGACATCATGACATCTCTTAAAGGCCAAGCCCGGGATCACAGAAGCACAAGTCCCTTCTGCCCTACCCAAAGATCAGGGGCTTGGATGTGCAAAGTTGTTCAGATATCTTCTGAGACTTCCAAGAGCACTTAGTCCAGTTTTGTACTTAAGTGGGGAAAAAAAAAAAAAAAGAAAATTATTTTAAGGTCCCACCCTGTTTGAGCACACCTGAAATATTGCTGGCAATTATCAGCTTCAGTGACCTGTACTGTGTAAGACCAATTTCTGGTCTCACAGCTAAAAGCTGATGTGGGTATTGATATATGTCTCTGTCCAAAACAGGTGTCAGATAACCACACTCTATTCTCCAGCATGGGCCAGCCATGTAGAGTCTGAGAGTCTGACCACCTATTTGGTGCAGAGAAAGCCTGTCTATTTTTTTTAATTGATTTTCACTGTATGTAATATGGACAGAGATCATGTTGAAGAACAACTGCATGTCAGAAGCAATACAGACTTGCATTTACCCTAGAAATCTCATTCTAGAAACCTCATAGATGTGATCAGAACATCCTTTCAGGAAATGGTCTCACAAGACTGTCCCTGGTAACTTCAGAAGACTTAGCTCATGAGAGCTCTGCCCTGTTGTAGGACAGCAGCTCAGCTAAGGACATGCTTTCTGTTTGTAGCAACACAGATTTAAAAGACACTATGTTAATGTATTGGGGATTTATGTACCACCAAAAAAGCCAGGACTAAAAGCAGAAAGAAGAAATGATGGTCCAAAACACTTGTGTTTTTTAACAAAGCCTAAACCTGCAACTCAGCTACAATTTCCCTGAGGAGGTCATATCATGTTTGCACTGCAAGTTTTGTCAAGAAGAGATAACTGATGGTTATGCAACAGTGCGAGAAACTGTTCTTAATCTACCTGATGCCTTTAAAATTGCTTCCCCTGCAGCCAACCTCCAAGACAGAAATAAACACTGTTGCCACAACCATGAAGAAAAAAAAAGTGCTGCAGCAATAGTTATAGAGGGTTAAAATCCTTTTTAAGGTCCCAAAGCTCTGTCCAATGCCCAGAACTGCTCTTCAGGCTCTGAGTGGGGGCCACAGAATACTGCCCAGAGCCCAGCACAGCCCACTTGCTCTGTCCTGCTCACACTACACAAACAGTGTGAGAGAGCTGGTGCTCCATAAACTGTCTGCTTTCATGCTGAGCAGGCAAAGGAAGAGCTTGCTTTGTGTTTAAAGAAACAACAAAATTTGGTGTTATTAAATTACTAGGGTTAACTATGCTCTCAGTGAGCAACTGTCTAGCTTCTAATAAAACATAGCAAAAAATACAACCAGAACAGGAGAAGCCTCCTGTTCAGAATGGCATTGTGTGATTTTATACTTTTATATTAAAGAGGCACATTGCTAGAGATATAAAATACATAAACACAGCCATAAAACCCTTTTTCTGCTTGTACCTCTAAACCTTTCTCTGGGCTTTAAAATGGAGGACTGCTTTGTTTTGAGTACATTTCCTCTGCATTTCATAAGGTGGGGGCTCCCTCTTGCTTGAGAAGGTTCCCTTTATAGAAAGCTAAACAATGAGTTTGGAAAAGTTTTGATTGATAATAGCTTACATATGGTGCTACAGAAAAGGAGTCTATTTTAAGTATCCTTCTTCTCCAAGACAGGATTCTAAAGAGGCACCATGTGTTCCAAACTTTCTGGCAACACTTGAGCCTGCTCTCAGAGCCTGTCTCTGGAACTGCTCTCTGGCTTGTGATGGAAACCATAATCCCAAGAGCAGTGGAAGTAAATTTTATTTCCTATGCTTGTGAGGCTTTGAGAATACAGTAGGACCGGTGTGTAACACACACTGCTCTGGAAGGGACTCCTAAGAAACATTCATACCCTGGTCTCAGGTACATGAATACAGAGCCACAGATATATTTCTTCCACACATAAACCCAGAGAAAAGGAAAGGTTGTCCACTTTCCTCCCTAGTGTTTCCTTCCATTTAAAAATTTATTTAGAACATATTATTACAGGGAAATACCTTTTAGCTAAAGGGATATTTTGCAATCTATTTGACCCAATCATCTGAGAAATGAAACTGCACGAAACATTTTATATTAAGATGAGTCTTCAGGTCTTTCTCACTTTTCATCAAGATCTAATCCTAAAACATAATGTTAAATGCATCAGACACAGTGGCTTTCAGATAAGAAGCTTGTGTTTCTGGCCATAATCAAGAATTCCAGGAATTCTTCTTTCAGCAAATAACAGGCAGGAAGGACATAGTGACCTTGCAACGTTCAACCTGCATCAAGTGCTGTCTGCCAACTTAAATCTTGCCTATGATGTCTATGATTACACAGCATTTCCTTTTCTAAACAGTTGCATTGCTTTGTGTAACCGTTTAGGATATTATTTACAGAAAGGTAAAATAATCCCTATCAACTTCAGTGATTACAAAACTTGCCAAGAACAAAGTAAGATTATCCTCATCAAATTTTGTAAGAAAAGAAGTTCTAGCTTATAGTAATTTAAAACCACTTTTGTAATGCCTACAGGTATGACAAGTAACTTGGAACAAAACTGAAAAACATGCAGAAGGGGTTTTTTGCTTATGAATTCTCTGAATTAAATATGCCTTCTATAAATATATTATCAGCACTGTTCTTGTACAAAACCATTTGATCATGGTAACAAGAGTCCAAACAATTATCTGTCATTTGTGACATGTCACTTGATAATGCAGATCATAGTGTTTCTGTTTTCTGGGTATCTGCAACTATGTATAATGGAAGCAGAACTATAATGGAAGGAGAACTATGCATTCAAAGAGTTAAAGTTTAAAATATTACCTGAGTTACACTTTTTCATTTTCAGTATAAGGTGAGAAGAGCACTAAGAGAGCACTTTAAAGTTGTCTGCTTTACTTACCCTAAAAAGGCTTCTGACATAATAATCGTCAAATGTCAGAGGTTCATAAAATGACTTTCACTGTGATGGAAAAAGATGGTGGTTATCAAAACAGCAAACCATGTTGCCTGGTTTTGTTTAAACTATTTCAGTGCTTGCATACTTCTTCCTAGCAGCAGCATGAATTAACTACCATGGAATTTCAGAAATATGGAAGGCCAAAGCTATCTCTAAGGTACAACAAAGCTTATTTTGGTCTAAATTAAAACCACATGAATTTTAATGCAAAAAAATGAAAGTGTCATGTGCAAATCCACTCATCCAAAGTTCAATATTTTGGAAATTTCAAATCAAAGACTGTATTGGAGCCTTCTGTCTGACTCAAAAAAATGCTTTACCAAGGATATTCATTGACCTTATAATGCACGTAAGTAAGCAAACAAAACAACTGGTATTGGGCAGTTAAAAATGCCAGCACTGCCGTTCACATCTGTAACTACAGACATTCATGTTTCTCAGTCTTTTAAGTGATGGGTCGCTGTGCAATATTCACAGCAATAGCTTGTACTGGGAACATCAAATGCAATAGGCAGCAAGCTTGGCTGAAGGGCAACCTTCACAGCATAATCCTGTGCAATTAATCCTGTCATTGTGAAAGATTGTGAGATCGATGTCTCACTGCCAAGTCTTGTCATTTTAGTTATATTTAACACTGTGATATTGTTCTCACTCTTGTGAGAGCTTGTCCTGCTTAAACCATGACAGAGCTCTTCCTTGCCCCCCAGTAAAGCTTCCGTTTTTCCTTGTGGCACAAAGGTATTTTTCAGATCCAGGCAATATCCAAGTGCCCACCCACAACTCCCTTCCCTTGCTACTTCCAGCTTCAGGAACAACATTTACTAGAAAGGCAATTCATCTCTCTAGAAGAAAACAGGGAGTGGATAAATGCTACCACTAGGGAGCATTTCACACTCTTCACGAACAGTTAATTCTATAGCTAGCGCACGCAGACTCACAAAACGCAACTGCTAAGGAAGAACATATGCTTTCCATACCTAAACAATAAAAACTTTCCAAAATTGTCTTACAAGATTGCCTTTCTTCTTCAGCCTGTGCAAATGCATTCTAATTCCAGGGAGTCGTCTGCTTCAAGTGATGCTGCATTGTTCCTTGCAGCCTTCTGAAGCAGTTTCCTTTTCTGTGAGCTATGCTTATCACATCCTGTGCTTCATTATGTTTCCAGGAAAGGTCCCCTAACAAGCCAGTCTCTCTGAAGCTCTTTTGCTTCATTCCTTTCCTCTGCTGCTTCATCACATGAAGGAAGTACAATCACCTCAGGGGGGAGAGGTACAACATGGCTGTTCTGCCCCCCTTTATTACAACCCTAGCTGGTAGAGAGGCCAGAAGAGAGTCTGGGGCTTGCATAGCTTGAAACTTCACATCTCAAGACCTAGGACTGTAACTGACTGATGGCTTCAAAACAACATTTCCATGCACTGCTTCTCTGCAACATCCCTCCCAAAGTACTTTAAACACATAATGTCCACATAAGCGATGTAATAACCCCCTGTCTCTGCCTTGCAGAAAACAGGTTTTATTTTTTAAGGAAATAAAGACAGTAAGGTAGCTTTTGAAGAGAGACACCAAACAGTTTGTCACCTGAGAGAGCAGTACATGGAGCTCCACACAGGGATGTTTACTTACTCAGGCAGCCAGTAGCACAGCGTTATGGTCATCAAGACAACCCCCTTCCAGATCTTCTAACAGTCATGTTAACCAACAGTAACATTCCTAACAATTTGATCCCAGTTACCTTAAGCTATTCAAAATACACAAATTTTCAGTTCGGAACCTGCCTCTTTCAGTCAAAACTCCAGAAGTGCTAACAAATTCCAGGTTAACAGACTGGCTGAGGGTGAGGAATTAATTATTAAAAATTCCCTAGATTACTTGTTAATTTCTCCAGCTTTCCACAGATATATGCAAGCATGTATGAGTAGAGGTAAAGCACACAGATCATATTCTAGGGCAGGAACTAAACTGGTCAAGAGGATTTCCTGTTCATTGAAAAGAAGTGATCCAGTTTCATTGTGTAGCTACTTCTTTGTCTAGTGAGAAGTAAATTTCATAATTGCCATTAAAGGTGTAATACTTTAGACAGGAAAATACAAACTGGGTTAAGTTAAATACAAAGGCATCCTTTTTTAAATTTAGACACAGAACAAACATTCTGAGGAACAGTCTGCCACACAAGAACACCCTTCTACATGCCCTTCTTCCTAATAGAAAAACTAATGGTTGGGTGCTGATCTTGCTTACAGTCAAGGGACTATTATGAATTGTGGCCTTGCCTTATGGAAGTTGCAGTTCTAGTAAACAGTGGGGAGATTTTAACAGTTGGGGTGTTTTATATATATATATATAATANTTGGAAGGATTAGAAATGCTTTTCCTTCCTAAGACTGAAAAACGCACACAGGGTAAACTACTTTCAATACTGTAAAACACAAAAGGTGGAAAAGTTTAAGTCTCTGGAGACAGCAACCTGTAGAATTGCATTTAGATGGTTTTGACTGACAATGTACAGTTTGGGCAAGAATGTCACCACCTCCTTGAAGCAATGTATGTGCTGCTTAGGAAAAGAGAATCTCAGGTGCCAACACACAGATGAAAAGATCTGAGGCTGTTTTTTCGGTTTCCACAGGCAGGGCTGGTCAGCTGGCTCATGCTTGTGTACTGTCCCCATCTGCAAACACAAATAAACCCTGCTGTCAACTCCTGGGATTCTCATCATGTTTCACTGGATCCTAAATCCTGATTTCCTACAAGCATATGAACTGGGGACAGTCTTGTGGCACTGGAAGACACCATCCTTGTCTTCAATATCACAGAGAAAAGCTTACCAAAATGTGCCTTTAATAAGCATATAAACTAGAAAATCAGAATAAAAAAAACCAAAAGCAGTCAGATCTCAGAGTTTAAATAATTTAACAAATATTCAGCTACTGCTGTCATTTTTGACTATTTGTATTCAGGAACACTGGATCAGAATAACCACAAAAAATTAAGGGGGAAGATGAGTATGTAATTTCAGGATGCCAGCAGCTATGCAAGCGATGGTCTGATGTAACAAAACTCATTTGGGAACAGGAGGCTGCCTAAGCAGCCTAAGCACTGGTTCAGCTGCAGAGACCAGGCTCCATGAAAGCAGAACTGCTGTGGGCTCTGACCACATGCAGAGATGCAATAGAACTGGTTTCTCACTCTTTCACAACACTCACAACTGCGGAGACAGGGCAATATCTGAGCAAAGAACCCAATAACCTCTGAGCATTTAAACTTCTCTTGAAGCCCAGCCTAGCAGTTTTTTAAAAATTAAAAACAACAAAGAAGTAATAGAGGCAATAGGTAGCCAACGGTAGGGCAAGGAAGATGAGTAAACCTTTCTTTGTCCACATTAAAACTGCTTTCAGCAAGCTGCACTTGAGAGCACTGTAGTGAGTGCTGCTACGTGAGGATCCTGGGGAGAGGCAGCTCACACTGCAGCAGTGCTCCCTATGAGGGCGAGCAGGGTGAGGTTTTATCACTACTGGCTATTTTCTCCTTCCTCTAAGAGGCACAGCTGTTAACCAGATACATGAAGCAGGAAGTACTTCTACTTTCCTTTTCTAGTGCTTTGGGAACAGTTAATGAGAAGTCTGGGTCAGAGCTTATAAATAATATGAAACTTAAAGTAAGCTAACAAATTCCTGCAGGAGAGCGCTTTCAAGAGAATAAGTGCTGTGTTTCTTCTTTTTTGGCAGATTGTACAGTACACAATTTGATTGCTGAACCAAAATACTCTGTGAGTTGCATGGCAATTCAAGCTCTGCCTCTTTTCATAAACATCCTTCATGTGCTTTTCCCTTCCCCTCATCCTGGCTGCTACGAAGGCCTGACTATGGCCCTCTGCATACCCCAGAGAACTGTTAAATAAGAAAGAGAATTATAATGTAAAAAATAAGCCACTGATACTTAAGTCTTAAATCAATATTAGAACAGGAAGCTTTAGTGTAGTGTATAGGTCAGGGTAGTATTTGAAATACAAACACTGGACAGCTTGGTTCATGGAGAGGGCTGGCTCAGAGAGCTCTGCTGCTCTGAGGAAAGCAGGATACAGCTGCTCTGTGCTGTGGATACAGCTCTGCTCCAGGCTGCTCCCCACAGAACACCAGAGAGACTATTTTACTGCTCCAAGACCATGACAGGGTAGAACAGGCCAGGTTTCATGCAAAGCTAGGGTTTGGACTGCACTCAGAGAAAAGATGAAAATCATTGCTCCTGCTCTGCGGCAAAAGCCACAGACAGTAAGGCTCAAAAACATGTTCCTAGCAGTACTTAAAAAAAACTTATCAAACTAGGAAACTGAGGCTCAGATTTATAAAAGGAATCTAAAACTTGTATTATAAAGTCTGCAATGTGACAGGCGCTGCAGTCATAATTTTGATCCAAAAAACCCAAACAAAAAGCTGAACCCTACACAAACAACAAATTCCTAGAAATTGGGAAATGTACAGAACTTAAAAAGCAAAAGTAAAACACTCTAATCCATGATACCTCTATGGAATATTTGGTAGCACTGGGGTAAGTACATGCACCAGCGCCTTACCTCAAGTGCTCACACTCATCAGCGAATTGCAGAATATTCTGAAGCACACTGAAATCGAAGAGTCATTTATAAAAAGTTTTGAGTCATGTTTTATGTGAGCTGACTTCAATTAATGGTATTAGGCAGCTGCACTGCTGAAGTCACTGCAAAACTTCAGGTAGTGAGGTTTTTGGAAACAGTTTTCAGGCCTCAAACAAGCAAAATGCACAATTTAAAAGCACAAATACTGGCAGGGAGGCTCAGACCCCACAGAAATTGTATTAGCCTGAGACTGGAAAACTGTATTCTCCCATTGACTTCAGCAAGTGAACCTGGATACAGCCAAGAACTCCTCCACCCAACCCTATTTCCATCTGTAAATGAACATAGTAAAATGCTCCGAAAGCTGCATGCAAAACAGGTTTTTCATTTCTCAGTGGTTTAGAAAGACCAGTTACCATGGCTGGCTTTTAGGGCAGACATATGTAAACATTTCTGCATGAACACAACACCTTTTTAGGGGTGATTTATATGTTTGGTGTCTGTACTTTATCCTCACTGGAATACACTAAAGAGTTAGTGCATGAGATGCACTGTTAAACCATTCTCAGTGACCTGGTTAAACAGTCATAGCCTGGAAAACATCAAGCTGTGTAGCAAGCAAAAAAGGACAATTATTCTCATTACACCCAAGAACTAAGCATGAGGAAGATGAGCAAAATTGAAACAATAGTTTAAACACCAGGATTATTGAGCCACCATGTCATATTTACATGTGTTTCCTGACTCCTCTGAAGTGTTTATGCCTTATGTGACATGGGGACTTATTTTGGTACCTTTTATTTTAAAAATTGCCTAAGGATGCCCACACACACAGCTCTACAGTCCATGGTTTAAGAATTCCGGCAGACCCATCTCAGGATAATCTTAACTGTGCAGTACCTTGCACAGTGCCTAAGAAACTTCATGCAGCACAGTCTGCTCTTTCCTGGGAAGACAAAACAAAACAAATCCCTATCTCTCATTAGCGCTCTCTGACCAAGGACAGTATTTCTGCATTTCCAGTGACTTCTCTTCCATGTTTATTTGGTTTTGCTTGTTTGCATTGGCAGAAATCCCCATCAAGAATATTAGGATGGAATACACATTGAGAATTACAGGATGTGCATAACAGAAATCTATTCAAGTAAATGATAATGACCATGCCACATTTAATCCCCTAACACATACAGTGTATTCTTTTTAGGAATTTTTTCTGCATTTAGGGCCAGACATACAAATATCTACTGAAAAGACAATCTTTCTAGACAACTTCTAGAGGGAAAAATCAGAAACAGAAGAAGAGAAAGTGAAGCATGGAAAACACAGAAGCTAAAACTCAAAACCAGAGCTGTTCACAAAGTAACAAGCATAAGAAATTAATCCAAGTTAAGCTGCTACAGCAGACTGAAGGACTAACATGCAAGTGCTTGATGCATACCAGAGAACCTTGAAAGAGAAAAGGCATGTGAATAAAATATGATTCAATAAAATAATTCATGCTGAAATGACAGGATTTTAATTATGTGCAACTTCAGCCCTGTGAATATGAAACAGGAAGCACCTCAGGCATTTAAGGCTCTGATGACAGAAGTTACAAATTTATTCAGTAATTTACTTTATGAATTATTAAGTTAGATGCAGCATTTGGGGAAAAAAAGAAAAAAATCATAACCAGCAAACCCAAACCAAAACATAAAAACCAATACACAAGTAAACCCACAAAGACCATCTATTTAGATGTGGTCTTCATCAATAATCAGGACTACCAGTTTAAGAATAACTGAAGTGACAGCATAAAGCCACTCCTCTCAGATTCCCTCAGATCCCTGTGTGTTCCAAACAGCTGTGGCATCAACACAGACACTGCAGTAGTGCTGTCAAGACCCACAAGGAAATGCAACAGAAAGGCAGGCAAGAAAAAAACAAAAGACATGAAAGCGCATATATGGATTTCAAAACAGTTGTTCAGGACTAACCTGGGAACATAAGAGAGATCATACACTTGGGAGAGGGATGTATATCTGGATAAAGGCTCCAAAACAGTTCCCAAATCATTCAGGAAGAAAGCAAGAATGGTAAAACAATTACATATGGTGATGTTCACAAAGAAAACAGGAAATATAGTCCACTGGGGAGAAATATAGAAGACGACTAAAACAGGCAGCCTGTTGTGAATGCAAACATGAAATCAGAAAAGAAAGCGATTCAAAACTCCCCCACAACAGCTCTTACAAACCACGAAGTCCAGAAAACCACCTAAGAAGCAAGCAGGCAACACTATGTACCTAAATGAATCCTTTTAAAATCCTCTTTGCTTTGTAGTTCATTCTACACCCAAATGGTGTGGGAAGGGTTTTTAAAGTAAATGTCTAGTGAAAGTTCAAGAAAAATTTAAGCAAAAAGGAAAGATCAGGTAAATATAAGTTAAAGAGTCACTGTTTTAGTAAAGCAGCAGGAAAGCTAAAGCAAACAATTAGGTCTTTTGTGCTCAAACAATTGGCTGGATTTGTGCTTGAATGAACACAGAAATTTTACGTATCAAATAAACTGTATTGAGAGTTGGGGTATCAACTTACATATGAAGAATATGACTAGAGATCAGTGCAGGAGGGGGTACACAACTGTGACACAGTACACTGGCCAATTTTCAGAATCACTGGCATCGAGACAGACCTTGACTTCAAGGGACACAGCTCTGCCTGTCCCAGCAGAGACATGCAGACAGGGAGCAAGATAAGAGCTCATGAAAATCTGAGTACAGGAAACCAAAGCTGGCCTTTCCCCGGCATTTTTTGAATGTCTAAATCAGCAAATCTTTTTTTAAGTAGCTTTGGGCATAATCTTTGAAACACAGATTTTATCTTCTTTCTGGGCACAGGATGAAAGAAATAATCACTTAATGCACCATAAAGAAAGCAAAAGGAACAAGAAAGGAGAGCATACTGAATATAGTAAAATAGTAGGAATGCACAAGGTTAAAAACAAGGGGAGAAAAAAAACTATGGTGGTAATGTGTGATTGGACAAAAGAACCTCAGTTAAACAAGGAAAGAAATCCCTCCTGGTCACACACAGGGTCAGAAATAATGCTGGGGAAAAATCTCAAGTACTCTGCTACTATGCTTAACAGAAGAAATGAGATCCTGCAAACTAAGCTTGAGAATTCTTAAATATGAAATTAGAGGAAATTATTCCAACACACTGGATAAATACAGCAGGCTCATCTGCAGCAGCATGCTCAGCTGTGGTTAGGCTATTAGAGACAGTGAGATTTTTGAGAAAACACAATCAATTGATTCTGAGACTGCAATGGGATCAATGCATCTGTGAATGAGTGTCACCAGCTCATCCTCTCCAATACTCACTGCCAGATCTGCAAGGTTAGGAAAGAGGGTTGTGTGACAGTAAATAAAGTCACAAAGGCCATTTGACTGCAGACTGAATGTATCAGACAGTCTCATGAGAAGGCACTGATTACTACTGGAGAGAAGTAATCCCTGGTTCCTGCAAGTGAAGGTTTCAGCACTAGTGCCTTCACTTTATAAAGTGTTCCAAAGATCTCTCTCACAACTGAGGCAAGTCACTATAAATCCTCTAGAATTTACTTCTTCCTGATACCCCGGACACCATCTCAGAATCCTACAAGAAATTCTTCTTGCCTCAGGTGCAAGGGAGTTCTCCAGCCTTTTATCTGAGAGAACAACCTCCAGTCAGAACACCAACCTTCTCACAATTTATTTTTCTCAATTTTCTAAACTTACTTCAATTTCAGGGCTGCTTCAGCTTCTGCTCTAGAGAGAGAATACTAGAGCTTCCCCTTTATATGAATCCTGCATTACCACCCACCTTTGATCCCTTTCCTCTCTCTACTTCTGCTATTATAATTTCACAGACTTTGCCAGGAGGAACCATTAGATCACTTAAGCAGGTCTCCAGTATAATGCAGGCACTAACTTCCACCCAGCTACTCCTGATGAAACCCATATACTTCAGTGAAATGAAAGCAAGAGATTAAATTGTACACTGCAGGAGACCCTGCAGCATGAGCCGCACTGGCAGAAAACTGGGCAAAAACACATGCAAATGATTCCATCAGGAAACAACAGCCTCCACTGCAGAGAAAGTCAGTGAATGTTACTCAATTTGGCATTAAAACCCCACTTCTTTCCAACACAGACTCTAAAAGTAGAGCATGAAATATGTAAAAATGATTGATAATCTAATTCTCCCTTAGATGTCTTTGCTATGTCTTATGCAATGAAGACTTTCTCTAGCCTTGACTAACTGCTGGTGTTTAGGAGAGAATAAAAAACAAAATACAAACAAAAACCACCACAGAACAATGTGAACAAAGGAAAAAGCCCTCCCTTACTCAGGGAGGAGCAGAAATTATGCTATGATTTTGTTATAATTACTGTCTTAATGCCACTGACACAAATTCAGCAACATCTGATCTGTAGACTTGCTTCTGAAACTTTTAAGTATATACACAGTAAGTTTACAAGTCAAGCCACAACGGTCCTACCCATCTTTACAAGTACTGGTACAAATGCTTTACTACCTTCTCAGATGGAGGGCTAGAAACTTATGGCAGGATGGAAACCACACAGCCCAATTCTCACACCACTGGGTTTGCACAGTGCTTTCATAGGCAGAGACTGTTTCACAACAGCAGGAATGATGCCTTCCAACAGGACATCTCAGCAGAAGTCCAGGCAGGATTCCTATACCAACAAGCAAGGCACACTGCACCCAGAGGATCAGCAACCTCTCTTGTTGGTCTACCTTATGAAAAACATCTTATCTCAGGAAAAAAAAAAAAAAGTGACTTAATGACACTAATGACAAATATGTAGGAAACAGGCTAACAGCTCAGAAGCTTTTGCTATAGGGAGCTGAGCCTGAGGTAGGCCTAAGGGACAGTGACCCCATTGATAATTAAAAAGGACAAAGTACTTGACTAAGCCAATTACAGACTTAATTAATATATGTACTTTGAAAATACAGAATAAGAGATTTTAGGCAGCTTCCAATGACCTCTTCATGACGAATTCTATCCCAATTACACCAGCAGTGATTAGATGTTTGCCTAGTTAATGGTCAATGCCTTGGATGATGTGATACATAAATTCATTTTCACTAGCTTGTTTTCATTTTATATTGCAACCTCTCAATCCTAATCCTGTTCCTGTTCCATTCACAAATATTTTTAAAAATATTTCCCAAAGAATTATTTGTATCCATCAATTTTCAGTTTATGAAATTAAATACACATTACAAAAAAAAAAAACAAACAAGTAATGACCTTGTCTGGCTGTAAAGCAGATGAGCAACATGAAGGTCCTCAAATAGCATTAACAACATAAGTGAGCACAGAACCCAATGCTGGGACAGCCCCACAGGCTGGAACAAGGTACCTACTTAATCCAATTGCACCACTGAAACTTCCACTTCCAGACTTGGCCAACAGCACCAACCCTATAGTTGCTGCACCTGCCAGCTGGCTCCAGAAAGTTCTTAGCAAGGCATTTTCCCTGCCCCCTCTTTTTTCACTCCAATTTCTAGGGATGTGCCAGCTGCTAATTAGAGCGAGGCAGAACTAGCCTTAGTTACTCTGATGTACCCACCCGTACCTGGGTAGCCTCTCCCACAGCTCCTCAGTCAAACTAGGAAATATCAAACTTAAGGAGGAACCTTAGCTCTAATCTTGAGAAGTCAGATTTCTTCCCCATAGATATGTAAAAGGTTACTGTCAGCTGCAAGATATAATTTAGAGGAACATTCAAGCCACCACTTCTTTCCAAATACTCCATTGTCCTTAAGGCAAAGGGCTGCATCCTTGGTGAAACACCACCTCCTCTGCAATTCTGTTTGCTGTCCTGCTCCATTCCCTCCTGGCACTACAGTACCAAGCTCACTATGAAAAGCCTTGCTCTGCGACAGCAGAGGAGGGATGAAATATCACACAAGAAAATACAGCATGTCTAACTTTAGCTTCCCTCTAGTTCTGATGGAGTAACTTCAAGGGCAGCAAAGAAGTTGCAGTCTGCTCCCATTAAAATGCAGAACAGTTTCCCCTGAACAACTTCAATAAGAGAACTTTACATTAGGAAAAGCACACACCACTGAAATCAGACAAAATACTCATAAGAGAAGCACTGTGATTAAGGGAATGTTTTCAACATGTGCTGTAAAGTTCACAGTGACTTACCCAACCTCTACCCTATGGCAATACTATGAAAATCCAAAGGGCTGGCACAACAGTAATGGAAAATGAAGGTAAAAGACACGGAGGGGAACTCCTACAAGTTAAGGCGGTCAGTACTCACTGTGGAACAGCATTTGCCCCTGCTGCTCTTCCCTTAGAAGAACAAAAGGACAGCTGTGTAGGCAATGCTTGCCTTTTAAACAGCTAAATGCCTCTCCCTGTGCCTACATGTAGCCCAGTGCCTAGAGGCCAGCTATCACACCCACGTATAAGGGAGAAATGAAACTAAAAGCACTACACTCTTGTATTCCATCTCTTATAAGCTGTGAGCCATCATGTGACTACAGCCTGTGAGGAATCTCAAAGCCCCCACCTGCAGCCTATAGGGCATATGGGGCAGAAATTAAGTTTACCCACACAATAAACAAAACAGCAGGGGAGCTGTGAAGTTTTGAAGGAGTATGATCACTACTGTGATAAACATGGTGATTTTTACTACTGAACAGATTTCCAGCCGTAAGACCTCAAAATAATTAACTAAATCTAACCTGAAGTGATGGTAAGGTCAAGCTTGAACATGCCTTAAAAACTGGAAAAAGTTGAAAGTGTCCCTTGAAGTAACCAGACGATGCTGGGACAGGAGGGAAAGGAATCACAATCAACATGATAAACATATTTCAAAATGTGAATATTAAAAGTTAGCTTTGCTGCTGTCAGACACAGAGGTGCCTCCACGAATGCACATGTACAGCACATCTTTCCTACACTAAGATTGCAGGATAAATTGTCACTTTAAAATGGGCAGGCACTACAGAAAGAACACAAGACACTATTGTTGACTCGTGCTGAAAGCCAGGAAAAACATAAAGACTTTTTAATAAGACAATTCTAAATTATTTAAATAGCACTTAATGCTTCTACCATTTTATCCTTTACCCCACTTACACTCTCATTAATACCACTTACTTGCTAGCCACAATAGCTTTGTGACCAAGGCCATCTACTGGTGAGTGGGGTGTGTGAATTAATGGGAGGTTTGTTGGCCAGATTTAATTAGTCTTTGTCAAGATTTAGGCACATGTATTGAAATTGTGCCAGGCAGCTGCCAGGAGTTATTAAATATGATCACAGTTTTGGATGAACAAATAAAAAAATTAAAATCCTCTAAAAAAATCCACAACTCCACATGGACCTAAAGAACCATGATGTTGCCCAGGGGAGAAGTGTGGTACTTTCAATTTGCATCCAGACACCATGTCACCTCACTGCTCTGTGTAAAATGAATCAGACACATCAGTGTTCCTAAGAGATACGAATTTTACCCACAAAATCACTACCAAATCTGGTAACATTGTTTTCAAGAATTAATGGTGTCTGAATGGAAACATTTGTAGGCTAAAACTGCAAACATTTTAAATGGGGATTTAGATGGGGATTTACTGGCTGCACACCATAGTTAGAACTGCACTTATCCCCAGGCAACAGAAATGGACAACAGGCAAGGAAATGGAAGGGAAATTAAGCACACCCATATCCTAACACACTGCCATTTCCAAGGTGATGTCTGACATTAATCAGCAAGGGAAACTGGGAGCAATAGCATGCTATGACACACAGCTCCCCACACTGTTCTACTGTTACCTGCTGAGCATCGTTATTCCCAAATCAAGAAGGTGTTTTTAATAAGACACTTCCTTTAGCTCTTTTTTCAAACTCTTAAGTTAGCATTATGATTTTTAGATAAAGGTGACAGCACTGGAAATCCCCAAATTACAAGACAATATTCTCTCCATCTTTGAGATGAAGTTAACCCTCTACTCATCCTTTTTGCCATAAGAATTTTGGGCAACCTCGATACCATAGAGAAATATATTCACACTAGGAACTTGCTTAAAGGAATTAAAATAATTTCTTACTGCTACTTTCGGACAGAAACATAGAAACCAGAAGTTCTTGTTTTGCTTGAACAAATTACACAGAAGAAAAGTATTTCCACAAGAGAAAATGTGGATGCCATAAAATGACAAATGCCCTTCAGTGGCCATCACTTCAGTCTGATTAATTGCTATGACGATCAGATTTATGACAGAATGTTTGGATGGCAGGTAAAAGGAGTCAAACCTTCCACATTTGTCCATTACAAGTTGGGTTTGGGGCTGGTTTGTGAGGGTTTTTCTGGGCTGGAGTGGTGTTTTTTCTTCTGAGGCCAGTATTAGACTATAAATCCAGTGTAATTACACCAGTTTTATTCAGTGTGGGAGAATGCCATTCTCCAATACAGCAAGCTTAGTAATTTATATGCCTTTCTGATTTATTTATGGTGCAATAAATCATGGCTAGTTCTGTGTCTGTCTGAGATTTAAAGTCTCCAGGATAATTTTTTAATTGAAGATCAGAAGCCGGGAAAAAAACCCAATCATCAAACTGCTGCCCCCTTTGGCTCCAACCCACAAGACATAAACAACTTCAAAAGAATAAGATAGTGCATGTAAATTTCCAGTCCCATCTTTTGCAGCAAAAGCGTGTTATCAACTAGTTGATAAACTTTAGATGTTCTTCTCATTAAGTCATTGGATCAAAAGAGCTGAACTATGGAAAATTTAATTTATACCTTCAAGTACAATTACTGTGAATCACAGTAATTACTCTTTACACTTTCACAACACTGCACTAATGTCTACAACATGCCTTGCTAGCAAGTTAGCTTTATATTTGAAGTTGATATAGGGGATGAAGAAACCTGTTATGAAGTCCTGTTGATTTGCATAGAAAAGCCTCCAGCTACTCATACCAGGATTCTCATGTTCCAGAAACCAGAGATAAAGTGACAACTAGGAAATTGTTCAGTTGCAACATCTAGTTGTAAGAATTTGGTCATTTCTTTAACACACACTTCAAACAGAGGACTTAATTTAACTTCACTCTCAGGTCCTCTTTTAAATCATGTCTTCAACTGATTTTTCTTCCATAATTCTCTAAGGAATGGGGGTTTTTTCTGTTTTCCAAAACATATATATGCGTTTAAAACATATATATGTTTGATCCATTTTCCCAGTGCAATCCTAAAAGCTTTTTCTTTCCACCAATCCTGTAGCAAATACTAATAGCAGCTCTAACTTTCTTAACCTCAAATATATTCAAAAGCAAGATTACCTCAAAATGAACTGCTGAGACTAGACAAGCTAAGAAGTCCATCTACCTCTACTTCATCTTGCATATTATTCAGTTATATATTGTACAGTTCCTAGGGAAAGAAATAAATACAGGAAAGTAACTCAGAAGGGCCATCAGTCATTTAAGTGTTGTTTATTTTCAAACAGTATCATTTCTTCTCAGAATGTAAAAAATTGACATATCCATTACACCTGCCTGAGTGAAACTGTGCTGTCTAAATGCCTTGGATGAGCACTGGAACCAATTAAATTTCTGTCCCAGGAAAAAAGGCTTTGCTTCAATGCTGAACGGTATAAGCTTCAGAAAGAATTTTTGGAAATCATACATAGAAAATTCATCCCTCTTTTGGAGGAAAGGGCAGGAAGGGAAAAGAAGACCCAAAAAAGCCAGGTATTTGTTACATCAAAACAATTACAGTGGTACATAAAAAGGCTGTAGAAAGCATTTATTCTAATAGCCTTGGATGTTCAATCCGTGTAATAGTCCAGTCTGGTTTTGCTCCTTCTGTAAACTCCCTCTGGAACCTGAAAAAGGAAAATAATAAGTGAAGAGCTATTAAAATTTACTTGACTTTGAGGAGCGACTAATATGATAAGAAATCATGAAGAAATATTTCACTTCAAACTTATTGCTGTTAAAGCTACTTAAACTTTAATGCTTATACCCCCAAAATGGAAGATAAAAATTATTTCCATAGTAAGAAACAAAATGCAGTGACTTCAGAGTGTTTTGGTTCAGATCCCACAGACAGGATTAAGCAGCAACAGTAAAGACCCTGATATCAAGAAAGCACTCTGTTTTCACAGCAGGAATATGCACAGCAGGAAGATCTTGATCTGTAAATAAAGGGTTTCATTTAATGGGATGGTAAGTGAAGGGAAGTCATGAGCTCCATATTTTACCTGAAGATTTTCATCTTTCCTGAAGTGTATTTTAAAAGGTAATATATTTTCAGAACTACATCAGAGATCAAGTCAACAGCAGTACTGAGTCTCCCTATCTAAAGATAAGTCTGAGCTTCAAGCTGAATTCTCATGTCCTCAAATAACCTGCATGTCATGGACAAGAGCAGTATAATACCATTGCTTTGCAATCATGTACAAATCCACTCCTGCAAAGTGGGACTGGGAAGGTATTTAGGCTTTAAGGGAAAGCTCTCAAGGTTAAAGGAACTTCAGAAGCCTCCAGCTCTAAGGAAGATGCTGAATTCAGCTAAGGGATGCATCCACAACAATTTATCCAGGCAAAAAGTACTGATCTCCTTGTGAGTGTTACCTTTGTTTCAGAGGTCCTCATCACCTAGACTCCACATTTTCAATTTCAAATGTCGGTGTAGACATCCTTGATCATACTGCATTTATCACACAAAAATCCTCACTTCTCCCAGCTTCTGAGAATCTTACTTTCAGTATATTTTGCCAACTGTGTAGATATTTTCTGCACTGCTCTGACATCAGCACACCAACACAGACTTTATTTATAAGCATTCCTATGAAAATCCATCTTCCTAATGTGTGCTCTGAGGATCATAAACCTCATTCAGTGCTCCAAATACCACTCTTCCTCATAGAGAAAGAGTTCCCATCAAAGTCAACTCAGAAGCAAGGAAATAACATAATGACACTAGGGGTATTAAAAAAAAATTGGCCCTAAAATCAAAACTGGAAAGTTGGATGAGAATTAAAAGCACCAGGTTCTGCAGTGGCACAGTGGCAGTGCTTGCAGAATTGCCTACCCCACAAGTACAGTTGGGACATGGGAAAAGAAAGGGACCAGCAAGCTTACTCATAGTTTGCTGTTAAAAGATGTTTCTTTTCTTTTGTGTTTTCATCTCCAAACACGATCTGGAAGACTTTGGCTGCACTTGGTACTTCATCAGGTAGATTAGCACCATTCAGATACCAGAAGCACATCAGGATGCTAACAAACTTTCTTCCTGTTGGAAATGAATCAAAACTTAAGTTAGATCTCATGATTCTCATCAGTCAAATACTCCTGTTTGCTACCCAGCATATATTCTAGTGAGACCCTGGAAGGACAGCTGACTTCAGCCACAAAGAATACAGGACAGAGTAATGAGTGATAAAGCTATTTTATGCCATACTCATGCTGCTGAGCAGTAATAAAAACAGACTCGGTAAAAATCTGTAAAAATGTATGTATTTTATCATGAGCATGGTGTGACAGTGTATATAATGATACTGTATCAAAAAAAAGTTGGTTCCCACAAATTCCAAAGCCAACTACTGATACAAAAAAATGTACATAGAGTAGTTCAAATATGGGAGCAATATAAGAAGGAGAAAATAAATTCCTCTTTCTCAAACCAGGAAAAATGCTGACTGGGTCTGACAACTTGAAATGCTCAACTGAAGACCCAGGATTAGACCCACGTATCATCTCCACTGTGTCTGACAGTGAACAGAGCACACAATGCTGGTATCCAACCAAAAGAAAAACTTGCTTGAGCTCATCATTAGCTTAAAAAACCCCAAACCAATCAAGGAGTCCTAGAACAAAGTGTATTTCATGACAGAAAGACTAAACCAGCAAAATTTATTTCATTATCCAGCCTTTACTATACTTCTTGCAGGATGCATTTTCATTGTTGAAGCAAACAGCTTTCAGCATATATTAGAATAATTGTTTTTGAGTGGTTTCACATTGTTGAGGACTAATAATATAAAATTCTGTGCAAAAGAAGAGGAATAAGCAAAAACCAGACAGAAGTCAAAACAGTACCATGATGTATTAGCAATCTTCTGTCTCTGGTTTAAAAGGAAATTAAGAAATTTTACATGGATGAATTACAAACAGAGACACAAGGAATAATAATCAGTACTCAAAACCACATCTGCATGGAAAATGTCTGTTTAGTACCAAAATCAGGAAATAAGACTGCTCATTGCTGAAATGTTTTATGTTTCTAAACATACCATCATCATCATAGTAAATGCGAACATCTCCTTCTGTTGTGTACATGATTGCATCAATGTCGGCTGCTAAAGCATCCCTGTGGCTGTCAGGGAGCAAAGAAATCTTTTCCTTCAGCACCTGAAGTACCTAAATTCAGAAAAACTGTCACTTAGTTTTTCATTACGAAATTTAAGTAACAATCTATTTCTACTGCAGTTAATAAAATGAGCTGTACTGCTAAAACATTTGTCTAACACAAGTAACAGCTAAAGTGAAAAAGCGCTGGGAAGTTTGGACATTCCTAAACCCTAATTCAGCAGCATTGAAGAAGGCCATTTACTACTCAAAATAAACAAAAACCAAGCATCTTAAAAAAATGTCTAGAAAAGGTACTGTCAAAACAGCAGCAGCAACACAAGCCATGTCAGCCCAGCCCAGTCCAGCCAAGCTTGCTCCCATAATCAATCTCTGCCTTCTCACCACCGAATTCTTGCCATGTTCAGGTTCCTTAGCTTTTCATTCAGTAACTTTTAACTATATCTTTCACAAATTTCTCTGAAAATCAGTTTCATTACCAATGAGTTTATCTTTGCTATTTTGTGATCCACACTCCATTCAGAAAAAGTTTAAACACTTGCAAGTCAGAACAGACTGAAAAATTGTTCCCCTGGTAATTCATGTCCTTATGACACTCACATCCATATAATCTACGTGTCCTATGATCCACACAGCTGTGTTAAGTAGGAAATGGTGGGGTGCAACAACTGCACAGAGGTAGCACCACAAGAGAAAGTCAAGGAAGGATGAAACTGCAGAACTTACTTTTAACTAATACTCATTTTTTACCCTAACTTGATCTACCATTTTTGCATAACAAACAAATGCAGAGGTTATATGGAAGCAAGAGGCAATCTTCACAAGGAGACGTTGGTTTCTAGTACATTTTGCAGGTACAAAATTCACTGCCCAAAGAAATGATAAAGTAGTGTGGGATCACAGCCTCATCTACTACATCCTTGGCTTACATGAAGTCTCTGCATCAATGTAAACCCAAAACATTTACAGTGACCAGAGCAAGTTCTTTCAAGAAGAAGCAGAGGAGATGCCCTTTCAAAACAACTGCAAGAAACAAACTCACGTTTTATTGCTATCTCTGTTCAGAGAGGAGGCAAGACTGTTCAGAGGGGATGCACTAGAACAGCACCAGAGTTTTTGCTGCAAAGGCATGGGTGGCAATAGGACAGGCCACGCTGACATCCTGTAACAAGGCAGACATAGACCTGGAGAGTCTCCTCCACTTGACTCTGATGCATCTGCTACCTCCATGCCCTGGGAAGGCCAAGACAACTTCAGCAATTAAAAATTCATAAGAATACAGAAAACACAGCACTGATGTTTAACCAGGTCAGTCATATCCCTAAGACCATGACACAAGACTGAGGCCTTCCAGCCAAAACCAGTATGATCTGATGGGGGTGGGAATGTATCAGTGCAGCAGGGATGAGCACAAATCAGTTTCTTTCTTCACATGGATTCTGGTGCACAGACTGAGTCAGCTTCAGCTACCTGCCTACACCTAGAGACACACAATTCCACCTGCCACCCAGAGCCCGCTGCCTTTCCGTCCTTCCTGGTACACCAGCAATCCTTGCAGCGTTTGGTCCTCATGCTCAACAGCTAAAAGATATCTTATTCTGTTTCAAATACAATAACTTCAACTTAAGTCTCATGCCTTGAAATTAAACCTAAAAAAAGCTTCAGGACAAAAAATTGCCCATCCTATGTCACGTTAGGCTGTTTGTCCCAAATTAAACTGAAGTGGCAACTTGTGCATAATGACAGGCTGAATGCATCCAAAATAGACAATCAGTTGCAAGAATAGGAAATGGAAAGCACTTACCTCTGCTGAAACAAGTTCTTCCAGCAGGTCAAGTTTACGCTGAGACAGCAGCTTTGAAACAACAGAAAAGGCCTACCAAAATAAAACAGAAACAAAACCAATGAACAAGTAACTCTAGGCTGGCTTATTTTCCAGACAAGTCTGTAAGTATACGATAAGCTACCCAAATGTTCCATTATTTAAGATTTCAATATTTGCAGAGGGTATCACTGTTGAAATGTAATCCCACCAGCATTACAAGAGTGATTTCATGAACTGATAAAAACATACCATTTCTTTTCAACCTCCTATTTAAAACATCGAAGCTTACAATATGTAAGTGAATTCATAGTTTACAAAAGCAAAAAAAAAAAAAAAAAAAAAAAGCTTTGCAGTATTTTGTATGTTGCTTTTAATTCTTTTTGATAATTCAATCAGTCTATGTCTTTCCCTGTAAATATTCTGTTCCTCTTTTCCAACTCATCTTCTGGTTTCAGTCAAAACTGATGCTGCAATTTACAAATTTTCTTTAGTAACCTGGTTTAGTCTCTAGACTTCGGGAAGCTCAACTCTCCCTTCTCCCCTCAATTTTGCAGGTATATCTACATATTCAAGAAGTGCACTTCTGAAGGACAGTACATTTAGGACTCTACACCAAGTAAAAAAAAAACAAACACCAGAACAAAACCCCAAAAAAACAGGCTAAGGTAAAACAGGTGGTTTTGCACGTGTTAAATTATTTGTTGTAGGTTGTGGGTTTTTTCCTCTCTTGTACTGGTCCTAATCATTTTAACATTCTGTCTCCCGATGGGTTGTTTTGAGCTGTTTTTTTTGTTAAAAATAAATATAATAATATAAATTTTCCAACACCTAACTCTGTAATTTTTATATGACTAGTTACTTACCTCTTTGACACATTCTGTTGACAAAGCTCATAAATATGGAGGAATAAATATATACACCAGCTTATGCCTGTCTAAGCTTTATCATTTCAAGAAAACCTGCTAAAAGGAGACACACTTCTCCTTAAAGTCTCTATAACATTTGGAAGCACCTTCCCTCATGCTGCTTTGGGGGATGGCTTAACCGGTTCATTTTAATTGTGGAATCTGGGAAAATAAGAAATTCCTGAAGAAAAGTACAGCTCTGCTTATATCATTTGCCTCCAAGTGTGGTGCCTGGAGCCAGCAGTGGGGAACTCCATACGTTTTACACACAGGAGAACATTAGTGCTATGATGACCACACAGAATAGCATCAAAAGCAATTTTTTTCAGGGAAAAGGGTTGTCAAACATTGAAATGAGCTGCCCAGGGAGGTGGTGGAGTCATCATCCCTGGAGGTGTTTGACAAAGTGGTGTTTGGGCATAGGTCGGACTCAACGTACAACACAGCCATAGAGCTCCTGGAAAGGGGCCAGCAGCAAGGATTGGGGGACTGGAGCATCTCTCCCACAGGAAAAGCTTATGGGACTGGAGCTGTTCAGCCCCAAAAAGAGATGGCTGAGAGTGATCTCATCAATGTGTATAAACATTTAAAGTGGGGCGAGTGCCAAGAGTACGGAGTGCCAAGGTTCTGCTCGGTGGTGCCAGGCAACAGGACAAGAGGCAACGGGCAGAAACTGATGCAGAGGAAGTTAGTTCCACCTGAACACAAGGAAGGACTTCTTTACTGTGCGTATGACCGAGCACTGGAACAGAACAGCCCAGAGGTTGTGGAGTGTCCCTCACTGCAGATATTCCAGACCCATTTGGACATAATCCAGTGCCATGTGCTTTAGGACGGCCTTGCTGGAGCAGGACGGATGGAGCAGATGGCCCGCTGTGGTCCATTCCTACCTCACCGGTTCTGAATCTGAGATAATATCCGAAGTCTTCTCCAGCCTAACAGGCACTATAATTCCATGAAAGTACCCGCGAGCATCGGCAGCCCTGGGGGGTGGGTCGGCAGGACCTTTCCCCCTCAGGGCGGCCGCTCTCCTCACCCCGAGGCCCCAGGCCAGCTCACCTGCTTGGCCCCCCGCGTGAACTCCTCGATGCTGAATTCCTGGTCAAAGTAGAGGCGGATGAGCAGGTAGTAGAAGCGGGTGCGGAGCCAGGCGAAGGGGCTGGTGATCCTCACTACCACTACACGCCGCTGAGGGCCCTCGGTCCCAGATCCGGCGCTGCTGGCGAACCGAGCGCTGGGCTGAGGCGGGCGGGTCCGGGCGAGGCCCCGCGGGCCCNCCGCGCCAGCCAGCGGACACGGCCCGGAGCCGCGCAGCGCAGCGCCATGATGGCCCGGCCCCGCCCTGTCCTCCCCTATTGCCGCTCCCCGGAAACACGGCCGGGCCCGCCGCTGGTTCCGCGTAGGCGGGAGCGGGGCGGGCGACGGGCGGCTCCGACCGCACCGGGTCAGGGGGCTCGGGCCCGGGCACATCCCGAGAAGGGAGAGTCCCCTCTGCTGGCCCCGTGAGGCTCGACTGCGGTTCCGTGCCCAGCTTTGGGCTGCTCTCTACAAGAGAGACAAGGAGCTGCTGGAGAGGGTGCCGCCGAGGCCACCAAGATGAAGGGCCTGGAGCATCTCTCCTCATAAGGAGAGACTGCGGGAGCTGGGCCTGTTCANCCGCACCGGGTCAGGGGGCTCGGGCCCGGGCACATCCCGAGAAGGGAGAGTCCCCTCTGCTGGCCCCGTGAGGCTCGACTGCGGTTCCGTGCCCAGCTTTGGGCTGCTCTCTACAAGAGAGACAAGGAGCTGCTGTAGAGGGTGCCGCCGAGGCCACCAAGATGAAGGGCCTGGAGCATCTCTCCTCATAAGGAGAGACTGCGGGAGCTGGGCCTGTTCAGTCTGGAGAACATTGTGAGGGGATCTCTCGAATGCATACAAATACCTCAAAGGCGGGTGCCAACAGGATGGTGCCAGACACTTCTCAGTGGTGCTCAGTGACGGGACGAGGAGTAATGGCCACAAACTAAAACATACTAATTTCCACCTCAGCTTGAGAAAGAGCTGCTTTACGTTGGGCTGGCAGAGCACTGGAACAGGCTGCCCAGGGAAGTCATGGAGTCTCCCTTTCTGGAGACATTCAAACCCCGCCTGGACACGTTCCTGTGTCACCTGCTGCAGGTGACGCTGCCGTGGCAAGCATTGGACTCGAGGATCTCCAGAGATCCCTTCCGACCCTGACAATTCCGCGATCCGCGGGCTCCCGGCCCTGCCCAGAGCGAGCGGCAGGAACGCTTGTGCGCGGGCTGTGCTTTCCGGGGGAAGCGGCCGGGCGGGGCGGGCGCGGTGCCGCGGCCATGGAGCGGCGGGAGCAGCGGGCGGTGGCGGTGGAGCGGCTGCACGGGGTGACCCGGGAGCGCTTCCTGCGGGACATCTACCCGCGGGTACGGGCCGCTCGGAGCGGCACCCACCGGGGCGGTGGGGCTCCACGGGGACACAGGGCGTGGCGGGAGGTGTCCGCGGACCCTTCCTCGGGGTTTGGGTTTGTGTGTTCCCGGAAAGGTGCCCTGATCCATTGAGGGGAGTGGGAGCTTAGGAACTTCCATAGTCAGGTCCTGTCTGAGGTGCTGGCGAGTTCCGACGGTGATCTCTGAAGGGTCCATTTCCTTTGGCAGTGGTTAAAAAGTGTAATCGTTAGTTTTGTTGCTTTGCCATCTCTTACTTCCTGCTCCCCATACCCCGAACCTCCGATGTCCCAATTAAAAGCAAAGGTGTCTTTCTGCTTTTTGTCTGCGGGCTGGATCAAACCTGTTCGTGGTTGTGAGCAGTAAGGAACCTTGATGTAGGTGGAAAGAGCTGGAAAGAGCTTCTCTCGTGAGAACATAACAGCATTACCATAGCTCACAGTCTGCACCTTAACTGTGTGGGCTTTTAAGTGTTTTGTTCTAAGTCTTGGCTAGAAAGATTAAATCTATTCCTTTGTCTGGCTGGATTCCTCAATGGTCCCGGCACAAAGTGTGGGCTCTAATTGTCTTTGCCTCTCCATATCCTTCCTTACCCAACTGGGAAAGATCACGTAGTTAATAGTGAAACAGTTACATAATTTACTGCATTTTGTTTCAACATTCAGCATTTGATTTGCGTTGCTTGTGAGCAGATTAATTGTGACCTGGTGTAGTGGGTCCTGGCATTCAACTGACTTGTTTGTTTGGATGTAATTTGAAAAATTAATTCTGTTTTTTTCCTGTTGGATGCTGTGATCATTTACCATTGCATTTTTGTTTTGTTTTGTTTTGTTTTTATTCCTTAGAGAAAGCCAGTAGTGCTGACGGGACTGGAACTGGGCACTTGCACTACCAAATGGACAACAGAGTACTTGAGCCAAGCTGAAGGATCTAAAGAAGTAAAGATTCATGTTTCTGCAGTGCCACAGATGGATTTCCTCAGTAAGAACTTTGTGTATAGGTACTTCACTCCAAGGCCTCTTGTAATTTAAAGGCATGTGCTTGTAACTTACAGACATACAGTGCATCTGTTTGAAGCTGAGGGTGGGAATAGGAGGATCGTTTGTGAAAACATTACATTCATTATGTATCAAAGGGTTGTCCTAGATTTCTCTCTCTTCTATTTATTCTACACCCTGAATAAATACAATGAGGATGAAATAATGGGCCAAACAGCACCTTAGAAGTGATGTCATGAAGAAGTGTTGTAAATGTATTTTGTCAGAGCACTCTTGTAGGAAATATCAGCCTGGCACTTGCAGCTGTTACTTGAAAACAAACCAAAACATCCTTGATACCTACAGTTGATGACCTGGTATTTTGATCTGGTTATATGGTGCATTCTCAGTGTTACCGAATAGTGGTAATTTCTGACTCACTGTGAGTCTGATCCCCTTTGAATGCTGGTGTGTGTGTGCCAGCCATTGTACTCCAGTCCAGAAAGGGTGTAGCTAATTAAAACCAAGCTCCTTTCAAAGTTAGCATGTGCAACTTTCAGAGTGTTCAAACCACTGGACACCACCCATTTCACCAGCACTTTAATCTTGATGTGGGCCACAAAACCCCTTGATCTCCTCTGGAGCTTCTCTTTTGTAAGTGCCAGAACATTTCTTCAGAGTTCATCTAATCTCGGTTATTGTGTTGTCCTTCAAGGGTAAATGCCTTTATTTTAGCAGTCCTTTGTCTTCCCCAAGTGGGAACAGGATGTGCTCAGTCTGTTAAACTTCTAAGCAGATGGGAGTGTGTGCTGTAGGTGTAAGCATGCTACAAGTCTCTGAGTGAAGCCTGTTGTTCAGGGTATGAACACAAGTTACAATCATGATGGATTCTGCTCAGTGCAGAATGAACTTTAGAGTCTCTGAAATTAGGTTGCACTTGACTAACTTTGCCTTATCTCCATACTTCATTTTCCCTGCTCTGTTTTGGGGTGTTTTTAGTATCTCTTGCTGTGAGCTCACATACAGTCGTCCTTGGGTCTTAGTTTCAGCAGGTTTGTAGAGAGCATAAAGACTTTCTGATGGTGTTTCATTATAGCAGGTGTCAGGATTTCACATACTTCATTTGAAATTCAGGAAGCTTTGACCTTTTCCCCAGCAAGCCCCTCATTCTAATCTAAGGGAAAATAAGTAAAAACAGAAGAATAGAAACTCTGAGGACTTAACATGCAGTTCCATTAGTTTAAACTGATGAACATAAGTAGCACTGCAGTTCTGTTGTAAGTTGCATGCTCATGCCCCTGTTTTTGTGTTGCTTCTGGAACTCATTCAGCCAGGTTGTGCCGTGCTACAGAAATCTGAATGTTTTTCTGCTGTTTTGGCTTTGTAAGCAGGTTCACAGAGAGGTCAGATGAGTGCCAGTGCCACTGTAAGGGGGGAGATGGGGTGATTGGGGCAGGTAGCAAGGGCAGAGCTGGGGTAGCACCAGATTGCATCAGTTCAAGCTGTGGTAGAGCTGTGCTCTCACTTTCTTCAGCAGCAAATGATAGAACAGTTTGGTAGAAGTCAGAGCATTGGGTTTTGTTTGGTTTTTCATTGACTTCAGGGGGTTTTGTATTTGCCTATTCCAAACAAGCCTAAAATGTTTAGAGAATTGGTTTAAGTACTGTCAGATGCAGTTTCACATTCTAGTATAAAAGATAACAGAATCATGAAAAATTTTGCATGAGAATGGATTCTTCCTAATTCTGGGTACTTGGTGGTTGCTCTGAAATGTGTTTACATGCAATAATTCATTGCCAAATACACCTAGTGTGAGATGGGGAGCTGCATGAATGTAACAGTGAATTCATAATAATGAATACATGTCCTGTTGCTGATTGTGCTTGGTTTGCCATTCAGCTATCATCTGATACCAAAATCTGTAAACTGTATGAAAAGCTCCCATTACGTAGATAAATACATAGCACTCCTACTGACTTCAGAGGGTCCAGCTCTAATGCCCAGTGACTCTTCTTGAATCTTCTGAAGTTGTGTTTAGTAAATTTAAGGAAAACTGCAAAGAAACATTTGAAAATATCGAGATTCCTGTGTTTTGAGGAGCTGAGAAAGCATGTATTAAAAAAACCCCAAACATATAACTGAAATAAATTTTATAGATGTACAAATGAAGGTAGTTATCTGTGTTCCTGCACAAATTAATAGCTAAAAATGCATAGATACAAACATGTGCGTCTTCCCTGTTGAAGTTCTCTGGATACTGAGCTTTTCTGCAAATTTATAAAAATGTTCAGTAAACAAGCCTAAAAATGACACACTTAAAGAAACAGTTAAGCAAGTATTGCCAGAGTTTGAGTCTTACTTTATCTTACTCAATTTTATTGTGGAAAATGTTTTGTTCTGTGTCTCAGACCATTCAGAACACCTAAGGTCAAGAGGGGGGTCTTAACAAAGTATGTGAACAGTTGATGAAGCTGGATTCGCAGTAGTTCATGGTGACAGGACAAGAGGCAATGGGCACAAGCTGGAATGCAGGAACACACAGACACAGGCTCTTTTACAGTGGGAATAATCAAACAGTGGAACAAATGGAATGGTTTGCCTAGAGAGATTATGGAGTCTCCATCCTTGGAGATCTGTGAAACTGAACTGCATGCTGTCCTGTGCAAGCTGCTATAGGGAACCCTGCTCTTGGCAAGGGGCTTGGACTGGAGGATCTCCAGAGGTGCTTCTGGCCTCAGCTACTGCAAGATTCTGTTTGGATGTATATTGGAACAATTCACTAAAACAGAGAAGTTTCTAAGTATAGGATTTCTGTCTTGAGAGAACTCTTCAAACACCTGCTGCAAACACTGATTAGCCACCATGTTAAGTTAAAAAAAAATGAAAGAGCAGCCTATTGCATCTTCCTTTATGCTTGATATGGTAAGGGAGCTTATTATAAATCTAGAGTTTAGACCATGTGTTGTTACACTGATTCATGGTATAAATTCAAATATTTATATTTCAGAACTCTGCCCTTTGATGTATTTGTACGAAGAGCAGCTGAAGTCAAGCACAAGGAGTATTTTCTTACTGAGGTAATTTCCTTAGTGTCACAGTTTCTTGTGCTGGTTATATGGAAAGTGATGAATTGTAATTTAAAGTCTTACTTCAGTAAAATACTTGACCTTTAACTTTCTTGTGGCTTGATGCCAAAGGAAAAAACATGCGAAGTAATTCTTCTCAGAAGTTTTTTTTGTATGTGTACAGTGTGGTTCACTTCAGTCGTCCTGTTTCTCTTAACAAAAACTGCTTACATAAGCAAAAATTCCAGTATAAAATTTAGAAATAAAACCTTGCTTTAGAATAACAACCATATCATTTGTGTGTTTTGCAAGAAAATGTCATGAAGATATTTTAGAATTTGATGACTATCAAAATACAAATCCAGATATATTGTAACATAATTTTTGAGTACCAAATGTGTGGTTATCTTTACATATCAGTGTTCAGGCTAGGGATTTTTCAGATAACTGTGATTGGGAAGAAAATAGTTTTGAATGTAGACATGCTTTTTACCTTTTATGCTGCATAGAAGTTGCTGTAAGTTTTGAAGCCAATCAAAATAGTTTTCTGCATCAGTATAATGAATAAGTTAAATTATAATCTGCATTTGCTTTGAGTCTGTTCAGTAACAGCAATGCTGAAGCAGTTGACCAGTCTCCCCACACTTTCCTTTTTGTTAACTTATTTTTCCCATTTCTCAAGATGAGCTGCAGGGATCAGTAAAGGGCAGTATAACAAAGCAGCTGAATTTGTATATGCGCTTTATTTGTTCTGTATTTTAATGAAATCCTGCATTTGATACATGAGAAAATATAAGCTCTTTTTAAAAGTGTTTGGGTAATTCTTATGGAAAAACTCCAAACAATTCTCTTTTTGTGTTCTCTTTAGGATGAAAAGTACTATTTGCGATCAGTGGGTGAAGATGTTAGGAAGGTGAGTTACTGGAGATTACAGTTCTAATATTGTAAAGAAGTTGCAGTTTAGAAATTTTTTTTGAAGTCTGTTGTCATACAACTTACTTAGGGTCACATGGCTTGTGAATCTGACTGGATTTAGGTCAGAGTACTTCAGTCTGTCTAGAATAGTTGCTGTTGCATGGGAACTTAGCTGATCACTGGAGAGTACATTGCTAAACTCCCTTTCTTTAGCTTTTGTTGTGTACTAATATGAAAGGACTTATGCTGATCTCTTGCTCCTGCAGTGTGACTCCTAGCAGGCAAGGTTAAGAGCAGCTCTCTGGCTGTTCTTATTAATGGCATTGAGCCAGTCAATGCTGAAAAGCATTGCTGATTTCAGGTGTTAGAAGTTCTAACCCCGTTCGTATGATTGGAAATGATTGTGAAGTGCTCCCCCATTTAAATGTGCCTAGATGGTTCTCTAAGAGTTATGGTCTTTCCATTTCAGGATATTGCAGATATCAGGAAGCAGTTTCCTATTTTAGCAGAAGATGTTCATATTCCGGAGTATTTTGAGAAGGAACAGTTTTTCTCTAGTGTCTTCCGCATCAGCTCAGCTGGATTACAGTTATGGACACATTATGATGTAGGTAATGCATGGGTGTAGCATAAAGTGTTGCAGATGCCATTACAGAGTTGAGATAGTAAGGTGCAAATCTGTCAAAGATTAGAGATAATAACGAGCTTCACATGTTTTGAAATAGTGAAATGAACCCCATTCAGTGGTATGGTGAATTTTAAATGTTGCATTGCAAGGGCGTGGTATCATAACTGGGTTTATGTCTAATTCCAGATTTGTAAAATTAAAGGATATTTTATTTTGTTTCCCTTTTTTAAATTTTCAGTTTCAGGTGAAAATCTGAAACATAGTAACTTTCAACATTTTTGTCTTCAACATTACTTCTCTCTTTTTTTTTTTTTTTCACTCTAATGGCCAGATTAGGATAAATTCTAGTTGTGCAATACACTGCCAACTGTGCAATGATTGTAGCAGTTTCTGGCTGCAATGCAATAGATTTCAAATAAGGTTGTCTTCTAACATTCTGCAGTGAGTTCTGAATAAATTTATTTATAAGATAATTCTTAACATGTAAAGGTTTTATTAATTCTCTTTTTTAAGCTAATAATTAGATTAGTTGAAGTCTGTATATTTAGTCACTCAACTTTTGGCTGACATCTCAATTATTATGCTCATCCCAGGTAATGGACAACTTCTTAATCCAAGTCACAGGGAAAAAACGAGTTGTTTTGTACAGTCCTCGAGATGCACCATATTTATATTTGTCAGGTATGCATGTCATAGGTATCTACTTCAGAGTTTGGTGGTCTTGGCTTTTCAGCTCACAAGTGCTGCACTGTAGAAAGTAATCACTAACAGATGACTTGGTATAAAATAAGTAATTTGTTCCTTTATCTCTGATTCTGTGTGCTTTAGTCAAAGCTGAGGAGAACAGCAGCTTTGCCTGATTATTTTAAATACCTAATTGAAGGAGTAAAATTTTCTATCTGGGTTCAAAATGGTTTTTCAAATGTCAGGAAAAGTGGTTCTAAGTGTTAATAAAGTTGCAGTTACAGAACAAATACAACAGGAGAACATCCCTTAAGTAAATGAGGGGTGCCATCAGGTTTCCCTGGTTTTGTGAAATAAACCAGTACTAAATTTGATGCAAGAACTGCCATTTCCAGCAGTATGATCATGCTTTGTTACTATTGGAAGAGTGGGAATATTTATTCATTGACATTTTCCTAGGTACTAAATCAGAGGTGCTGGATGTGGATAACCCAGACTTGGAGAAATATCCCCTTTTTGTTAAAGCCAAGCGCTATCAATGTGTTTTGGAAGCAGGAGATGTGTTATTTATTCCAGGTAAGTAGTAAATAGTTCCTGACTATGGCATAGTATTGAACAGTCTTGTCTCTTATTCATGATTTCTGGAGATGGTAAGAGGTTACTAAATTGGTTCTCTGTTATAAATAGAGGCATTGAAAGATGTTGCCAAAACTCATTTACTTCTTCCAACTATACAATTAAACTGGAAAATCCGTATTATTATGTCTACCTAGAAGTCTTACTTTCCCTCAAATGTACACTGTATGGTCCTGAATTTTTGTCTTAATGGATTAATACTATGAACTTAACTTCTGAAATCTGAATTTACTTCAGTGACTTGAGTTTTTTAATGACAGAATTTGAGTGAAATACCATTTCTATTCTTCTGTAGCTCTATCCCTTAAGCACTGTGAGGCACATGGTCTGATAAGAATTATGGATGGTAGAGTTATTATTACAAACTTTCTAAAGATTTATTATCATCTTTGGGGAATGGAAAGACAAGTCCTAATAATTTTTCTGCACCAGCAGAAAGCTGCTTCCTAGGCTGACTTGACAAATTCTGATAGTCTGGGAAAGGTATTTGAATTACTCCTATTGAACTACTCCTCCTTGTTACTGATTTTATTTTAACTTATCATGAGCTTGCAGCAGATATGACTTACCCTGTCACTTTTACATTATCTGGGCAATATAAACAGGTCAGTAAACAAGAAGATAATAGGTTTTTAGGAAGTTATTTTATAATAGTTTCTTAGCCTTGGACTTGTTAGCTAATTCTGAACTTGCCTTTATGTTTCTTCCTAAATAAAATTTGGTTACAGTCAGATAGTTCTATGTCACACTGCTGCTGGTCTCGGCATGTCTATTTTCTGTTTATGAAGTCCAGATACTTGTTTGTCTTTGCCAGTGGATGAGCAGAGTCACACTTGGGACACACTCAGCTCTCTTAAGACTGAGTGGAAGTATAGGGATTTTTGAGTCCAGAGAATGGTGCTTTGTCAGTATCCTGCAGTGCATATCACTGGAAAAAAAAAAAGATGTTTGCTGAATAATGTGTGTGGTTGTTATGAAGAAGGTAGTAGCAGCCTCTCTTCTTAACCTGAAAGAATAAACTTTGCTTTGAATGTCTTCAGCACCTACTGGCAGATAAGATGCAATAACCACAGTATTCAGTCTTCTAGCTTAAAATTCAAATATCCTAAATAGACCTGTTAAAACTGATGTGTTAAAGGTACTCAGTGAAACAAAGATGTCTTGGCTTCCTTACCACAGTCATGATGATTCAGCTGAAAAACCTCATGCCTTCATTATGAGATTAGCAACTTGCCTGAGTGACCTGGCTGATGCTGGTGGTTTCCATTAATGCCTGGACAGTATGTGCAAGCTTAGGGACTAAGTGCAAGTAGATATCTGCATTTAGAGTGGAGGTGAGCAAGGGAAGGTGTCTGTCTTTCATCATACACATGCTAATCCTTTGCTTACATTTGAATACCTCTACACTTCAGCAATTGTTACTTTATGAGAAGTTATGGATCAGCATAAATGTCTTGAAAAACTTCTTAAATTTTGTACAATGCAATATATTCATATGGATACTTATAAATAAATATACAGTAATTGAGGTTTTTCCTCAATTCGATTTCGTTTGTGAAATTCTGACGCTTGGGGTCACATGGAAGTTTTGGACAGTAATTTTTACTTTAGACCCTGTTGTTTCTACAGCTTTGTGGTTCCATAATGTAATTTCTGAGGAATTTGGAGTGGCGCTGAATGTCTTCTGGAAGCACCTTCCTGCTGAGTCCTATGATAAGACTGACACTTACGGAAATAAAGATCCCATGGCAGCCTCTAGAGCTATACAGATCCTGGACAGAGCATTGAAAACACTTGAAGAACTTCCTGAGGAATATAGGGATTTTTATGCTCGGAGAATGGTGTTACGTATCCAAGAGAAAGCCTATAGGAATGATTATGGATAAAGTAACACATTGGAATTCAGCAAGGTCTCTTGCAGGTAGAAAATTGTTATGTTCGTTTGGAAACTGTCCATACATACTTTCATACACTTTCTGTGAGACCAATAAAAACTGTTAATAAACATTCATCTGTTACAAAGTTGATCTTGTAGATTTTTTTTCTAGTTTTTCATGTGCAGTGAAGTCACGGTCTGCTTCATCTGGAGATGGTCTCTTTTCTACAATGAGGCAGACATTTGCAGTGCCTCCACTTATAACTATACTTCTTTGGAATATTCTACTTAAATTTTTCTGAACAAAGGTTTTGGTCTGTGGGCTGACAGCATGTATGCTTAGAAGTAACTGTACATCCTTGTGAATGCAACTTCATTAAATTTGAGGAAAGCCGTGGTGGTTTCTGAGGAGGTCTAAGCAAGCCACTGGTGGTAGCTGTAATGGTCATGGTTTCTTTTTAAGTAATAAGCTGGCAATTAGTGTAGGGAGTTTTCTTCTCCCCTTGTAGTGAGAAAGACTGGGTATGGGAAAAAAAGCAAAAACTAACCATGTCAGCTTACACTTAGAATTGTGCAGCAGCTTGACTGCAGTGTAAATTATTCACCCTTTTCCTGGCTCAATAATGTATTACTGGGGGGAAATCTTTTTTGTCACTGCCCCAGTGCAGTCAGACAGCATTGCTGTTCCTGCAGCTGTGAAACACTTGCCACTAGTGTGCCCCCATTCAGATCCATTCAGATACAGCCCTAGTATCTGCAATGGAGCTCATCCTTGTGGAGCAGACACAGAATCTGTTGAGAGCTGTATTTGACGTGCTCTTTGTTACCATATGAAAGGGGGTTTGCATAGCACCTTTTGGGATGGAGCCTGTTGTTTAGGCATTGTAGAAGGTTACTTTTTCAGCAGATTGTGGTGCTTACAAAAGGCCTGTGAAATAAAGGTGGGGATCTGACAAAAAGGATAGGCTAGTCATTGTCTCTTTGAATGCTATCTGATATTATTATTTGTGCTGTTCGGGGAATGCAGCATTTATCTGACTTAGGTCAGTCTGTTACTTCTAGCAACGTTTTTTGATAATTTTAACTTGTCAAAAGCTCTTAGACTAAATAAATGTGTAGTGTTAAAAAAGTGCTGGAAAAAAGCTTTCTTCAGAAGAGCAGGAGCTTGAACACTGCAGATTATTCTTCTAAACCTGTTCTTCTTGGCAGTTCAACACAGTGAAAATAGTCTGGTACCATGTGAATGGGCACCCAGCCACCTCAATGAATAAGCATGAATGGAACCAGCCAAGCGATCCTGACGGGCATCATTGTACGTTCTGAGGGTAGAATTTAAATTTGGGATCACAAATAGGTCTCCCAAAATTTTTGTTCAGAAAGGAACAAGGATTGCTTGTGCATACTGCTGAGACAGAATCTCTCTGCCCATTAGGCTGGGGTAACCTCTTAGCTTTGTTGGACTGGTAATGTCAAGGGCCCAGTCTGAATTGCAGAGGTGATCAGAGCATATTCTTTGTGTGTTAGACTGAATGGAGAGGTTCAGAGAGTCTGCAGGGCTCAACAGAGCTGTGTTCCAGCATTGTGCCTGCACAGCCATCACTTTAAACTATAACTGCCATCAGCTTCTCAAGATACTGGTACAGGGAAGTACTGTGCTGATGCCTCCTTCTGCCATTCCTTGGGTTTCCATTCACAAAAGGGGGGTGTTAGCTTGAGATTCTCAGGTCTCTTCCACACTCAAGTGTAAATTTTATCTTTGTGCTGCCAACTTTAGAATGAAGCCTGTATTTCACTTTTAAAGAGTTTCTTCAATTTGTTATTTAGTAAATTCTCTAAAACAGTTGTTCTGAAATGCTATAAAATAAGACTACAAGCATTTAAAAAATGTATTTTCTTATTTGAGTGTAATCTAACTAGTGATAAAAATCTGGAAGCTACTGTGTTAAAAAAAATTAAGTTACTTAGTGCTTTGTAACCACTGTGCAACATGGTGTGAAGCAGGCAATAAAGTGATGAATGAATGGTGAAAGCATTAAAGGAATAACTATCAGATAACTGTACAGTAAGAGATTACAAGTAGGCACACTTAGAAATCCATTACTGAAATCACACAAAGAATTATAGCCACTGACATTTTGTGGACATTTGTCTGTTAGAGATCCTGTCACAATAAAAAAGATGAAGTTGTGTTGACAGGTATTAAAAAAATAAACATTGATCATCTTAAGCATTCAAAGCAGCCACTTCAAATAACGTATTTGTAGGAGTTGGGTGATGCAGACTGCCCAGGACTGAAAGATGAGTTTACAGTTACATAAAGACATTGTCTGAAATCAGAAGTTTAAACTCAGCCTACCCAAACTTTGAATTACTCTCAAAATTTGGTGACTGAGGCATTTAAAATGGAAATTCATTACAAGTCAACACCTGAAAAGAATTATCTATTCTTAGCCATATAAAATATAAAGGATGACAAATTATTTCAGATGTAATTTATTTTAGTGTGCTTGCTGTGGAAACATTTCAATGAAAAAAAATTGATGTTGAAATATTTTTCTTGTCAAACAAATAAACACATCATTAAAAATCTGCCTATTGTGTTTGTGCTGACAGTTTGATGTACTTTGATGTACTTAGAACGTGTTCCTACACAGAGTATAGGTTAAGTGTCAAATTAAATGCCTAATGAGAAAGGCTTTGACCTCATCAGAAAGGATCAGAAATACATTTCTAACTTTTTTTTAAGGATAAAACTATTTGTCTCATTCACACTGTTGGTTTCACAAGACTGACTTGACCAAGGTGAGAATGATTTTACCACAGTAGAGGTGATATTACATATGATGTGATCCTAAAACACATTACTTCACAACTTCAGAAAAATTCCAGAATACCCTTGATTCTTTTTCCCCTCTCGTAAAAATGTATCTTCCCAAACGTGGTATCTTCCTGCAAATGATACAGGTGTTGAAGGTACACATTCTGAGACATAGCTTTTACAAGGGATTCTCTAAGTTGGTATCACTCAATAACCAAAGACTCTGGTGTTATTTGAAGGACAGATGAAGTTTTACATTTTGTTAGACAGTTACCCAAGTTTGCAGTAAAGGTCTACATTAGCATTTCCTATTTAACTTCGGGTCAGACCTGTCAGCAGGGATAGAGTCTGAGCTCTGTATGCAGGAATTTCTGGGAGCAACAACCTCTCATAAGCAGCGATTCCTGAGAGCAACAAGAGCAGATGACTTTGTTTCCAACTGCCCAGGTCTGTTCTCCGTGGCAGATTGAAGCCATTAAAAGAACTGCTCAGCCATGTCAAACATGCAGCTCCACGTGTGGTTCCACGTTTATACAAAAACACTCAGTTGCTTGCAGTAACAACACATATCATAGCAATGGACAATTCCTGCTGTGAAAACTTTCATACTTCAGCTGTCAAGCGGGACATGAATTGCTTTAAACTTCCACCACAAAACCCTGATGTATTTCTCATGATGGGGAATGGGAAAGAAAAGCTAGGGGCATGGTCTGTAAGGGATGCAACAGCTTTGTCTGACACCCAGGTTTAGAGCATTGCTCAGAGCATAAACTGGTGGGGGAGAAGAGCCTCGTCCTGCCCTTCAGCACTGTTTTTGTCTCTTTATTGGTTTTTTATGTCTTTCTTTAAAAACAACTCAGCTCTGAAGTGCCAAGTTTAACAAAAGAAACCAGCAATCATGACTGAAAGTGCTCTTTTGAGAGCCTACTGAAAGAAAGAAAATTTGTTCTGAACATTGAAGTAATGGCATTCCGTTCCTTTTCAAGTACTTAAGTACATGTTTATACATGTAAATTAAAATCAGATAATTTATTTTTTTCCTTTTTATTACCAGTTGCTTTTCTGGTCATTTGCTTAAGTAGAATTTGACACTTCTTGGGTCACTTGGAAACATGTAATCAAGCCCTAATGACAGGAAACTACAGAGCCATCACTACCTTATAACCCACACTACACTATAGTCAAAACGACTGCCCGAATCAGTCTTCCACAGTTTCCACGGCGATGTGGAACAGCTAATCCGGTGCAAGTGGGGTTTTTTTGTCAGCAGGAGGAGTGAATGACGCTGTTCATACCGACAGAATGAAGTGAGTCAGGAACAGTATGTCTGGCACCGGAAGAGGCAGTGCCTGTCTGATACATAGGTGTTACCGGATCTTCCATTACTGGCTTAATAACATCGTGTTACTTCATTCCAGTTAAAAACAGTCACCCTGCATCTGAACAGAGTTAAGAGACCAACAACAACAGAAAGCCAGTTTTGGTCTTAGGTTCTCCATCTGCAATATTGAAATGCGCCTAATTTTTCATCAGATTATGATCATTAGAAGTAAATTTTTTTTATTTAATCTACCATCCTTACAAAAAGGAAATGAGATTTCAATATAAGATTTAAAAGATTGTGAAGTAACTTTGAAGGTGATTTAAAGAGGCTGTCTCTTATGGATTGCAGTCTTGAGACACCTGCATTTGCTTTTGTATTACACAAGGGCACCAGACACATATTTGTGTTTGTGGATTCTGCTAGGCTGCAATGTACCCAAAAGTGTCACTCCCAACAGAGCACACACATCTCAAAATGTTCATTGTTAATAAATTCTTTTTTGTATTAACTGACAAGACCTCATTTAATTTAAAATACGTATTCAAAGTAAATTAATGGGTATACAATTAACCTCAGTGCTTCAAATTTCAGTCTGTTCAAGACAACTAATATTGGTTATGTGTAGAGATGAAGTAACTGTTACAGCTCAAAAAGAACCTGGGAAAATCTGAGTGTGTGCTCATGCACAATCATTTTTATCTGTGCATATCCCCAGTTACAACAGCCTAACTCCTGAACTGACTTAGCAGTCTTATTTTAAAAAAATTCTATGATTATTTAAATATATAGTACTGCTGTTACTTATCTCTCTCAGCAATGATGTTTGTTTAGAAAGACAGAACAGCTTCTCATAAAAGTGCTTGTGCAGGGAGGCAGAAGAATTTTATCAAGGGGAGGACAGAGAAAATTGCTCCTTTCAGCCACATGTTAAGGATGGAACCCTTAATCATCTTCCAAAATTAGGGGGTAATACCGATTAATGCATCAGCATTTGCAGAGATGTGATTAAATCAGTTCCAGATAGGAAGAAGTTTACCAAACTTTCTAGCATTTTAGATTCACACAAAATAAAATCATTTAAGTCATCTGGACAATTTCACAGAATCAAGCCTTGCTTTAAAAGAATTTAGCAATCACAGTTTAGAATCTGTTAGCATGTCTCAAAATCTGAAGAATGTCTTGTCTATTGTACCAGAAACAAGCATCTAATACAAAAAACACTAGTCATTACTAGGTTGTACTAAGGACTGAGTAATGTTGCTTACTCCATTAAAAAACAGAATTGTCTTGAACTACACCACTACAAGCAGGAGAGCCACCTAACTTTAGGTATTTACATCTAAGCTTATTAAAAACTGCCTTTACAGTTAATGTTGAAAAACAGGCATATGCAAACTATGACCAACTTCATCCTAATGAAGAAATCTCCCACCCTCAGCTGCTTCATGCCAGCTTTCCTGTGTTTGTGAGATGCCAGTAAGCTGTTTCAAAATTATGGATGCTGACTGCACAAATACAAAGCCTCCTTGAAGAAAAGTTATCAAATAAATCTGATTTTTTAAACTAGGTCTCCACAAACACCTGATAAAGCTTAATCCACAAAACTGCACATTCCTTGTTTTATACTCACATCAAAGTGGTTTCACCCATTAGAATTAGTTTATTTTCTACATAGTTTGCAAAATTTATTTTTAGCATGCATTGTAATGAATGACAGAGGCACATTCCAACAGAGTACTACAGCTGTTTAAAGAATGAAAAACAACCAGTCAGTTTTCCCTCCACAACACGAGGTCTCATAACAAGATTAGTTTTACAACAAAGTGCCTATTCTTCAAAGTAATGCAGCAACACTTGAGCCTATTTAACAGTTATTGTAGGCAGCCTCCATCAAACAGGTTAGTATTATTTTCACAGGACAGCCATCCAGAAACTTTTGAAGACAATGTCAATATTTTAACAGCTACTTCCAAAAGCTTGCAACAACGTAGTCCTGTTGTTTTGGCAGGCACAGAATTGTTTAGAAATTGGTCTCTGATCTGCAGCATTATTGGACTGGGCAAGTGTTAGCACACTCAACTTAGCCTAGTCAGTCTGAAACTGAGGGAGCAAAAGCCATAGAATGTTCTGGGGTTTTTGTTGCTTTACTTTTTAAAATTTTATTCTGTAAGTGGATGGTTAAATATACTTCAAGCCATTTGCAGGCTTTCTATTAAAACCACTCCTTTAGGTGACCTACATTTCCTTTACAGAAAGAAGTCCTCACATAAGCTGCAAATGTTATCAAAAGGACTAAGAAGGGGGAAAAATGTTCCTTGAAACATATTAAAAAGTTGTTATAAGCCTATTAAGATGGCAATCAACAAATAGGACTGAACAAAATCTCCAAGAAACAGCCTAAAATAAAAAAGCAGATGAAACCAAATTTCAGGTTCTTTAGAGTTTGTTTGCATGTTGCACTTTTCTCCATCTATTATATAGATTTCTTTTGATGAACTAGGTACATTAATCTAATTATTAGTGATAGAGTTCTCTTTCAAATTTTAAGGTGCACACTGTATCCATAATCCTTTCTATCACCTTTAATATTTTGAGTGTTAAGACAATTTTTCTTAGGAGTACATACAATACACTTTTCTCATTGTTCAGCGATCACTGATGTGCACAATTTCTGCCAAAAATTGTCTACAGGGAACCTTTTAAGTTTTAATGATGCCAACAGAAGAAAGATCACCCAGGACTTCTCTTCCAGAGTGTAAGAGTCACAGGAAACAAGGAGCAGGGCAGAGAAGTCACTAAGCCATCAAACACTGAACCAAAGTTGAATATAAGTTTTTCAGAACTTAGCCACAATTGTTTGTGTAATCTTCACAGTGTTTGCTAATCTGCTTTTGTATTCCTATACTTCCAGGAAATCCAAAACTATTTGGAGTTTTTGGTTCATTGTTAATAGCTGCAGTTGTCTTTAAGAATAATTCTAAGCTTTGTAGATAAATGGGAAGCTACTTGCAAAAGCAGATAAGTTCCATCAATAGTATCATTATACATCTTTCAGTATTTCTTTCTTAAGAACACTCAGGTTTGGTATCTGAACCAGATTACCTCTTTTGTATCTATATCTGGCTGACTTTCTATTTAATTAGAGGTTGTTTTTTTCTGTAGGAAAAATTAGGCTCCAAAAATAAGATTTTAGGTTGGCTCTAGAAGCACCTACTGCAATACAGTTAAAGGAGATAACAGATTTTAAAACTGAGGCTTTTTGGAAGAACTACAGTCAACATAGTCTGATTTTTTTAATGCAACTTGTAATAGTTTATGTGAGTATGGCTCCATTCAGAGCAACATCAATGCAACAATTACCAAGAAAAACCTTGCCACCCCAAGGTAGGGAAGTCACCTTTTGATGTGATAATGAATGTATTACCGCTGGTCCTTACAGAAGTTAGCAAAGCAACAGCAAGGTATGTTGAAACAGGAACAAGCTACACCCTAGTTAACATTCTTGTTTACTTAACATAGCTACATCAAAGTTTTCAAGCCCCCAGGTGAAATGGCTGTTCACAAGCACATACTACACAATTAATAAATCAAACTTTAAAGTGACAGAAATGGCAAGGTGCACAAAAGGAAGAGAAATGCATTGGCACTATTATTCCAAAGGTATTTGTAACTTTGTTTCAAGCAGGAGAAATGACAGAAAACTGGAAGATTGAAATACGTAATAAAACAGGTCTCGGCAAAATATATAACAAACATTCTTCTCAAAAAAACTAATTTTACATCTGTTATTGATAAAGACCAATACTCTTGGTCCTGGAAGCCCCTCAGTTGAAGTATCTACACATCTGAAATTCTCAAGTACTTTAAAGTCCCATTAAATGCAGGATATGTTATTAGACATCCAGGACTAAAAATTCTGCCAACAGTTTAAGAATAAACATTTACATTTAATGAAAAAACATGCATAGGATTGTTCTTCATAACACTTTTTTTCCAGGAATCAAAAAACAACATCTGTTATAGTTATGGGGTCCCAATATGCCTTTTCTAAGCTACAGAAATTTATATATAGTGTCTATTAGCTACACCAAACTGATTTAGTATTCTGTTTAGAAAGCATCTGCTCAAAGCTGAAAATCTAGATGACAACAATTACAGTGTTAAAAGAGCTTCTACAAAGAATATACTGTTCATATACATACAGTCTCAAAATACTTCATGAACTCTGAAATGGTTGTTTAAGGAGGGAACTTCATCAGCAAAATGCAGCTGGTTGTTTATTTTGACACCTAATTTTTCAAGTATCTGTACAAATTTCTCATGCTCTCTCCCAATCCATGACCTCATTGTGTCAAACACTTGGTACGGTGTAACATGAGCATGAACCTCAATTCCTGTCTCTGCAAGTTCCTTCAGCATTTCAGGGTAAGTAACCCAAGTATTGCTTCCTCCCGAGTGACCACCATCCAGCCAGTAAATTGCTTTTATGTTTTTTAAGAAGGCATCCGTATTCTTGTCTTTTCTGGCTTCCTTCAACTCATAAAGCAGCTGGTTCAAAACCACACAACCTTTACTGAAGCCAATCAAAGTAAATGATGCTGCCCCTACAGAAGACGGTACCATGAAGTTCACAGCAGAATTATTAGAGCATTCACAATCTCTCTCCCTTTCTTTGGATGAGCAGCCATTTGTTGTAGGAACAGACTGTGGCTGTGATTTACAAGCAGTTATTTTTGCATCCTTGCTGAGACCATGCACACTTTTCTGGGACACCAGAATATTCTGAGAGAGTCTAAATGCATTAACTAGCAAAGCATGGAGATGCTTGAAAGCTCCAAAGTCAGTGCTGTGCTCTGGTGCTCCAAACATGTTACTTGTCACAAAATTGTCATAACAACTGAATTTGTGCAGGTGCATTCGAGAACACTTTATGACCCAAATAAAGCTATCGGGGAACCGGCGAGCAAGTATGGTAGCAACGTTTTCAAAACTCCAGTGCTCCCACTGAAAGTTTTCTGGGTGGCAAGACATGACGTCATGATAGTTCTGAAAAATTAAAAAAAATTAGAAAAGATGCGTTACTACATTGTGAAAAGATTCAGCTCCAATGTACTCACATTTATAACAAAGCACTGTAAAAGCAAAACATGCATTAGAGGCTCTCACTTTTCAGGTCTGCAGAACAAGAAACGCATTAAAGAAATTATTATATTTTGATTTGCTTACTTCAACATTTTTTACCACATATTTTTTAATACCCCAAGATCAATACAATAAAATCAGCACATTAAAATATTCATAGTTTTTGCTGACTTCACACACAAAAAGAAAATTAAAATGTTACTCAACTTAGTAGGACACAGAATACATAATTTTACGGTATTATCTCAATTTACAGAAATACTGATTATCTTACTACAAAAAAAAAAGGCTTAAAACTTTGTAGCAAGTTTTCTGGATTTTATACAGAAACAAAAATACCCCCTCTCATTCAGCTGTAGGAAATTGTATTGCCTTATTCATATTCATAGAGGGCATAGATGGAAAGAAATTAACCCCCAAGTCATGAATTAGCCTCATGTCTGAAATCTTAATGACAAAGAATACTAGTTCATTTATTTTACTAAGGAAAAATGAAACCATATGCAAGAATGGCAATCAGACAAGTCTTCCTAGGCCATCCCAATCCTTATAGTAAAAACACACAAAATTCTGCATCTTTACCTGGCAGAAGAGAAAGCCTTTTCTCTTGAAAAAGAAGGCACTATCCTTGCTTTTGAGAAGCAGTAATGACAATTGAGATTAGCTGGCTACCAGAGCATGTTGTGTCAGAGAGGTCAACAATATGCTCGGGGACAGCACTTCAGAGTCTCTGCAATTCTTGCCAACTCCAGAGATCCCAAGTGCCTCCTCAGGACAGGCTGAAAAACCATCAGCACCTCCTGAATTCCCAAAGGATGGTGATGTCTGGGGAGTCCATACACCTGCACAGAGATGAGGTGCTCTGCCTCGGGAGGACAACCGGGCACCTCAGGGTTTCGTTGTCTTGTCTCCATTGACACTCTCTGCCACGCTTTCAGACATTGCCATCTCTGTCACAAGTGTCACCCTCAGGCAGTGCTATAGGGCTGGAGTGAGTCCAGAGAAGGGCAATGGAGCTGGTGAAGCGGCTGGAGCACAAGCCCTGTGAGGAGCAGCTGAGGGAGCTGGGGGTGTTCAGCCTGGAGAAGAGCAGGCTCAGGGGGAGCCCTCGTTGCTTTCTACAAGTCCCTGAAAGAAGGTGCTGGGGGTAGGTCTCTTCTCCCGGGCGATAAGAGTACATAGTTTTAGGTTGTGCCAGGGGAGGTTTAGGATGGATATTAGGAAGCACCCTTCACAGACGGAGTGATTAGATATTAGAACGGATTGCCCAGGAGGCGGTGGAGTCACCGTTCCTGAAGGTGCTGAAGGAAAGACTGGACATGGCACTTAGGTCTAGTTGACGTGGTGGTGTTGGTCACAGGCTAGACTCAACGACCTCCAACCTAAGTGATTCTTACTTAATGAAGAAGTAAAGATGACTTTCCTCCCCTCCACTACTGCTCCGGCTGCGGTTTCCAGCGGGCCCGTTCCCTCTCGCTGCGCCCGACCGTGCGGGGGCAGCGAGATGCTCCGACGGCCGCGGCGGGAGCNNNCCGGGCGATGCTCACCGGCACAGCCCTTCCGGGGCCGCGTCCCTCCGGACCCGCTTCCCCGCTCCCGCCCTGCGGCCGCTCCGCTGCCGGGGCCCCCATCGCTCGCCGCCCGAACCCGCGCCGTACCTGCACGTCCCCCGGGAAGTACACGACGTGGTGCTGCGGCGGCGGGGCCGGGCCGCGCGGGGCCGGCGGCGGCAGCAGCAGCAGCAGCTCGTTGGCGCGGCNGGCACGCGCGAGAGGGAGACCCGGCAGGGCGCGTCGCGCGTGCGCCCGCCCCGCGGTGACGTCACGCGGCTGTTCAAAAGGCGGCGGCGGGAAGCGCGCGGGGCCGTGAGGCAGCGGATGCGCTCGCGCGGCCCCTGGGGCGGGGCCTGAGCCCGCAAACCCTGAGCCCGCAAACCCTGAGCCCGCAAACCCTGAGGGGAGCCTTGGGCTGGGCCGGCGGCTGCGGAAAGGCTCCCCTCAAAACCCGGGCTGTGCGGCTGTAGGAGTTACAGCACTAACAGGGATCTAGCGCTCCACGTGGAGCTGCCAATTCCCACAAAAAAAAAAAATAGGTTTGAAATACTGTCTTTAGTTGCACTGGTTCCGCTGCATTGGAACAAAAGGTTTCACGTGTACTGGTGAGAGCTCTGTATTTTACACGGCAAACAGCAAGGAAACAGACCCTTTAGTTTATTTCTAAGCATTCACGGTTCCTTTTTCTAGAATTTTGATATTTCACGTATTTATTCCTTTATTGTATTTTCCTAGTCTCCTTAAAAACACATGCAAACCCAGAAAACTACCAAATGCCAAGCCTGTCTCCCGTTAGCTGAGCCCCTCAAGAAAGGGGAGTTAATTGAACACTAATTGTTTGATCAAGTAATCAAACTATTGACTGGTTTCTTCTCGTTGGAAAATTCAACAAGCTAGAGGAAATATGGTGATATTAGGGTTATTTATTAGTGTAGCAAGCTAAAAACCAGCAGAATACTTTAGAGTGGCTTATTTTTCCGAAGTGTAAGTTCTAGTCTGCATGTTTTTGTGTGGTCTGCCCGTGGAGGTTCAGTGCAAGCTATGATGTGGTCATGGGCTATTTGGCACGCTGGGTATGTCTCTTTGGGCTCACGCTAGAGCTCAGCAATTCTCATATTCCAAATGCTCTTCCAGAGAATGGAGCTGCACCCGGGCATTGAGGGTCTCCTTAGAAGCACAGAAGAAAGTGGTGTTGTGATGCCTACTTGAGATTTCACTGCTTGCTGTGTAAGCAGTACGTATTTTTCTTCAGTTGCAGAAATCAGAACAAGATTTATATGTGGCCCTCTTGATTATGGGAGATAGACGTTTTGAAGCTTTTTTTTTCACTTTGCACGATTATTGGTATAGCAGAGATTAATTAAAGTCTTTGGTGATTTAAGTTGTGTAGGTTTTTTTATTAAGATAGCTTTTTTTTAAAGCTTAACACCGCTATTTTTATTTTTTGTATGAAAATTCTCTCTGATATAGTTACAGCTTTTTTCCTCAAAGGTGAGGAAAAAATCCGATTTTTGGTTACCAGAAGATGGCGCTGTGCAGCGCGATTTGAAAAGCCCGTCTAGAACAGCTAGAAACGTTTAGGTGTTTGCTTTGGAATTTTCCCAAGCACATCCCCTCTCTCCTGGTTTGAATGTTTGAGATATTGCTGTAGAATGTTTTCTAGGTTTTTCTCTGTGAGTATGGCTATGATCAGAGTGGAAAATTTCACAATGCCTCTGCTAATGAAACAAAATTATTTGGGAAAAAATCTTTAGCTCCTTCATTCAACTGTTTATTTCGGTTCATGCAGATAGATTTTCTCAGTCCAGTTTTGAGCAGTTCAGGTCCACACTGACACTAAAACTTAATTAGGTGGGACCTTCTCACTTCTGTTCCCTATTAGGTACTGTGCTGAAGAAATGCTAGATAGGATCTACTAAACACATGCAAATAAGAAGCTAGTGTTCTGCTTTTCTCATATGATGCAGATAATTTCAAAAAATGCCTTCAGAAATAGAGAAAAATGGCTGTGCTCTGAAAATATGGGCATTTGGACCTTGATTGCTAAGGTTTGCTTGCACAGGCACAGCTCTATTATGATTATTGATACCTGATGAAGAAGCAGGGATCCACTGGAGAGAAGTGGTCAGGAAAAAGAAAGTTTTAATTTTAGTAATTATTGTTGAGAAACATGAATAATTACTGTCAGTGCCATGAAGAAAAAAAAAATCTGTGCTTTTCGCCTCTTGTGGCCTGTATTCTCTGCAGTGTTTCTGCAGATGAGAGATTAGCTTGCCCAGAAGATTTACAGGCATTATTCACATTGTGGGGATAGCTATGGTAACCAAAGGGGATGCTGGTACTTCTGTCCAGAAATACTTATTTAACCATAGTGTGTTCATGATGCAGCTGGTACCAGGTAACTAAAGCTAATACATAATGTTGTAGACAGGCTTTCATTTTCATCCAAAATGCTACATGAGCCTTATGGGAGAGCATGGAAATTGGTCCATATCTTTGTCAGAATTCAGATACACACCATGACCAAAATGGTAAAATGGACTTTCTTTTGATTATAGGAAATAATGGTGTACATGACCTGTTTTCCCCACTTATAATAGAAAGTACCAATTTATTCCTACTCTCAAGAAGATACAAGAAATCTTTTGTGGCATATTATAAATTTTAATGGAGACTGATTGCTCTGAATTTGCTTCCAATTTTGGTCATGTGGCTATTGCAATATGTAAGTAGATTCAATAATTGAGTGTACTAATCCTTACACATATCACCCAATGGAGGCATGAAATACTCTGTTTTTGAGAGACCTTTGCCAGCCTTCATGTTTGTCCTTTTCTCTGTGATGCCTCATGCCTCCATTCTTCTATTTACTTATTCTTTGCTTGCTGTGTTCTCTATTATTCTAAAAGGAAAGACCTTTTCTTTTCATGTGCTGCTTTTCTTACCACATCTGCTCTTCTTTCCCCACAGCATCCCTCACAGTTTTCGTACACCAGATCAGTCATGAGCTGACCTCTGAATTGCCAATGAAACAGCCTGTCCTGCATGTGCAGTTCACTGCTCATTTTTCCCTCCTTGTGCAGGTTGGACAGGGAAGTGAAGTGTGCAGTATTTTCAGACTTTGTGGATGCTTACCCATCCATCTCAGGGAGTCTGGCAGAAAGAACGTATATCGTGGTTGATTAGCAATGATGAGAGACATGCATATAAACACTAATTCCTCTGGAGAGAACTAATGCCTTATTCACCTCTTCAGTGCCTTGAGTTCCCATATAGACCTTTGGGGCTGCCTGCAGGGTGGTCAATTAATTTAACCTGTCAGAAGCAGCCAAATCTGCAGCTTCTGAGCAGAAAGGATACCACAGCAAAAGTCGTCTTTACTACACTCAAAGCACTTTTTCAGAAATTGGCTAAGTTTCATTGCCTTTATAACATGTATGCTAATCCTGAACTTCCATTCAGGGCATATATAAATAGCATAGAATAGAATTCAGGTTGTGTACATTTTCTTAGACCAAGAAAACAATCTGTAGTTTGTCTTAATCATAACATTGAAACTAAAGCATTTTAATAGGTGCTTCAGCAAAAGTCTAGGTGAAGAACAACTATCTGCTGATGTGATATCTTTAGCCAAGTATAATATATTTGAATTTCTATCTCTTAATATGTAGCAGCTGTAATATTTCAGAAGAACATGCTCCAAGAAAACATACTTCCTCCCCAACTAATGTGCAGCTTACATATACACATATTTGCATATCTCTGTATTATATTTTAGTTTCCTTTTAAACATTTTTCAGTGCATATGCGTTGAAATTGCTGGTTAGCATTTTGGCAGAGGATGGGAATAGCTGTGAAAACACCTGTTAAGCACTGATGGGAAACTCCTCAGTGGTTGATATGCACCTGTGTCTTTCACTTTGATTGAGAGAAAGTGCCAGGCCTGGCTTGTCATTCTTTCAGGTATAGTAACACTTCCAGGACTGAACTACCCACATCTGTGGTGAAGTGTACACAGAGAAATTCCCAGTGGCTGCACAGTGATGAATGCCTAGGTCTTGGCTTGTAGTTTTATTAATGGCAACGGTTCAAATGAAATTACAGCTATTAGGCTGCATTGTAACTACTAAACAATTTACTTCTGCTGAAATTCCTACTGACAGCTCTGCCTGCCAGCATCAGTCTTTTGTGTGGGTATAAGATATGCAGGAGATCATAGCGGAGAATAAATCACTCTCTGGGCAATTTACTGAGTTGTATGAAAGTGAGAATAAAAGCTTTTCAGCATGAAAAGTGAATCCATGTTTCTTTTATGTCAGCTGTGTGGAGAAGCTCTAAAATACAAGATATAGGATCTTGTTTTTTTTTAATGCTGAAAAAATCAGAGTGTATAAAGTATTTGGAACTACTGCACTGTTAAAACACCTTTTTTTTCTGTTTGCCTGTGGAAATTGGCTTTTTAAAATCTTGATTCTGTCTACCTTTCTAATACCTTTCTATCAGTCATTTTCAATGTCTCTGTTGGCTGCTGTATGTGAAGACTAGGAGTTGTAGAGCAAATAATCTAGAAAGATTGGGAAAACTGCTGAATTAATAGATCAAAATGATTCAAATGAATGCCTCCACTGAAGGAAAACTGGGGGGAATTCAGCTGTTATACAGTGTGTTTGAACATAATAGGCTGAGAATTCAGTGTGGTAGCTCTGCATACTGGAGCCTGCATGTGCTGTCTCTGCCCTGCTCTGGTGCTCAGAAGACACAGTGGGTAGAAAGGGCTGGAATTATTCCAATAGAAAAAATAAGAGCAAAGGGCAGGAGTCCCTAAAACAACCCCATGAATAGTTCTGCTGTTCATGGAATGCATACTTCAATGACAAGTTTCTGTGCTTTGCAGTTTGTCAAAGTGTACAAGAAACGTGGGACTTAAGGAAACTGTGTGTTGTCTGGTGTAAATCAATATAAATTAGGAAATCTGTTTGAGATTTAAAAGAATGCACAGTGGCCCAAGGAGTATAATAAAAGGGAATTTTTTTTTTCTTAAAGAATTGGACAAAACTCAGCCCCCTAATCTTTTCTGCAGTCTGAGGTTTGGCAGTGAAATTTTGAAGTTTTGTCTTGTGTATGCTTGTATCCCAGTTTCCCTTCTCTCTTCTTTTCCTTAGAATATTTTGGCTTTGTAGATGGATATATTGCAACGTATTCAGCACGAGACTAACTTCTGCTGTTTCTTTTTTTAATTTGGATTGCTGCATGCTCAAAAATAAAGTCAGAATTTAGCCAACGACAGTATCTTTGCACCAGTACTTTCTGGAATTTATATCACATCCACTCTAGTTTTTCCTTCCAGAAGTGGTTTGAGATGCTGCTTGCATGGTACATTACACAAATAGTAGGCAAGTAGGTCCTCAACTTGAAATTACTTGTTTGTCAGAGAACAGTATTTTCTTAGGAAAGCACTGCATAAGCTCAGGACTCTGTGCTAGCTCATTTGTTGATGAGATGCTGATCTAAAAAAATATTATTCAAGTAGAATATGTTTATATGATATTTGGTGGATACAGGTTATTCAGCTTTCAGTTATATTTTCCCCTATGTAATGACAATGGAAAGTATGTAACAGGCAGTGTTCATTACTTTACAGTATCAGGCAATTCTTCATTGCTCTTAATGCAAATAATCCTGTCACAGTCAGTGCTTCACATGGATGAGGAATCCCTTTTATTTGCAGATAGACTTGGAAGATTTTAGCATATGTAATACATATAAGGCTGTAAGTAAAGGTATCTCTAACTTAAATTATTATTAATCAAAGTTTTTAAGCACCTGCTTCTGTTCAGTTTTATCAAAAGAATTGTTTTGAAATGCAGGCAGGAAATTATGTATATGCTTGTGCAATATGGAGAATTGAAATTTTTGATATTTACTGCATACTGGAAATCTCAAATTTTTATTTTCCTCTAGAGCACAAAAGTAGTCAAGTAGCAGTGCTAAGTACATCCCCAGATGATGCCTATAACAATCTGTTTCAATTAAAGAAGCTTATTTTGATATGTTAAGGTATGTTAAGGATGTATCTAATTTTTTAATGTTCATAAAGAGTTTTTAACTCTTGTCCTAAAAGGAACTTCTGGGATTAGAAGATGAGACTTATTTCCTGCTTGTCTGATGTACATGAACCTATATTTAAATAAAAGGAAATACTTCTTTCCTGTAATGGTGGTGAAACTCTGGGCCAGGCCTCCATACTTGGGGATATTCAGATGTCCTGAGCCATCTGTCCAAGCTGAACCTGCTGCCAGAAGGTGACTTGGTCTGGATGTCTCAGGATGCCCCTTCCAACTTCAGCCACTCTGTTATTCTTTAATTCATCTAAAGCAAAAACATGTGAAACCTAAGACAGAAAAGCATACTGCAGGCTGTGTTGACCTGAAGCTAAATCTACCTGTGATGCAGAACTTCTCTATTCTTCTTACCTGCTGTTCTAAGGCCTGGTGACGTACATGCAGAATGATGTCTTGTTCTGTTAGGAGGTCCATATCCAGACTTCACTCAGCTGCATTTGGAATAAAAGTCCATCTTCAGAATATCTGGTGGCATTCAGTGTTTCTAGCTGGTATTAGTTTGCCCTTTGATGTTTTTCTGAGGAAAAAGAGCCAACTAAAACCACAAATTTTTAAATTTTAAAAATCCCGTAACACCAAACAAGAAAACTCTCCTTAACTGTTTATCAAGATATTTGGTGCCACCTTGGGAAAACCTGCTTTTGTTAAATCTACGGGTGGAAGCAATGTGACTGATAGCAGCATGAATTGACGAATTTTGGCAGGATGCTTTTACAGAAGTGGCTGCCAAAAACCCCCAGCAGTGAGATGATAATGGGGTGGATGTTTCCTGCCTACCTGGACCGTGGTTCTCCAAAGCCTCTAGTTGGGCTGTGTCCAGCCTTAAAAATACAGTCAATAATCACCAGAATATTTCTGGGTGCATAGCTCACAAGAAGGACTGAGCTGTAGGACTGCTTTTATAGAGCATTAGCAAACACTACCGAATGCTTCAGTAGGAACAGGCGAGAGAACAAATTCATATAGTCCTACTGCAGCCTATTGCAGCAGACAGTTGAAATCCACAGATCCCCAGTGAAGGGATGCGCCTTCAGATACTGATTTAGAGCCTGTCCTAGGTTACAATGCAAAATATTCCTGAAGGTCTGTATTCTATCTCCATCTTCATGAACTGTTAAAATCAGTTATCAGTTAAAATCAGGAGGAGTGTTTTTCTGTGCCTCCTGCCTCGGACTATCTTCTGTTAATGGGCCATCAATGCCTTGCCCCATGAGTCATAGATAACTCCCTCTGGGAGCCATTTCCTGTTTAATGGGCCATTAAGGATCCACCACATGACTCATACAATGACATCAGCCCATTGGGAGATGCTCCACCCAGGGGGAGGAGCCAAGCATTCCCACATGGATATAATCTGGGCATTTGGACAGAACAGGCATCTGCCTTCTACTGGATTCCCAGAGGAGCAGCCTTCTCTCCCACTGGATTCCCAGAGGGAGGACCAGACCCTTCAACATCACCACTGGACCACTGGAGGAAAACTCCGCCCTTCTACAGGATCTCTTCTTCAACAGAACCATCTGTCACTCCAGGAGCACTACTGGAGCCACCATTCCAACTGGACTGCTACCAACACCCTGACTGACAGGGTGTCAGGCTGTATTCTAACTGTCAGGTTTTGTTTTTTTGTTTAATACTGCATCTTGTTCTAATTTTCCCATTAGGTTGTATCTTGCTGGAGGTTTTTTTGCTTGTTTTGTTTTATTTGGTTTATACATATTAAAGAACTATTGTTCCTATCCTCATATCTTTGCCTGAGAGCCCCTTTTAATAATTTGGTGGGAGGGGGTTTACATTTTCTACTCCAAGAGAAGCTCCTGCCTTCCTTGGCAGGCACCTGACTTTCAAAACCAAGACAGAGCCAGAGATCATTCTGGGAGATTGTCAAGTAAATGGATGCCTCAGTTTAGTGTGAAATGCTTCTTCAAGCTGCAGACAGTTTTCATTGTGTCTCTTAATGAACTTAAGAGGCCTCATTTCTGCGATGTATTTTTTTAAGGTATTAGTTCTTAAACCTGAGTTAATACATGAAGCCCTAAATGATTCTAGATTCCTGGAGCATTTAGTACCAACTTATTTAACCTGAAAAATGCTTGAGGAAAATAAGCAAGAAGGGTACTGAACTATATCTCTCCCTTTTAGTAAAACAAGGATTCGAATTTACTTTAAAAATACATTCTCTCAGAAGTTAATTTTTTATTGAGAATGGCAGTGTTTGGATCCATTTTAAGAAATGTTATACATAAATAACTTTCTGAGAGGAGAATACATTATTTTCTTCTGTAATCACTGCTTTTAATTTTCTTAATGCACTTTTTACTGTTGCTTTGTCTGAATATATTTTATTTTTGTTCCTCTAGACAGGATTCTGCCACAAACATTTTTAAATCAGACATTAATAGCATAGTTCACAGTTGTTACTGCCAGTTCTCAAACACAAATACTGCATTTGTGTTTGGAGGAAAAAGCAAACATCAGATCTTAATTATGTGCATTTGTGCTTCTGTGCTTAAGCAAGCTGGCATAAGGAGTTTACATCACTATCAGTTAACTGTAGTCTGTAGCTATCAGGATCACCAGCTGGATGGTTTGCAGTGGTGGGGGGGTTGTCCTATTTATTTGCCTGTTTTTAAATGGCAGGATTGCCAGGGAAACTTGAAGCTTTGTGCTTATCTGTAAGGAAATTACTAGGCCTTCAGTACTGAATGCCTAACTAAAATAATTCTATTTATTTGCAGACTGTTCTCAAACATTTTTTTTTTGTTTCTCTGTAGGTTTTATTAGGAGTGAGTAGGCCAAGCATTAAAACAGAGATCAGACTTGTGTCAATCTGCAATACAGCCTCTTGTGCTTTTTGTGAACAGACAAATGAGTGGATAGTCAGCCCTTTGGTGCATGGATTAAGTTTGTCTGTCACAGCAGCACTCTCCTCCTGGCATTTTTAGGCACATTTCTAGTGATAAGCTTTAAAACTTCAAAAATGTACATAGGTCATTCAGGCTTTGGATTGCTGGTCAGTTATTAAAAACCATTATTGTGATTCATCAGTCTCTGATGGATCACTAGAATAATGTAATAATTATTCTTTCCATTTTGTAAGGTGTGGGAGGTGCTGAATGTCAGCATAAGTAAACTCTCATATAAATGCACTTATTCTTTGCAAAGCAATAGAAACACAAAATCCTTATATGCTGAAAAATATTGGTTACACAAGAGGTTTTGTTGTAGAGCTTGGCCGATGTCGTTCGTGGAAAAAGAATAGAATCGGGCCTAGTAAGAGTTAAGAGCCAGGGAGTGCTTAGAAAGCCTCCAACAAGGACCTCTGCTCAAACCACTGTTCAGAACAAAAGGAATAGCAAGGATTGCATGCCATGCAGGACCACAGGCTTTATTAATGTAATTGTGGCAAATACATCAGGAATGCTGTTACCTGAGGTTCCAAGTATATGCAATTTGTACCACTGAATAAATTATAACTTCAATGCATGCTGTTTGGATTGGTATAACTCTACTCTGTCTCTCATTTAAAATCTGGTCTTCTAATGTACTAGTATTTTAGTTTGGATTGATATTGGAAACAGTTGAATATATTTAAAATTATTTTTTATTTATTTAAGGATATTAATTTGATGTAGTTGGCAGTGAACAGCAGAACATTTAGAATTGGTTGACTTATCCCACTTTTCATATAAATGGGAGTCAGAATTATTATTCTTTCAATTAGAAGCTTGATTATGATCTGGAGACTCTGGTTAAAGTGTTTGCTGAAAGGAATGTTACAAGCAAGATATTTTCATTTTGTGTGCAGCTAGGAAAGTTTTCTTAAATGTGCTGTTGTCTCAAAGCCATAGGAATGGTTGCTTTATTTTCTGCAGTGTGAAGTTGAGTCTAGCAGACTGAACTTTATTATCTTACTCTAGAGCAACAGGCATTGGTGGCTTGGAGAGAGAAGTGCCCATTAATTGTATTTCAAAATTTTGGAGCTAGTCTTGGATGTGGATTCAGTTTTGATCATTCTAAAACACAGTGATCCATCAACTTTATTGTTCTTGCCTGAAGAAAAGTATATGCCAATCATTACTTGCTGCTGAAAGGCATTTGTGTGGGTATCTCTTAGGCTCCATTTTTGGACAGTGGAAAGTTTAGTCTTTCTGAAATCAGCTCATTTTTCTTGCTCTTTCATGCAGAACACTCAACAGGAAGGCCAAGAGGCCCATCTTTGGAGTATAAATTATTATTTATGTGTTACTTTGTAGCACGAACAATGAATCTGATGTGGGTGGATAAAAAAGGACAAATTAAGTAGATCTTGTCGGTTTTCATAAAGACCTTTGTATACGCAAAAGGCCTTAATCTTTAGCACACTGCAATAAAGGAACAGAAAAGGTAGCCAAGTAAAAGAAATTAAGCATGTACACAGGATAGTTGTGATTAAGAAGTCACCTGGGGACAAGGAACTTCGAGAAAGTAATATAAACTGAACATAAATACTTGTGGGGCAAGGGGATGAAGTATCAGTCCAGAAACTCTTAAAGTCAGATGGGTTGCCAACAGGATAGGTTTGGAAAAGCTAGAAACTGCTCTTCTTTTAATTTTTTTTTAAAATAAAGATGCAAGAAAATGTGGAACTGGTGAGGATTTTTCTTCTGATAAATCTGTTTTTCTAATGATTATAGATATTTGAGCCAGCTCATATGTATGAGGTGCAATACGGCTATGGACACTCAGGAACTGGCTTCAGAAAGAGAAGGCACCAAGTGCTATCCAAGGCAGCAGGACAGGTGATGGGAAGGACCTGTGGAAAATCACTTTTTGCTCACAATGTGAAAATTGAGCAAATGTGTGTGTGTAAATTTCTAAGATTAATACACTGACTTTGCATGAGGACTGAATATTTTTAATACTGTGTTCTTGAAAATACCTCCCATGTGTCTGTCCTCAGTTATTAGAGGTGTACTGTGAAGAATGGGCCCCTGACCATGAAAAGGAGACTGCTTGGATGGTACTAGTTGGAATCAACTCTGAAGGACTGTAAGCTTTATGTGCCCTAATGAAAGGCACGAGGTAATTTTGTAAAAGGGAAAGCAATTTCCATCTCACTTTATAAGCTGCATATATGTATAATCATATATCTTAAACACATGGATTTTAAATCTTGGCATTGAAAGCTTTTCTGTATTGAATTGTGAAGTGTATGAACATAAATAGTCTTAAATTGCTGTGTTCATGGAAGCAAAAATGAACAGTGTGAATCTAGAATAATTTCATATTAATTACTGTGTTTTATTCCAATGGTTTAATTAGGGAATGGTGTCACATATTGCCATAGAATATCACAATTTACCTGCCCCCATCTGACAATCTTTTGGCTTTAGTAACAAATGAAAACATAGTCCTTTTTGGAACGGCTTTGAAGATGTGAGATGAAATTCTTATTTAAAGATGGATAAAATTAATACATCCTTTTGGAAATTCACACAGTGAAGTTAACTGACCTTCTCAAGATAGATTAGCAAAGTGTGTCAGTAGTCAAGAGCATTTAAATTTCTGACTGTGTCCTTCTTTTCAAATCGTTCCTTCCAGATCAGTCTACAGAATGGTGCTCTTACCAGTGACTGAGGCAGTCAACAGAACTGAATTACTGGGTATATGTTTTTCTAACAATGAGCTTTCTTCTTGTAAGTAATCTACCTCTTCTGAGTTTTCTAGTTTGCTTTTTTTTTTGGGGGGGGGTGTCTGGTGGGGTTTTTTTTGTTGTTTTGTTTTGTTTTTTGGTTTTGTTGTTTTGGTTTTTTTCTGAGGGGAAGAGGAATGGGGTAGGTAAAAAGGGTGGCAAGTTAAATCTGAAAGAAAAATTTTGCACTTCTTATTGATATTTATACATCAGGAAGAAATGGACATCACTGCAAGTTAACAAAATGGAAATGTATGTATATTTAAAGGATTTTTTTGGTTGTTCTTGCCAAGAATTGAATGCTTTGACTAACCATAATTGGTTTCATGTCTTGGAATTGGGGTCAGTGGCCAGGAGGAGCTCTTATAAGAGATTTGTAAGAAATTTAATATTTCTTCTAGGTGTCTAAAGCAGTAGATCATATGTTACACCTTCATATAAGCTCCACCAATGATTTACTTTGTTGGATGTAAGACTGCACACTCAGTCTGTGCCTTAGATCCATGCTTTTTGGAGAGGTTTTTGAACCTTTGTTCGTTAGAGTTTGTGTAGCAGTGCTGAATTCTCCGCTGCACAGCCAATTCAAGTTGCTGTCTAAAAATTAAGCTTTGAATTCTGGATGAATATCTGTGAAAGTAGGCCCTGTATGACCTGAAGTTCTTTCAAAAGATCTTATTTGCCTAGAATTACATGCAAGAATATAGTTTTGCTTTAGACATTCTATGCTGTGTTGCTGTCATTTAGCTATTGCAGGAGATATTCTTGAATGTACTGCTGAAAAAAGTTTGTTATAAATAATCCTGTGTTTCATAGTCCTCTAAACCAGAGAGGCATTACAGTTAGTCAGGTGAACTGGATGCTATATTAGCAGGGATACAATGACCCAAATTACATTTTCTATTGAAATACTGTTAAAGTTTACTCTGTTTTCATCTGTACAGCAAACTTCAGACTCATTGAATTGGTAGGTACCGATTCCAGTAGTACAAAAATACAATTTGCAGCATGGTTGGGAAGTATGCTGACTTTTCCTTTAAGTACATATTATGCTTTTTAGTACTCCTGCTATTGATTACTTTAGTTTCTTTTGGTGGTGAATGTTTAACCTATTTTTGTGTCCTTGTTATGTTTATTTTATGTAAACATCTACCTTTGCAGCTACTTTTTAGCAAGCATCCAGCAGACAAGTATACACCAAATGGAGTTAGTCCTTGTGACAGGCATGTAGCAAACCTCCCAACACACCTTGGTATCTGGCAAAGTTAATGCATGCCACAGCACAGGCACAGAATTCATTGATCCCACTCATGCTGATCTCTGTGATGCTGTATCTCATGTGGGGCACTCCAGTTCCTTACATTTCACAACAGTTGATCTTACCTTCTTCACTATTGTTTCTATGCCACAGGTACTAATTCTTTTTTTTTTTTACTTGTCCGGTTATTTGAAATAAGAACCATACAAAGGCTAAAGTAAGAGACGTATTTCCTAACCTGATTTTGGCTTGCAGTTTACTTTTGTTTTGTCAGATCTGACACAAGTATTTTTCCTGAAGTCCATTCTCTTTAAATGTAGCCATTACTCATATTTTCCACTGTAAACTTGGATAGCCACTGTAGAACAAGCCACAAAAAATGTGGGTTTCATGACAAAATTGTAGATCAAGAATTTTAATGTTCGGAAGTCATCTGGAGTGCTTAACTAGCATTAATTGAGGAGCCAGATTTCCAAATATTACTCTGTTGTCTGGTAATTCAGGCATTTCTCATATAGCATGATGTTTGCTCCAAAATTGATCTGTGAAAAAGCATCTGAAAAATTGGAAAGCTAGGGTTGTAAAATGGATCTAAGTTATGGAATCTAAGTTTTACTTCAGAATTCAAAATTCATTAAGGCAAATATAATCTTCTCAGGACAAATAAACCTCTTAGTGAAATCATGCTTTTTAGAAAAGCACTGCATTGAACAATATTATGCAGCTTCATGTACTTCATGGTTTTCATCTCCATGTGTTTAATAGTTAACAAGCTAACACAGATGAACGAAGGCTGATATGTATTTTTTGACAACTTAGGATGAAGTGAGTGAAAAGCAGCATAATTCATATGAACAGCTTACAGGGAGACTTTGAGTATTGTCATAGCTGATACCACTTGGCTGATCTCAAGAGTTACATCACCCTGACTTCAAGGGCTGGTTACATTTTGTGTCAGACATTCTCACTGTAGAAGTAACACGCAGGATAGTTGGCTTCTCAGAGGAAATTAAATAAAAGTGTGAGGGAAGAGCAGAGGAGCTTTTTGTTTATTAAATTTGATGTACAGCTCCTAAATTTCTAATAATGAAGTTTGTTATAGGGCTGGCCCCTTCTGGTAGTGCTACATTTTCTGAATCTTTATTTCATGCATACAAGTTGTCTTGTTTGCATGTCATATTATTTTCTGTCATCTCTCAGTTTTTACTTGGAGCATGAATCTCTTGATTGGCTATTAATCCCATCTAAAACTAACCTGACCAGAAGCATAATTTGTTGCTGTGATCTCCTGAGCAGTGAAGCTTTTCTACCTCTTCCATAAGGGAAGCAGAGCCTGGCTTTTACCCTTTTATTCCCTATCTTAATCTAATATACAAAGAAAAGTGAAGGAAGTGGTTATACTCACCCTAAGTGTATGCTGTTGACTGCTCCAGTACTTTTCCCAGTACCCTGGCCTGTGTGGTTTTCTCTAAACCTGCTTTGTCACAGTTCATGTCAACAAAAATTGCTTCTATTTTTGCAATTTCTACTGTAGGATGTGGTTCCTCAGTTATACATAAGTTAAAGCTGGTATAGTCCTGTGCTCCTATTTCCATTTTTTTACCCTTTCCTGCCAGTGCTCCTGACCTCTGTGTGATTAGGGCCTCATTCTGCTCCAGATTACTCACTCTTTTGTTGGTTAGTTTTCTCCATTAGAGTTGAGTATGTTTCTTCAGATGGAGAAACATGTGGGGCAGCAGCATTTGGGACTGAACAGCTACGGGACCTCTCACTGAGAGCACACTGATATTATAACCGTGGGAGGAACTATTCTGTCTGTTGCAGCATGGTATGGCTCAAACTTCAGTTTTATAACAGCATCTTTCACTTTCACTGAAAAGGACTTGATTAAATTTGTACTGAGCTGTTTGGAGCTCCCAAATTTTGCTGAAAGAAGACTAAGAAGAATAATAATCAAGACAAATAGATGGCAAAGCTGAAATTTGGAGAAAGGAATTTAGCTGTTCCCTCTCTTGCCACATTGTGAACAATTTACTTTCTATAGCTTAGTATTTGTAACTGTTGATACTCTGGGCATTTGTTTGTGGTAGGTATTTTGCAATGTAATGACAGTGTCTGAATTAAAGATGGGTCTGTTTGCTGTTGTTGCAGCAAATTGTTTACCACATTGCACTGCAAACAATATTTGAGCATTATGGAAGAAATCAAGGGTCTAAGGAGCAAGAGGAATGTCAGTCATGTTTGTATCCTATGTGCTGGTTTGAATACTATGGCCTGTAAGGGCACTGCATCTAGCTTGAACTGCAAGAATGAAAAGTTTTCTATCTAAGAGGAAGAAGTGGAAGAAGAATATATGCCCTGATTAAACATTTTATTTTAACACTGAATTGTAGGCTTGGTTATAATACATCTTGTGTATAGGCAGTCCTTTTGTTGTTATTCAGTTTAAAGGTCTTTCAGATTTTCTCTGCTGAATTTTTCTTTCCTGTTATAGATATTTAAGTCTCAGCCACACATTGCACATTGTTATGCATAATGGCATTGTAGAGCTGTTTCCAGTGTTACAGTAGTACAACTTGAGTGATTTCTGCTTTACAGGTTTGTGCAGTGTGATCAGACCTGGGTCATTACTCAAAGTGCTGTTTCTCATTGTGCTGCCTCACTTACTCAGTATAGAATAAGATTCTGCAAGTACTTCTTTAGCATTTATTTGGAGGGAGGTGCATCAATTTGCCCTCTCTTTGTTTGTCCATTCTACTTGCAGGTAAGATTTGACAAAAGCATCTGAAACCCAATATAATTTACTTTTTGTAAAGGCTTTTTTTGGGTTTGTGACCTTGATGCAGAACAATTCTGGTAGCAGGGTTCTTGGAGTTAGTCTTTTGGCACAGTACAATGTGGTTCTGGGAAGTGGAAGAATAGGTGGAGAGGTAGCCCTCTAGATCAGAAACTTTGTATTTTAGAACTTTTTGTTGAAATAATTCCCCAAAATTATTAGTAAGAAATAACAAAGTTTTCAGTAGCAAGAGGGGTTTTGTTTTGTTTTTATTTTAGAACAGATACTCTCCTTTACAATGCAAATGAATCCTTTCTTATGTTTTAATTAAAATAGAAGTTCATGGACATGGGTTTCATATACAATTCCACATTCTAGGAGTAAATGTGTAAGCATTTAGAGAAGTACAGCAAGGATTCTTAGGTAATCTTTTCCTTTAACTTGAACTTTGGCTTCTGTTTTGCCACCTGTGTTTCTATTTACCTGTCCTTGTTTCACTTCTGTAATTGAATTTAATGCCTCCTCATTTATACCTTTGCAAATGAATATTGGGATAGACTTTGAAATATTTTTGCACATGTTATACTCGATGAAGATTCTAAAAATTAGGGTTTGCTCCTTCTCATTTTGCTCATTCGTTGTGTCTTTTCTGGAGCTGAGTAGCACTGAGCACTTAACTGCATGTGTGGGCAGATGAGCAGAATGCAACTTCAATCACAATGCAGACTGCAGTACGAAACCCTTGCTTGCTTTGTCAGTCATTTTATAAATTGGTTTGTAGAGCTATGTGTAACTGTAATTACTTTCAGCTTCTCAGCATTTAGCAAATCTAGAAAATGTCATTGTTCTGGGGTCTCAGCATTTACGGAGCTGCCTCTCCCTTCCTTATATCAGAAGGCAGCAGCTGGCTCTTCATGTGTGAGTCGCATGGGTTTAGCAATCCTGCCTTTCCCTGTCTGTCTCCTTGCCACCTGCTGGCAAAAGGTGGAAGCCCGCAGCATGAGGAAATCAGATTTCCTGCTTTTAGGGAAAACAACTCTTCAGCTTGGATGCATAACAAAAAAAAAAAAAAAAAAAAAAAAAAGCTTTGCTAACTAATTTCTCAATATCAGCTTAAAATGGTTTTGTGTTCTATGTTTGGGGAGTGAGTCTATTTGCTTTGTGCAAGATGCATATATTAGAAGTAAATATAAAACTTGCTTCTAATAACTTCAGTGTTGTGCAGTAAAGTGGTCACATTAAATCTTTTCTGTTAATTATTTAATGTTACCAATGTTAAAAAGCACTGAAAGAGTTACTGTGAATTGAAACAGACCACAGTGTTGTGTGTAGGATACTGTATGCTGAGTTTGGAGGTGTTTTATTTAATGGCTACTACCATAATACTTTAATATTCAATACTATTGCTAAACTACTTTTAAATGCACTCTTCAGTTCACCTTCAATTCTTTATAGTGTAGTGGCGAATCAGTTCCTTCACACAGTTGGAACAAATTCTGTAAATGCAGAATAAGTGTTCCAGCATCTCTTGTGACATTTAAAAACTTAATGTTTGTAAACTTTTGTGGGTGGGTTTATTTGGTTTTGTTTTCTTGCTTTTTTAAAAATTTATTTATATGATCCTATTTTAATGTAATTTTAACTGCTGTTCATACGGGGAAATAAGCTATATTATTTTAATAATCTATTTGCTGTGTTACGTGACTAACACAAGCCTTATCACTTCCCTAAGGATGCTGTTACTAAGGCAGCTATAGGATATACATTAGTGACTATCAGTAGTAAATATATACTTATCTGATGCAATGTAAAAATAAAATATGATGCAGCTTTTCAACACTTTCCCATAAGTAAGGCTGTGTTCTTTGAAATTTGTAATATAATGAAATGGATGGTGTAATAGAAGTAAAACTTTTGGGTTTATGTGTATGTATAAATACAAAGCATATGCATACAAATATTCCAGCATACATCCTTCAGTAAAACTATTACTTCATCATATGCCCAGAAATGCTGTCTTTAGTTAATGCTGTTTTGCTGTTGGTTGTGTTATGATGCTTAATTTTTAATGAGATTTAAATGTAGGTTTCTTTATTCTTGGACTGTTTCACATTGAATTCCTCAAGGATCTCTGCAAGGGCAACATTAGGTTTGCATTAGTGTTGTTTTTCAGATCATGCACATTTTGCAGTCATTGAGGGTTCAAAGCCCATGACACTTTAAATAAGGTGGCCATTTAAATTGTAGACCTGAGAGCTTTTCAATTTTTAATGTTTGGTTCTAACTAAGAAGATGCTGATATAATTTGAGTTATTGGATGGAACACAGTGAACCACTCATGATGAAGTAGGTTCCAGTGAGGTAACCTTGGCAGTGGGGCTGATGGGATTTATGCCAGTTAATCAGTCCAAGTATATGAATTGGAATCCCCAATTGTGTGCTGAAACCTGGACATTGGCTTTGTATAATTGTGTCCAAGATCAGATAACTGGATAACAATTATCAGATAGACAGGTTTTCTAATTAAAAACAATTACTGCCAGAAGGACATTCATACTTCCAAAGTGTATAGCCATGCTGTTAATCTGTTACATTTGTTTGAACAAGGCTTTCCTGGCTTCTCAAAGTACTAAAACCATCTTCAGCTTGCAAAGTAACTTTGTAATTCCACAAACTGCTTAAACTGACAAGAAGCAATGCTGCTGCTGGTGAGAAGTAATTATACTCTCATCCCAACCATCTGATCATTCCAATCATTTCTCTCTCCCTTGCTCTATTTCTAACCAACTGTTTGTGCACGTAGTTCTCTCTGAACTGATTTACTATCTTTAGAAAGAGTGAACTGATCCTGATATAAAAGGAGCTGGAGAAATTAGAGCTTGTAGCATGAATGAGGAGTTGCTTTCATTATGTGAAAACAGAGATATGGCAAATTTTTTTGTCATTTGTGTAATCCACAACCTCCTATGAAGATGGTATGATGAGAAAACAGTATTCATGCTGCTTTTAAGGAGGCACATATTAGATAAATCACCTCAAAATGAGTTTTCAGTAAATGCATACAATAATTGGCAGTTCAGTTTAATGCTGCAAGTATTTCATTTGGACATAGCAGGTCAGAGCCCATTCAAGGCATGTGTTATGCTCTGTCACCTTAATAATCTAATTACTCCTCACTAGCGAAATTAAATTTTTCTTGATCTCCAAAAAGCGTAAAAGCAAAGAGAAGTCCTATTTTGTTCTTTGTGTTTGCTGAGGGTGGGATGAAAACAAACATACATGGTATAGTACAAGCATTGTCTCTATATTTTCATTGGCTGTATTTTTCCAATATCCTTCTAAATAATTAAAACTGCTATAACACCAATCAAATGACAAAACCATCTAGTTCCCTGTAGCCCACTGAATTAAATACCTGATAGTTAAGGGAATAGCTCTGCTGTTCATTTTCACTGTGATTGGTTGGAGAATGTTGACTACTTTCATGCCAATATCAACTGCTATTTGTGCTTTTTATGGGTGACAATGGGTAAACCCATCTTTAAATACATCTGAAACACTCTTGGCAAGTCAGTCCAGTTGCAACCTAGAGTAAATTTGAAAAATGACCTGAAAACTTTCTCATTGTTGAGCTTTGTCCCACAGAATAACGAAAATGTTACATTGCACAGAGAACAACAGTATGTAAAGGTTAAAATGACATTGTAGAAAAGTAAGACTTGCATTTATTTGAATTACTGTGCTCTGCTTATTTTTGCAAGAGAAAACTAGTGGGTTTGGAGACAAAACAGTTAAAACCAAGTTTTTCACAAAAGACTGGAAAATTATTAAAAGGCTGTCTTTAATTTCAAATGTGAATGAATAAGAAAGTATGTGGTAGTCTGAAAAGAAATAACTGACATAGACTGAGAAGGTAGAATCTTGTTTCCCATTTCTCATACTGAGAGGAATCCACTTAGTGTTAAGTGATGATCCTAAAAATGTATAAGAGCAAATTTATAATTAAATCTTGGACTTCTCTTACATGGCTCTGAACAACTTGAGTCTCAAAATTTGCAGCTGTTCTGTGGCTATGAGAATTATTGTTCTATTGCAATGGGCAGGGGTACAAAGAAGAGATCCCTAGTTTTCAGGACATGAACCAGATTAAGACTTTTACTGCAATCACCTTCTCTCAAAGAACTTTGAGTTCCAGCTACTACCAAACATAATTGCCTGTCCCAAAGATGGTTGAATTGTTCCTATGGCAGTTACACATATAAGCATCTAATTTTATGGCTGTGTGCCATTTCATTCCAATTGATTGATTTTTATCTCAACCCAAGCAATGAAAACAAAACTGCATTTTTGTATTTTAAAATTCATGTTTTTCTTTATTTATGTAATCTGATCTGACCCAATCCCATTCCTTCACAATTATGTATGTGTGTGTGGATATAAACTTGTATTTGTTACATATTTTTGTATATATATGTAGTGCATATATTTTTAATGCGTGTTTGTATTTATTTTCCTGCAAGTTATTAATGGCTTGTTTAGCATAGTGAAGTGAAAATTGAGAGAGTGTGATAGCTTTCCATATGGAGAAACTAGGAATGTAATAAATACCAAAGGAGAAGAGCTATTTCAACTGACAGAAAATGTTGGTAAAGAGCAAAAGGACAATATGGAGACAAGTAAGTTCAGTCAGGTACTTTGCAGGAGGCTACAAACTACCATTAGAATGAGGCTTCAGAATGGCATTGTTAGAGTAGTGGGAGTAAGGAAACCCTGCTAATTTTTATTGAGGACTTGATAAATTCAAGTAGGATAAGATTAAATCAGCCATAGATTGAACCTGTAACTTAAAATGTCCTCTCCCCAGTCCCATGTCCCTAAATGAATAGCTTCAAGTGCTTCAATATGATGTGGATGTAATATTAAATTCACAATACATATTATACTACTCTTAAATAAATTGATGCAATATATTGAAATGACAATTTCTCTTCAAATTTTATTGTTCAGCACAATTTTGCTAGATGAGAGAACTGCTAGAACCACTCTGTAAAACTTCTGTGCAAGTTGTCTTAGCAATTATGTCAGAGTTCTATGGTATTTCTTTCTTAAGTCTTAATTCTGTTTATGATTTAAAATAACAAGCCGATATTTAATATTTATTCTCATTTTTGTCTTGTTAGAGAAGGGATTCAGAAATTTTTGATTTCTTGTGTTCCTTGCCCTAAGTGTGGTAAAACTTAAATTTGCATGTAGCTTGGATTCTTTCTGTCTGCTTCGATTGCTGGACAGCACAGGGCAGGGCAAATGGTTACCAAAGACTTCTAACAACTTGGGGACCTGTTCCTGTGCTATTTACATTATGCCTCCATATGGGTCCATTTGGCAATACTTCTAAGCTGTATTTCTAATTAAAAATAATGATTGACAGGCCTTTCCCCCCCTTTACTCTTGATCCTAACAATTATGAACTTGGGAACAATTTACTAACAGCACTGCTTAGATCTTTACTTATTGTAGCTTTTCCCAAAGGTTAAAAATGAGCACAGAATAAGAGAACTTCTGTCCTGGAGTGTTTTAAAATCATCTAAGAGACTGAGGGAGGGAGAAGGAAGAGTGATAATGTCTGTATTCAGTATTTCTGCTGGAGGGGGAAAAAAGGTGTCCTTAGTTCAAGCCTAAGTCATGCACTCTGGCTCACGGAGACATGGAGCCTTGTGTTAAGTGGGCAGTGCTGTGGTATGAATGGGACACAAGCTGCAAATGAGCACGGCCCAAAGAGACTGAAAGGAGAGCTTGTAGGAATTCAGACTTTTTGTTCTGTGGAGAAATCCCCAAGAATTTCAGGAAGCTGCAGGAAGTTATGCTGTTTGGGAGGGAGGGAAAATAAAGAAATTATGAAGCTTTGCAGAGAAAGGGAATTCTAGAAAATTAATATTCTTGAAAGCCCTTCAAATACAATTTGGTTTTTTTTTTTACTTGTTACTGAAGTGGAGCAGACAGTTGTCCCCAATTCCTATGAGACATCTTGAGAAATCTCCTTGCATAAAAAGATCCTCATAGCAAAACTGATTCTGAAGATCTCATTCTTGCTAGGTGACCTTGCCAGGAGAGTTTCCAGTGTTACAGCAGAACTTTGTTGAACATAGAATATGTTTGAGGAAATTGTTTTTATGAATCATATTCTCCAATGAAAATCTGTTCAATGAGAATTTCTAGTTATAATTAATTCCCAGTTGTAATTAGAACTTTTCCTAAAGGCCATTCAAGAAATTTCCATCAAGGTTGAGAACTGAAAGAAAGCCTTTTTGGGGTCCTTGCCTTATTGGCAAGACAAATTTAAAAATGGAAGTAAGAAAATAGCTGCTTCTCTTTGTATTTATAAGGTGATTTGTGATGACCTTTGTTAGAAAATATGTTTAATAGAAAACCTTTCCAATCCTGTGTAGTAGGAAAGCAATATTAGGTTTTTTCAGTAGTTTACTTTATATTCAGTTCTATTTAGCAGTTGCCTATGATGCTCCTCAAAACATTAATAGGTTGTTCAATTTCTCATCCTGTAAGTTTCTGGCTGAGAGATTGTATCTTTATAGATAACAGAGCTCTAATCTTATTTTCTGATAAGCTGCTCTGTGTTAGTCATAGCCTGATGTCTTCTGGAAAATAGAAAGTACTTCATTTTGGATTTTGATTTAGAAGTTTTTCTTCCCATTGAAGAAAGAGCCTGTCTGGTAAGAGGCTTCCTTTTTATGTCTCTGACCTACATCTGTGTTTGGAATGGGTTCCTCTGATTTCCTTAATCACTGATAATGGCCTATGTATTCTAGCATGTTTATGGACCCCTTTTTGGCTGTGGAACAATGATTGCACTTTTCTCTTTTCCTGAGCCAGGCAGGAATGACTTTATTTTTTGTTTTGTTTTGAATCTCAGCAGCTTGACATGAGTGGTTTTTGTGGTTTTGGCTCAAATATTTCCAGGTATGGACCTTTGCTAATCAGTCATGTCAATTGGGCAATGGAGTAGGAAGGATGTTTTTTCTTGGTGATTTCTTTAGGAGGAAGAATAACTTGTACAAACCTCATATTCTAAGCAAGAGAGTATCATATGCCTCCTGCCTGAGAGAACAGGTAGGGAAAGGCACCGTGTTTTGCCTTTTGGGGGGCCTTCTTGCAAGGCTTTCAGCTGCAGCTTGGAATCTTGGAAACTAAGCTAAAGAAGCATAAGTCTGTTGCTATGGTGTAGTTGACCTTTATAAGGTTAAAAATAGAAACCCTTTGTAAGATTTCCATTTTGTAAAATGGAAACCCTGCACACTTGCTGATTTCTAAACTTTTTTGCTGTTGGGCTTTTTGGAGTTAACGTGCATTTTATCTGTAGGAGTTATCTGCAATGCACACTCAGTGGTTTTCTAGAGGCTTATGGTGCAGAAGTGTAGTGTTGTAAATATCAGTGATATAAAGATAAGCAAGGAACAATTTCAAGAGAACCATATGTACATTACTCTGGCAAGAATCCCATATATAGGATGGGTCCTGTTTTTATTGATGACATTTAGGAGAGAAATGGTCTCCAGTTGGAAGCATGTGAGTAGTCATCTCAACAAGTCATGTCTGACAATATTTGATTTACAAATAAGGCACATGCTTCTATTCTAACATTAAGAGTGATGATCAGCACAAAAAAAGGAGGTAATTCAACTACTGATTTTTTTTAAGAATAAAAGCTGCTCTTTTCTGTAGGAATGGAGACATTTCCCCCTAGCAATGCCAGAGAGACATTTTCTTCTGAAGCATGGGAAGTGGCAGTTACCACCTCAAAACTGTGCTTCCATCATGTGGCCTCTGCTTTTGCCATGCATCATGGAAGTGCCTCTTGCTGACCTCTTTCAGAGAATGGCTTAGCAGCTTTTCCCAGCTCAGCCCTAAGCACCCCTTGTGTTGCAGTTCCTGCCCTGGCAGTCCTTCAGCCAAGATATGAAACAGCAAAACTGGTCTGTAAAAGTGGAATACCCTGTTAGCAGAAACCAGAATGTGTAGTTACAAGACATCTTATCAATATAACATTGACTTTTAATGAAATATCTCTACTGAACAGAGAAAAATTCTTTGCATAAAGTTTGGTTTTGGGAGGGTCCTAGACAGCTGAAGAGCCCAGATACCTGAGCACTGTATATTGGTCATGTTTACATGATTATACATAGAATTACATGTGTACCTATATATGCACGTACACACAAGACCATATATAAATCACCATGTGTATGTACTTAGGCATCATCCCAATTTGTTTTCCCAGACTTTTTCTGGGAAGGAGTGGGAACTGAATATGATTCTGATACTGATGGCTTGGAGGAGCCATCTATTGGCTCCAGTCCATTTTGTAAACACTTTTGTATTGTTGCTGTGCCAAATATAAACCATGTGTTAAGAGAGTGACAATTGATGCATTTAGAGTAAGGGCATTCTTATGTGTAAACTCTACTTACAGCTTAATTTTGAAATATAAGACAATGTCTCTCTAGTCAGCCAGTATAATTTTCCTAATCCAAATGCGAAATCATGTACTCCTCTATTTACACAGACTGTCAAAGGGCAGCTGATACTGTAGCACAAAGCTGGTGGAGATGAGACTCGTTACACTGGCTGAAGACCTTGTCTTCAGTTTGATGTCATGCCAAATGCTTGGGTTGTTGCTCACAAAATAACTCTTGTGCAGAGATGCAAGCTCCAAGAAATGTCTCATATAATAATATTATGTACTAGCTTTTGAATTACTAAAGGAGCATTCAGAACTACTCATGAGATTACATTGTTTTATTTGTATTCAAATGTTACAGTTTATCTCTGGACTGTAGAGAGAACATCAATAGAGAGTGTGTTCTAAGTGACAATGAATGCTGAAACATTTGCAAATAACTCTTCAGTTAATAGGACAGAGACAAAAACTAGTTTGAAAAATGCAAAAAACCTCCAAAAATCCTATTGCTACAATATCCTTTCAGAGGTAAGAGGAAGTCCTGCTTTTCAGAACAAAGGAGTAGGCAAAAAACAGCAAGTAGCTTCCTTGAGTTAAACAAACCCTCTTTCAGCTATCACCTCAGGAAACATTTTTTCCCCTTCAGAATCATGAAGATAGTAGTTATTGAGACTCTTTCTTTTCTCATACTTTGCTTGTCCTATACCTTTGTTCACAATTCCAGTTTTGGATCAATTTTTAAGTTGCTCTTGCTCAATACAGTACCATACACCAATGTTTGAAAACAATTTTCATTTTGTAAAGAAACATTGCAGTTTCATAGCATGAGAGCAGCAGTCTTAACTTCACCACTGTTGTGCATCTCCCACAATGGCAATGTATTTTTGCAGGAACTTCTCAGTAATGGTGTGACAGGACAATGGGAGATGTGGTGTTTTTGAGGGGTTTGCCTTGGCTCACGTTAGACTGCAATGCATTTCTGTATATGAAGCCAAAGCTTTGTTTTAAGGGAAAGCCTGCTGGAGTCTACGATTTGAGGTGAAATCCAAAGCCACGTAGCTTGAAGAAGTAACACTTGTCTACAGAAGGCTTTGGGACATGCATTTTAGTGTCTTGGAAGGATTAGAAATTTGGGGCAAATTTTTATTTTGGGACATCTGGTTTTAATGGGTTCTAAAAATCTCCTTGGTCCTTCCTTTGTGCTACTGTAACTAAGCTGTGTTTTCAGTACACATTTTGTATTTAGAGCATTGTTTTTCCAAATGGAAGCTTAACATCAAGCCAGTGTTGCATCCTTCAATGCACAACACAGTAATTATTATTAATTTTAAAGGGGTTTTTTTGTGTTACAGCGCACTTCAGTAATGTGGAGATAGAAATAATTGTGTTACTGCTGGCTGTAGAATCAGTGGTGATACGCTGCAGACAGCAGTGCCTGCAGCACCATGTGCCTCTGAAGTGCCTTGTTGTTAGACTGGAACTGTCATCTCCATCGAGCAGCTATTTAACTGTGATTAACAGCCACTACTTGAGATGTGTTGTTCAACTATATCCTGTTGGACTTGTGACTGGCACTCTATTTATACAGAATAAGTAAGTCTATAGCAAAGCTGTCATGACTGATTTAATAATTTTTCTCCCAGTGAAGCTTGTGCTCTTTTCAGTGAACAGAATCAGGTGTTTAATGATGTGGAATGTAGGAATGAGTAATATGTAAGGCAAGTGACCTTGGAGTGCTAAAATACCATGTGCTGCTTACGCTGTCAAAATACTAGGGAGTTTGATGGTGGTGTACTCTACATGGCTGGTTCACATGCTTGAAAGTCTTATTAGTATGCTTTATCTCCTCAGCAGAGTGAGAGAATAAAAATGATACAAATGATGATGTACTCATAGCTGGTACTGAGGAGGGACTGAAGCAGTATCAATGGCCTGATCTGACAGTAGCTTCAGAAAGAGATAATGTGCTTGGCTGTTCTATTGCTTGAGCCTAAGGAAATATTGGTTTGTCATTCCGGAGCAACAAAAGTGATCTCCCAGTGACCTGTTTTCAGAGAGTTTTAGTTCAGATTTTGGAAAGGCTATATTAGCAAAATGGATTGTATAATAGTCTTGAAATACTGAGAACTGAAGATAGAAATGAATATTGCCTTTTTTTTGAAGGCTATCGGTTTCAAAACAAAAGATATTATTTCTCCCTTCAAGTTGCTCAGAAAAAGGACATGCCTGATCATTCTCCATTGCTGTATTTTTTCGCAGTTTTGAACAGGTGAAGGACTTTCAACATAAAGAATTACTGTTTTCTGAGAATTCTGAAGAGCAAAGGACGTTGTGGGTCTTACTGTCTATGTGATAAAGGGTAGTTTTCAAGTTGGCTGGGAGATGGGAATAGGAAACCTATTTGTGTTGTCTGGTGCAATGTAGCTCTTCCTGTCACACAGTCCATCAGGCGCTGGCCTCTGGTGATTTAACCTCAGCTGACAACTAAGTACCATGCAAGCAGTGGCCACGCACCACGGGGAGGTAAATCAGGAAAAATGTACAATTTGTGGGTTATGTAAAGTTTAATACCTGAAACAAAACAGTACTTAAATATTCTAATGATAATAATAGTTGCAATGAAAATGAGAGAGAGAAGAATAAAACCCAAAAAAAACAAGTGATGCCCAACACAGTTGCCTACCACCTGCTGGCTGATGTCCAGCCCATCCCTGAGCAGTGATCAGACCCTCTTTGCCAACCCCCACAGTTTCTATACCAGGCATGGTGTTCTATGATATGAAATATCCCTCTGGCCAGTCAGCTGTCTCAGCCATGCTCCCTCCCAGCTTCTCGAGCATCTCCTCACAGGCAGAGCATAGAGAACTGAAGTGTCCTTGATTTGGGAAAGTACTACCTAGCAACAATCAAAACATCAATGTGTTACCAGTGTTACTGTCATACTGAGTTCAAAATACAGCTCTGTGCCAGCTAACAAGAAAATTAACTCTCTCTCAGCCAAAATCAGGACGCTTGATCTAGTGGCTTACCCTTCTAGGGACTGTTTACTTTTTAATTTGAAAACTACAAATTGTAGCCTGCTTCTTCTCCATTCTTTCACACTGCAAGTAGGAAAACCTCTGCAGGCCAGATCCTTGTACAATACATGCTGTTGAAAACAAGCACTATAGTTGTAAATGGGTCTATTAATATTAACTTGTAGGTCATAACTTGTAAATAGTACAGGATTTACCTGCTTTTCCATATGTGTATTATGTAAGGATTAACAGTGATCAAGAGCTGTAGAACTTTTTCCTAAGGGCTCTGAAGGCTTTCACATTTCTTGGATTAAAGTGGCTTCAAAACTATCAGAAAGAATTCCCTAAATAAATATCCTTGTAAGTCACTTTCATATAGGTTTACTCACTTTTGAAGCATTATAAATAATGCAAATTTAGTGTCCATCTGGACAGTAGGTTTTTGCCAACTGCTACCAGACCAGCTGCAAAATTCACTGACTTCAAGCTTTGCAGCTGCCATGTGCAGTCAGTGCCAAGAAGGAGCGCATTGCAAATTCTCCTTCAAGTGCTTGGCCTGGAGTGCTGGACTGGAAAACAGATTAACAAGGAGTGAAACTGATATCAGACAGGGAAAGTAAGGCTTTATGTATGGTTGTTCACCTTTGTTTCAGGAAGGCTGCTTGCAGAGAGAAACCAGCTGAGATCTAATGACCTTTGCTTGCAGTGGCCCTCGTGATTCTTTTTTACTTGTTTCCTACTGTAATGCATATTGTCTGCAATTTATGGGGCATGTTGTAATAATAACAGCTACAGAAATGCATGGAATCTCTGCATACCTATGATTTTGGTGCTTACATTTGGATGCATTTGTTTTTCAGGTTTTTTTTTAGTGTTCCCTGATTTGTAGGCTGTTTATCTGAATTAACTGGTAGACATTCTCTCTTAGGGACAGCTTCTTGTCAACATTGTCAGACTGTTTTGGCCTCTATGGTTTTGGATCTACATGGCACTCTTAAATTTTGAGGAAACACCCCATTGCCTTGAGCAATTGGTCTGCTTTGTTTGTCACTCAGGATTTGTTAATTTTGATTTGTTCTTCCGACTGCTCAGTATTTTGGAATGCATGTCCCAGTAGACCTGAAGATGCTGATGAGGAGCCTAGGGCTAATTCTCTGTAAATTGAAACCCAGAGCTCATAGCAAAGGCGATTGAAACTCTGACAACGGGGGAAAATACAAATTGAAGATGGATCTAAGATTATTGCAAGTTTTTTTCATTAAGAAGGTGTTCTTTACCTTCAGGGAGAGTCCATGCTTTTTGACCATTGATATTAAGTTGGCTAATATATTTAGATCTCTCCAAACACAAAGCTTATGCTTTGGACAACCACTGTATATATCAGTTTTATAAAACAGTGTTCAATTACTCAAGGAATAGATTTGTCTGATAAAGAACTTAGCTGGACAATGCTAGGCATTGAAGGCATCTGGTATTCACTTATGTTCTCAAGCTACTTTAAGGTTCAGAACAGATTTTCAGCTGGCAAAAATCAATGTCAGCTTTTTCTGCAGTATTGGATCTATGCAGGTTAACATGAGCTGAGAAGCAAAGCATTACTTTGTTCTCTTAGTATGTGTGTGTAGTATGTGTGTGTTTGGGTGATTGTGCTGCTCTGTTCATGTGGTTCAGCAACCCTAGCACTTCACTTGGGAGTTTTCAAGAGCAGGAGGAGCAAGGATCTTGATTATTTTTTCTTTTTCCAGCACAGTGCATGGTCTTATCGGAAATAATCTTCTCTGCTACAGAAAAGAGAATCATAGAACATTAATGGAGAGGCTTTCATAAATATATATACTTAACTGTAAAATTCATAACTAGCCTCTTCAGCACGAAACTTTTTTAAAAGTCTGGATTCTGGGAAATTGGTATGTTATTGGTGAGTGATTCACAATTTTTCTTAATGTCAGTCACATACTTCATGAAAAGAGGGATTTTATTGAGAGAACTAGGATAGGCTAGCATAAAGCTCTGGATATTTCAGGTTTTGTGTTCTTCTCTCAGTTGCAGTGCTCTGGCTTTTCCTACAGTGGTTATGGGGGATACCCTGAATCCTAGACTTTAGAAAACACAGATCATTGCCTCATGTTCATGGCTTGCCTCATTTCCACATTTTCTTTTTTCTTTAGAAGGGTATTAGTATTTCATCATGTAAATACTCTACTGTGCTGCAGTACTATTAATCAAAATATTTTTGGTCTTATCTGGGAAATTTGCTATATAATGAATTTGGGTTTATTAATTTTAATAGACCTCTTATAGCTAGAGTTGTATACTGAATGTTTATAATTGAATTAGATAAATATTTTACTTCGCTCTGATAGTAGATGCCACTCAGAGCTCAGGTCTTTATACAGTGTCAGTTGATAAGCAGAGGTGTAGCACAAATCTGACTTTCTCTATACACAGAGCAAGTGGGAATAAGGAATATTCCCAACTACGGGAATAGTTGAGCTGTGTCAGTGTGAGTGATCTTGGCTTTAAAGACCAGGTTTGCCTTCTTTACAGAATGGGAGCCCCAGTTCTGTCATGCAGCTCAGTCTGAGGGATGTTGACTTCTCATTTGTGTAAGCTCAGTCAGGAGAGCATATGAAGTATTGTCTGGGTAATGCAAAACATAAATATGTTTTTTATTTATATTAGGTTATGTTTTTCACAAAACAAAATGGAAACCACCAGGCATAAACAGAAGTGATCTGTTGATACTCCAAATATTGCAATATGGAAATATTAAGAAATATTTTCAGATTTTCAAGGCAAGTATTTCATTAAGTCTTTGTGAACATAACTGTAATGTTTATATGAGCAGAAAAAAGGAAGGTGGAAAAGTTTTCTTTATGCAAACTAAATTAGGCTGTTTCAGATGAGCATAAGTCTCCTACAATGTGTATTGTATTTGCCTGTTGTTGTAACACAAGTGACTATAGGGAGAACATTACTTTCTAACTGAGATATTATTAAATTTTAGTTACTCTATTGTAGTCAAGTAAAAGCACCATATAGAAAATCAAGAGAGTTCTTTCAAAACTGGACTCAACATGGAAGCATTTAGCCCAAGAGATAGGTGCTGGAGCTGACTGCCTTTTAAAATTCAGAACTTGAGCTACCTCCAGTTTTATGGCATTCATGCTTGCCTGTCCAGTGTATATGGAGAATGAAATGTATTTTGGGCTGGTCATTCAAGTAGTTAACTGAAGTTCAGTGACGGAACCACTAAACCCTGTGATCTGTGCATATTGAGATTCTATAAAACCTTCCCATGTTTATGAGGGACTCAGCCAGCCCTCAGAACTGAACTTCCCCAGATGCATTCAGCTTGGCCCCATTTCTATTAAAATCCATTTTGTGAGAACAAGTGCTAACATCAGCTTGTTACTAGGTACAGCTAATTAGTTGGAGACACCCATCATGATGATGGGGTGACTGCTGAAGTCCACTCATGTGCCATTATGACCTCGAATACGTGCCCTAGAGGACTTTATTGCAGCTGTAAAAATAGGACTTTTAAAATGTGAAACTTATTTCTAAGAATTTACAATTAGTCAAAGATTGCTTTTGAAGAAAATACTGCAATATAAAACAGCTAATTAAGCAATATAAGCCATAAACACCTCAGGGAAGTTCTTAAAGGACACTTTTAAAACAGACTTTAGAAATCTGCTGGGCTTTTTTAAAGTATTCCTGCCTCTAGCAACTCTTCTTTGAAAACCTGACAGGCAATGAGGGAACTTTGTTTCCATGAAAGGAAGTGGTAAATTCCCTCTGACTCCTACTGCCGGCCTGCTTTCATAAAAACAAGGAGGTAGGGAGAAGGACTGACTGATAACTTGGGGACTTTCATAAAGTTATTTTCACAGGAGTGGGGTGGTGAGGACAAAGGATGTGTTTTTCACTGCTCATTTTTGGATCTAGGTCTGTATGGCAATAGGACCAGAGATGATAATGAGATTTACATATCAATTGGAGGAAATCTTGCCTTTGCTGCAGCCATTGATGAAACTGGCTCTTCATCTTGATAGAGCCAAAGCTTCATGTTTAGTGTTTGTGCCTTTTATCAGCTTGCTTAATGTCTGCTTGCAGCACATGCAAAATGGAACAATATTTATGTAGTTCCCATGAGCTAGTTTTGCTGGCGACATTCTCTGCAATCAGTAGGTTGAAGATGCTACATTGTTTGCATTGGGAAGGTTTTGCCAAACAGACCATTAATCCAAATCATGGATTCTAAAGCTGCTGTAGGTTACCTATTATTTTCCTCAGACTATCTGTTCAACAGAGTATATTGCAAAAATGACTCAAAGTTTTTAGCATGTTCTTGATTTTAAAGTATTTCAAAATTGACTTCACAACTTGTAAAATATGTTTGCTAAAATTTTGCACTGTTTTCACTTGTGTTTTTATTACTTTAAGTTTCTTAATTTTATATATTCTTCCTTAACTACAGTAGCCTTTTAAAGTATATTTGCAAAACAGTTTTGAATAAATTTGAGTTTTTGAGTTCTGTTAGCAGTGAATGAACATTTTTGAACCAAATTTATTCTGTTTTCATGTAATATATGAAAAAAAAACACTTCCACATCAAGTAATTTTTATGATACTGAAACATGATGGGCAAAAAAATATTTTGAAACTGTTGACTGGCATTCCTCTTTTCATGGAAAATCCTGTTCACTGTAGTGTGCCAAAGTGGTCACTTTGACCTGACTGTTTTTCAGGTGCCCAGTGTGGCTCCTCACAGGGACTTGTAAGATCGTGGCATTCCCTGGTGAAGCAATTCCTCCAATGGTGATTGTCATCACTCTTAAGGTTGAATGTGCAAATCATAGAACACCCAGTTTGTTTGCGTTCTTCCAGCTTTTGCTTAGTACAGGAAGGCAAAGAGGGTCTCTATGGAAATCATTATTCACACTTTAACAGCTGCTATGGGCGTATCCAGAACACAAATAGAAGCTACCAAAGCCCATGTGATATGCTGGCTCTGATGTGGTGGTTAAATAATTTCACCATCAGTTTAAAGAGCTGATTTGATGAACTTGAGGAACTGTAGGGAATTGGCTGAGAATTTGCCAGTGTAATTTGACTCATGTAGTAGGATTAATTATAAATCCCACTCAAGGTCTCTTTGGAGAGGATGCAACTTTCAAATGGGCCCAAAATGAGGCCAGAGATTTGGGCTGAGATTTCCAATGCTACTTAAAGTATTTGTGAATTCAGATCCAATTGAGATTAATAGGAATTGGGCATCAAACACTGTAGGCGGCTTGCAAATCATAGTCTTGAATATTATCAGTGATCTTTCAGTTCTATTGAGACTTATAATAGCAAGTATTATAAAGGAAATAAATGGGCTCTGACCCGAGACTGGCATCTTTGTTAAGACAGGCTATGCCAGAACACATGTGCAAAATTGCAGGCTCTGCAATCCACATACTCTGCCTAATGGGTCAGCCCTTTTGACTTCTAGTGATGTAGTGTCTTTATTACTAAGTTACTGCTTGGGCAAGGAGCTTTAATATATTAATAATCAGTGCCTTAGGCCAGGTATCAGGTGGCTTTTATTATGGCACTCTGTGTGGTCCCACATTTAACTCCATCAGTAAAGAAGTAGAGAAACCACTTTCACCTTCATTTATTTCTCATATCAAATAGCTGAACAATTTCAGATCTCTACTCCATTTCTTTTGGCAAGCAATTCCTTTCTGTGTTATTTCAACAAATTTCTGGCTGCAGATTGCCAACTATTTGAATGCACACAATCCTGTTGTTAGCGTCAAAGAATTGTAATTATTCTGTTTTTATTATCTTTTTTTTTTAATCCCCAAAAGCAACTTTGCACTGTTTGATTTTAGTGCCTGTTAGCATTGGAGTGGACTTGAAGAATTTATATCAGTTATTTATATGTCATGATGAATTTGTATCAAGAAGGAAGCAGATAATGCTTAATCCTGAAATAATATTTAATTAGGAAAAATAGCAAACAAAATTAGCAAAGTTTCATTTTTAAATTAATGCGAACAGCAGAAAGTGCTGACATACTCAACTGTGTTGCTTAAGAACCAATTTTGTCATGTGGGGCAAATAGGATATTAACATATTTAACATGATAATAGCTTAGCACTTGCAAAATAAGACCATTTTTAGGCAAGACTATTTCCTTTTTATCTTTACTGGTCTGGGCAGGCATTTGGTCGTGTGAACTGCACTTAATTGTTTTACTGCCCTAAAAATACAATATTCTGTTGTTGGCAGTGTAGAGGTCTGTTTCTTCAAGTGCTTGCTGTGAAGAATCTGCTCCAAAGACATCAGTAAACATCGGGATTATGTGGAACTGGTGAGGCAGAGTCCACCAAAATAAAAACATTTGTGTGCTTTTTGAACATCTTCCATGACTGTATAACCCAGGGCATATGAACCTCTGTGATTTTGGCATATTATCAGGTTTTTTTTGCATATGAAACCCAAAGCAAACCTTGGAGGGTCTGAACACAAAAATAAAACCTTTATAATAGCTTTTTAGGGAAGAGTGACAGACATTAACAATTACAATTCTTAAAAAGCAATGATATGCTTTGGGGTCAGGAAAGAATTCTCTACAAATTTGAGTGATGCACTCTAGAATTATGATTCACATTCGTACAAGTCTGCTTCAGTTTAAATTCTCGTACTGGGTGAATGAGAAACTTATATTCTGTGTGTTTCAAAGGGTGACGTTCCAACTGCAAACTGGACTGAAAATAGTATCTTAGCCTAGTCCTTTCTAATAAATGCTGATTAAATTTATGTGAGATTAAAAAGAAATGTATGTGACAATAAAAAGTTTTTTAAATTAAGTTTTTTTAATTTGGAGATTGCTGTATAACTAATTGCCTTCTTTCTGAGTGTCCTGAAGTTTCTGGGTAGTGCATGTCATGATCGGCTACATTCAGAAGAGGGCAGCATCAACCCAGACAAGTGCGAACACATGCAATTTAAGGATTTCAATATAAACGGGAGAAGCTTCAAAAGGTGACACACACTGCTGCTAAGTTAAAACCAGAATTTGGTTTATATTCTGATATTATAACAAATCAAATCATTAATTCGGAATTATTTGAGCATTATTGTGTGTCTGCGATATCATATTTGTTGTTTTCCAATAGTAACACATTTCTCAGAATATTGGTTACCACACCTTAGTTATTATGACACCTGCAGCCTTCTATTTCCAGGTATTTTTGAAATAAAAATGGAACAAAATGAAAAAAAAGGATCAAAACCCTGAGCATTTTGTGACTGAAATGCTACTGAAGTCATAGCTTATACAAACTAAGTGCGATTACACACTGGTCTTGAGGATCTCAGTCAATAGGAAAACTCAAGGACATCAGTTTGGCTTTGGATTTAGGACTGAGTCCGATGCAATAAATGGGTAAACACTTGTTGAATTATGTTGTAGCCTAAGGCTTAAGGGAATTTGCTTGAAATTTTGACTGACCAAGGACTACATTGAGTTCAGAATTATTAGGTTAGCAATTCCTCACCTAGTTTCTAAATTCTGTCCCAGTGGAATGGGCCCATATCGGATTTAGTCATTTTACCACATGATTTTATTTAAACAAAATTCTTGCAAATTTATGCACAAGTGCCACTGATGTCCCAGTGATGCTTCTGTGTATGCTGGCTTGTTTTGCTGAGAGGAGAACTGTGAAAGGAAGTCCAGATCATTAGGTCATGAGTACAGCCAGGCTGTCAGCCTGCACAGTGGCAATAGGTGATCCAGGCAAATCATGCACAGGGGCTTTACTTGTAAGAGTTAGCAAACTGTATTCTGAATCAGGGCACCAGGAGATAAAAGTGGATCTTGCAAACACTATTTTTTTTCCTGCTGACAACATTTTTAAAGTATCTGGGTGATTACAGCTTTTTTCCCTGGATGTATTTAGAGTTCTTTGGCCAAGGAAGATGCATCGTGTTTCACTTGATTCCTTTCTTACTGGCTAAAAGAACTGGAACATGTAAGCTTTTCTCTTTTGTGAATCTCAAGGTGGGTTATTTAACCTTGTATTGTATCAAAATTCTGTTTCAGCATAAAGACTACATGCACATATCCTTAATGAATAAGACCCTAAAGATTTGTAAAGAGCCTAAGTTTATATACTCCATTAAATATGATCTTCACAGGCTAATTAGTTAGAAATTTTACCCTTGCTTATAGTATACAACATTTTACGGTCAATAACAGTAAAATCTACGTAAACCATACTCTCTATTAATAAACATTATATGCTTCTGGCTTTCAAATAAGGAAATTGATTACTTGTGTTACTCTAGTGACTGGACTGCTGGCAGAGTAAAATCCAAGCAATTAACATTATGGATACATTGCTTCATGTGAGACATGAAGGCATTACAGATAATTTTGCTTTCTATCAAAGTACGGATACTGGTATTGTGAAGAAAACTTAGATCAGTGATATGCAAACTCAGAGATTTCAGGGAGGGTCCAAGATCGCTGGGGGTTGATATTGCATTATATTATTTTTCCTGTATCTTATAGATTTGCATCCAACCAAGATTAGTACTAGCTAGAACTAGTTATTAGGTACTGGTAGTTGGATAGTTTCTGTCCTGTTTTTAACAATAATGTGTATTCCCCTAAAACCTCCCCTGTAAATGGCACTGTTGACCTTTTTAAAGGAGGCGCTGAAATGGGGTGATCCGGGATGTGCACCACCCTCCCCATCCCTGCAGGGGCCTCTCTGGCTTAGCATTTGGAATACAATGGTAGAATGAATGATCTCTATGGAGCTGTAAGCTTGTGTGATAAACTGCTGTTCTGCCAACACACACAGACATAATCATCTTCTATTCCAGTCCAGAGGCTCCCCAGATGATGTTTACTTTGGTATGTATATAAATGAGCAGCTCATTTTGACTTTTTGGCTAATAAGATCTGCGACATAAGTCAGGAGAAAATACCTGTGTCCTGACCTTTATACCCCTTACTTTCCCATAGAGGGATGTTGCTGCAACAAAACGACCTCTCATCCTAGAGTTTGATGTTTGACATGTTTGATATGTGCACCATCATAGGCTTTTAGAACGCTAAAAGCCTAGGACAAAGAACAAATATATTAAATAAAGGTTTGTTGTGAGAGAGGTCTCTTCTTTGACCACACAATAAACAGATGCTGAAAATATTTTAGAAATTTAGTTAGAAAAATCAACCTAATGGATCTTCTGTTTATGAATAGTAATTTAGATTGCCTTTGTACTTTAAAAATGTAGTTGTTTGTCTCCAAAGGAAGACTTTGGACTGAATGAAGAACAATTGCTGATTTACAAAGAGCGTGTCATAGTGTTCCTGTCTGAAAAAAGCAGAATTTTCAACCGTTTTTGTTTAAAATAGTAAGGCTAGCACACAGTGCAGCTCCCTTCTCCTTCCAAAGGTGTTCCCTGGGCACCAAATATAGTTCATAAAAACTGATATATGAATATATATGAAAAGTATCTGACCCAATATCGAGCTGAAAACTAATAATTCAGTGCTTAGAAGGTGAGCTGTTACATATAGGAGACTTCCCTCTCTCCTATATTTCATTCTTCCATTTTTGTTTTTATCAAGCACAAAGTATATTTAGAAGGATAGTTGTTCAGGAAGATTTTCCTACCTTTTCCTGTCCTGTAGAACTTCCTCCAAAATACCAACTCTAAATTTAATTCACAGGTCGCAACTATTACTGAGTTGAGAATCTTGAAAATGAAGGATAAATTAACTTTTTCCATGAGTGCTTTTCCCTAAACAACTTTACAGTCCCTGGAGCATCTGAGGATAATTTTTTGCATTGCTTTTTTTACTAGGCTCAACAGTGGTCTGACCAATGCAGAACTGACTCGTGTAAAAATGAAGATTTCACTCCAGGGTGCTTAAAGCAGTGCTTAGGCATGAAACCAGAATCTGGCTCTTGTATGATCCATTCTCAAATTGGAGTGAGTCATTAACCAAGCTGATTTGATGCTCATCAGTTTTAAAGAAAAGCTGCTGGTTCTGAAAACATTTTCTTAAGTAAATCACTTTTTCTCTAGAGAAGCAAAGGGAAGTGTTCAGCTTGTGGAGTTGAAATTCCATCTACAATGGAAGTTCTCTCAGTGTGCTAAAACATGAGGGTTGGGAGCTTCCGTGGGTGCTTTTTTTTTTTTCTAAACATGAAAGCAAAATCCTATTGCTACTTGAATGATAGAGTTCCCTTAGTAGGTGGCCACCATCTTGTTTACAAGGAAATCTCAGCCTTTAGGGTTTGAGCAAACTGCTTATGGTTGGCTTTTAGCAGGAGTGACTCAAAGAACAAATGAGGCATATATGGGATTGAGGTAAGCAGTCTCTGTTACCACAACTGTATTACTAAGTTATGTTTAATTGCTCAGCATTTATGAGGTTCATAGTTTATTGTCTTTCTTGCCACACAGTAGGTTGGGCAAGTCAAAAAAGCTCCAAGTTTCAAAGGCTAGAGTTTTGGGTGCCTGCCAGCACTGATCTGTTTAGCAAACAGGCAGCAGGGTGCTTATTAGTAGGTTGTGGCTTGCAAACCATGAAGCCTGTGGAGCCAGATGCACTGATCAAATAGTGAATCTATAGATCAGTAAGCCCATTAGATGAAAAAGGGAAGCACCACTGAGTATAAATATATTTTTCATAGGCTTCAATTAGCTACCTCAAATGACTTTTGTAACTCTTTCTGTTGACCCAGCAGTCTGAATATTAAACATTAGTTTAAGCAACATTTGTTCCAAATTGCTTCTCGTAGAATTTCCCAATGACTTATAATTATATACTGCTTCACAGTAAAAGAAAAGTGCCAAATTGCTCTTATTATTTCTATTTATTTCAGCATAACAAATAGTGCCTACTTGCAACTCAAGGTGCTTATATATTATTCATAAAAGCACAATAAAAATTGGCAGTGAATCAACTGCTGTGTAAGATCAGGTGATTAGCTAGTCTGAATCTGTGTGGTTCTGTGGAAGCCAAGATAAGCGTCATAGTTCCCTGAAGTCATTGGGGTTATGAAAATTTTCTAGTTGTTAAGGATCCTATAAAAGACTCTGCAAATAGGATTTCATCCTTTGAATCTTCCTGCTTCAGTTGGAACAAATGAAACATCAGTTGCTGTAACTTTAGCTTGACATTTCCAAGAGCAGACTACTATTTTAATTACTCGAATTTCCCTGATTTATTTTTTAAGAATGTGTTTCAGACCATTAATTACTTGTTAATTTCCTAGGATGGCTACTGTTAAAAATAGTTGAAATTTATGGTGTACCTTATTACTTAAGTCATGTGGCAGGATTCCCTATTTCTGACCTGCTGAACCCTGGAATGATTTGAGCATTCCTAGTCCTATTGCTTTCTAGCAAGGTTCTTGTGAACATGGTTTTACTCCTGTAAATGTCTGCAAGGAAGGAGTGAAAGTTGTCATACTAAACCATCCCTTCTGTCACACAAAATTCTGTGAATTCTTTTTGTAGAGAGGACCTAATTCTGGTTTCAGTTGCCTCCTCCAGGAAAGATCAATAGGAAAAAAATACCTGAAAGAGTATTTCGAAGATCAATCTGAGATTATTTACATAATAAATAGGAAAAACAAATGAATTTCTACAGCTGAGAATCTTCTGTTAATAATTCTCAGAAGCACAGAACAAAACTCAAATACTCTGTTCTCCGCCTCTTTCCAAACTGTTGTCAGCATCTTCTCTTTGTTTCCTTTCTGTTGAGTAACTCAGCGCTGCTCTAAATTTTGAGAAAAAACCACAAAAGAAAACATGATGGCAGTGTTTTTTCAGTGATTGTCTCAGACTTTGCATGGCTGATGTGAATTAATTTAATTTGAAGGTACTAATCACTGGCAAAAATCTTCCTCATCTGTGCTTTCCATGCAGATAAAAGTGATGTGCTGCACCAATTTCTAAAGGAATTGTTAAAAAATAAGTTACTGGTAAGGTGTTTAGTTTCAGGTGTTTGCACACTGCAAGAGAAGCATATCCACATAATAGAAAAAGTGATCAGAACCCATGAATTGATTTTGCAGCTTAGCAGGTTCAATCTGTTTAAAAGTCTCTGATGTCCTTAGTGGCATGCAGCTTTATTTTGGGTCTTGCACTGGCAAGATGCTTAGGCACATAGCAAGAGATATGTATTCAGTAGTTCCATGCTGACATGCTGAAGTAAATTAATTGTATAAATTTCAGTGTCTCCTTATATTGCTTAGGCTAGTGCAAACTGAGGCTTTACACTAGTGGAAGAGAGAGCATGTTTAGCCCAAATTCAGCAAAATTTGGAAGAAAAAGTCAGGTTAGCATTTTCAGAATATGTGATTTATTTGGATGTTTCTTACCCTTCAGTTACAAGTCTACTTTAAGTCATATCATCTAAGGGCTATGTTAGCCCCTTTTAGGTGAGAAACCAGAGTCTATTGTTCTGAGACTAAATTAGGACTAGAGGCCAGATAAATAAATAATATGATTCACTTTCTGGAGTTCTTAAATGTCACTAGGCAAGCATACATCTGTGAGGTTTATTAACCTCATTATTCCTGTGCAGAACAGACATCTAAAAGCACAGACAAGAACAAAGACTAACTGAAAAAGAGACTAATGCTAATGCAGAAATCTTACATACTATTGAGTATAGGGCAATCTAAAACCCAGGTATCTACATTGCAAGCATCTTTATTTTTCAAGCAGTAGCATTCCAGGCAGACACAATTACTCTGTGACCCTTACATTAAGTTGGTCCTTAAATTAAGATATTTTGATTCCCATTTTCTCCTTTTGAGGGCCAAGGTCTATAACCCAGCCAAAGCAAGCACTCCATCATCCACATGCTTGAAGACTGACAACCCTGTTCCTCGGTCCAGTTTACAAGAAATGTGTTTTTGAAGCCTGTGGAGTTTCAGAGTGGGAGAAGGGTAAGAGCCAATAGGCCTCACTGTGCTGATATCCTTTCTTGCAATATTCCCAAAAAGGAGGAAACAACATTCTTTTGTTTATATCAGAGAGTATCTGCAGATAGAGAGACTTTCTGCTTGTACAGCTGGAGTAATAGCAAATCCTTACAAAATGGCTCTGCAGGAGTTAATGTTTTCTGACCCACTGAAAAGTATCCTAAAAACAAAGCAGTAGTAGTTTCTCTTTGCTAGAATGTCTCTTCAGAGTGAACAGGAAAACATTAGTCCCACACCTCTTCATGCTCGTCTCCATGCCTCTGGCTGTGGCCAGCAGGTAGTTCAGTATGGGACCCTCAGGTAAAGTAAGAAAGTGATGCAGAAATTAACTCAACCCATAGTATCTCTTCCATCTCAGGTGCTTTGTTTGCAAGAGCCCACACCAGAAAAGGGACAGAACTATTGTGAGTGCTTGGATAGAAAAGTCTAACACTTGTAAAATTTGCTGTAGCAAATGTATGCTAACTCAGATTGGCTCAGCCAAGTTAACTACCTTGATTTAAGGTGCCAGAGAAAGAAGGCATCTTGGTTTTTATCTTGGGATAGTGCTTGCTTTGAGCTGCTCAATTATCTGTAATTTAACTGGTGACCTCAGTTTAAATCCTAGTTGTCTTGTTTTTGCTGTTGTTGTAGTCTCAGGTAGAAAGCTATTATAGCCTCAGGCAGGAAGTTCCAGCAACCCCAGATAACAACCTTTTTATCCTCCGACCCCAAGTAGTTGTTTATTTTTATTTTTCTTTCTGATTAAGCATATCATTATATCATTTGAACCAAATTTGCTAAGGGGCAAGTTTGCAGTCCAAGACATTTTTGCTAGGTTGGGGATGCTCAGGATTTCTGAACTTCAAATCTTGAATGATGCATGGGAAAACCAAGGAAAACATTGACACTCTAAGAATGCCACATACTGCATGTCTATAGAGAAAGAAAGATGAAAACTCTTCTACTAAACCAGTGGATTATAGCTAATGCCATGAAACTGGACCAATGTTTTCATGAAAACAAGTATTCTTTTTCGAGTTCATGCCATCTTGTTTTGCCTCAAATGTTCTGTTTGGCTGAAGTTCAGCAGGGGTATTAGGAACTGCTGCTAGCTGAATGCAGACCAAACTCTCACGGCCAAAATTAAGAACAGTGCTGTCTTCTGCAGGGTTTTTAAAACCTAATTAAAGTAAATACTTTGGAATGATTAAAAGGCACACACCATTTTAAGATAAAAGTTTATTATAGTTAAAAAAGGAAGCTCTGCAATTTAAAATGGAAAGTTTATGAAGCTTCAGGATAAACCTCAGCTAGGAAAAATAACAGGTTTCAGATGTTCCAAATATCATACGTTAACCCCAAATGATATAACACCAGTTTCCTTAGTCCATGCTGGTCGGAATTAGAACACCCACTCTGCTTAAAGGCACAATGCTCACTGCCATCAGCCATTAATCACCCTGTTCCTGCCCCGTGTCAAGGCTCCAGGCATCATGATTTAAAAAATGAGTGTTTGTGAATCTATCCCAACTAGATCTGTTTTCATCATATCTAGGCCTGCTTTGAGCAGGAGGTTGGACTAGAGACCTCCTGAAGTCCTTTCCAACCCAAATGATCTTAGGGCTGTAATAAAACAAATGGCTGCTAGAGCAGAACCTAGTGAGACCAAACAACTAGGAAAGATATGTTTTGCAAGGTTGTTTGTATTACAAGTAATGCCTATGTATGACAGAGAAGGGGGAGGATATTCAAATGTTATTTAGCTAAGAGTAGCTGTAATTTAATCTACAAAGTCAGATTTATTTGGATAGTTGCTATAATTAAATTCCAGCCGACTACTAGAAACATTGAAAGTTAATAACTATGTAATAAACTTTCTAGGCAACAATTAAGTGTGTTGGGGAGACAAGTCTACAAATCTTTTAAAGGTACTAAGAGGAAGGAGATGGAAAATTAGTATCAGAAATCAGTATAATTTAAACTAAGAATTAAATTTTTAAAATCAGCCCTTGGTTTGTCCTTATGGGAGCAGCTTCCGCATGGTATGCAACAAAAGACAATGGAGGCGTGTGGTAATGGATGAACCTGCAACCACTGTTTGAGGCTCGTTGTGCTATGACTGAGATCTCCTAACACAGGTCACTCTTTGCTGTAAACAAGAAGGGGTCGTTAACAGCAAATTTTTATTAGGTAGGCTATTCGAGGTATTTCCTGGCTCCGAATTGACTCTATTGGTTTAGACCTCTAGTGTCTGGCACTTAAGGTTGCAGGAAAGTGCACACCCCATTTCTCTTTCTTCCTCTCCTCTTCACACTGCTTGAGCAAAAACCACCTCTGCTTTTGCATCCTACTTGCTGTTTTAAATTCTTCTGAACTCCTCTGATTCTACAACGACACTCGATCAAAAGCTCTAAGGAGGTCTTCTTGTGACAGCCATTTGTTTTACCTTGCTTTGAGAAGATCTGGTAAGACATGTAATTTGTTTCTCTTCCCATATACTGCTGGATAACACTTGGCTGCCTAACTCGCTCAGAAATACTTGGTGTTTCTGTGTCCTACAATTGCCACAAGTGAGTTTTTTAATCTACCTTTACAGTGGAGAAAATTGCCTAGGCTAAGAGAAGCTTTTGCCAGGGTGGGATGAGTGACATGCCAGTTTTCAGCACTTTTTTGCACTCGTTTTTATTGTCCTTCATCATGGATCCTTCCATTAACTATGCCTAACTTAATCCTGGGACTGCTTGGCACTGGGCATTGCAGTAACTGTTGTGAGGGGCGTTCTCACAGTAGGGAGGGTCTGTATGAATTGGCCTTGTGATATGCTTGTGGTTCACATTCCATCATTTGCTTTACATGCTGTGCTGTTTCTTCAAGCAGTAATTCACAGCAACCCTTTCCAGCTACAGAATTCAAAAATACATTGTCAGTAATCAATTACAGAAATACAAAATATTCAAACATACTATTTGTGTCATTATTAAAGTACGGTAAGCTCTCCTGCTCAGAGGATAGTAATTGTAATGGCTTCTTTTTAGTCCAGCCATTGCATTCTTACTGTGTTTCTTCTGTGCTGCAGTCCCTGGAAAATATGCTGCAAATCCATCAGCTGGGATGTGCACTGTGCCAATATGAACTTTATTTCAGGATCCAACCTTAGTCACCTGAAATTTCTCAATCAAACTTTTAATTAAATGACCCAATTTCTGTCCACCATTTTAAACAATTAGTTAAGCGAGCATATCCTGGACTATTGTAGTCACCTCCCAACTGAACTTTATGATGATCCATGATGAGTATTTGTTAAATGTGGGTATCAAAACACTTTCTAGCATGAGGAACTTGTGTGATGAACACTGGAGATGACATAACCACTTCACAACAGACTCTCTTAACCTGATGAAGTTCTCTATTAAAAGAATATTACTGTTTCTTGGCTAAAACTGATAACTAACTTGAGCTTTTTAAAGTATACAATAATACAAATAGCTGCTACAAAGGTAATTCTGTGATTATCCAACAACAGTGTCATCATTTGACACTGAAAAGTATCCCTACTCAGAAAAAAAATCTTAAAAAGCAAAGGAGCAAGCAGGCTATCAGATGTCTTTTTCATACCTTTATGGATGATTTATTTTATAAACAAAATTTTCTTCTATTTTTTAAATATTTTATCATGGGAAGATGTGCTGTATCATTGCTAGTATACATGGTGAATGGTGTAGTGAAGGCTAGTACGGTGTGAATGAATCTATTTAAAATAGTGAAGAAATTATTATCGGCTTTAATTTCAACTTAGATGAGTTCCTTATCCGACAGAGAACCCTATTAACTTGTCTTATGTAGTCTTGTTTCACAACTGGCATATTTATTTATATTTAAATGTTACACATAGTATAGAGAAAGATTTAATCCTCTGCTTTGGTGAAAAACATGCAATACTATGACTTCCTGTTCTGTCTCAGCATAAAGGTTATACTGGTATCACAATTTGGATGTGTCTGTGAGAAGAAATTACACTGAGGGAACTTTTATTATTCTATTTTTTAATTTGACCATTCTCAGTAAAAGTAGGATGTACCTGCCCCTATAGGATCTTTGGAAAATTGCCTGCTTGTCACTCAGCTACATTTTTTAGGAGGCAGCAAGTTAATAATTTTCAAAACTGCTTGGTAAGCATAAGCATGTTTAGAGCAACTGGTAGATTAGATGAAATTTGGATGTAGCTTTCCATTTCTCCAATTCACAACAAAGCAGGAGGAATTCACATGGAAGCACTTTCCAGCTGATGAAATGTAATCAGTTTGCTGTTCAGTACCTATCAGTACATATTCCTGTAGGCTGCTGACTTGAATTCTAAAATCAGCCTCTTCATTATTTTTGTCCTAAAAAAAAGTCAGACTTCTCTGTCTCTTGAAAATACATTTACAGACAAAAAGCCTCTGAATCTTTCTTTCAAGAGCAGCTGCTATGCTTTCTTTAGTACTCAAGGAAATAACTAAGAACTAGAGGGGAAAAAATATCTAGCTAGTCTACTTTGACCTAACCAGACCCTTCCCAAACTGCTTGCTTAGCACACAGTTTAGCTGTATAGGGTCTAGTTTAATGAAGAGGTGAAGAATAGACATTCCTTACAAATTGCTTTAGAAAGCCGGTATTGTTTGATGAAAAGTTAGTATAACTGTTACATCTCCCATTGTTAATTTCCTGAAGTGTTTGTCTTGTTAATGGTAACTTCTGTGTTTATAGTTGCTGGTACTAGATTTTTGGCCACAGCATTTCTTTTCAAGTACATCATCTATCAGCAGATGCTGCATGAGAGTATCACCAGTCAGTTACAATTCTCTTGGGGATTATTAAATTTTGGTACTTTGACACTATAATAGATCTTTGGTGAAACATCCTAATAAATAAGATATGAGCAAATCAATTGGACATAAAAATATCCACATTAATGAAAATAGAACTTTTCTAGGTTTATTCTAGTGCTTGCTGAAGATGGGCTGGATTGGCTTTTTGGACTATAACAACCATAGCTTTCTTTAGGAATTATCTTCCTGAGTAGTTTGGCACCATTTGTGCTGAATTAACTAATGAAGTGTAATTTTCTCTGCATGTAATTTTGTATAATCTGATAATAAGCACAGTTTAAAAAATTGGCACATGCAATGATTTCAGGGGTGCAAGTAGTTTTAACAGCACTTCATGACCTGCCGTGAATTCCTGTGTGTCTGAATGGGACTGAGAAACGTTTTATTCACAGGATCTCAAAACACTCTACAGTGCAGCACATTTTTTTAAAGTAACTTGATATGAACTGGGAGCAGAACACTAATCAACAGGCTTCTGAGTGCTCAGCTTTATCCACTTGACTTCTGTGTCTCTCATGGCCTTAAGCATAAAGAGGTTTATTGATTTCTTGCTAACAGCTTTGACACAGTTTGTGTTGCCAGTAGTGCTCACTGTGTTTGGAGTGGACATCACAGTATTGACCTGCAGCAGAATGAGTAGAAAAGGACAGTCACTTCCCCAACTCACAGATTCATAAAGAGAGCTTAGGTTAAGGTTAAGACTTACAAAGTCTTTCTTCCTTTCTTGTTGAAATTCTGGGGTTTATTCTAGTGGCAGAAAAAGAGGCAGTATTTCTGTCTCAGGAAAAGATCCTAGGCAACTGCTCTGTTGGCCTTGCTTTGAGAAGCAGGGTTGGACTAAGTGATACCCTGAGGTGCGTTCCAACCTCACCCATTCTGTCACTCCTTACCAGGGAGTTGGACTGATGATTCAGGAAAAAGAATTTTGAATAAGCAATGATCAGGCTTTTGAGAGATGAAGTCAAAGAGAACTGCAACCCTCAAGAGTACCAGATAATGCAACTGAAATCCTTTCTTCACACAGAAATGCAACTGTTCTTCCACTCATTAATTTACCAGTTTTCTGGTGCAAGGTTTCTTAAGATGTTTTAATTCAGTTTATACTACAAAGTGCCAGAAATTCATTTGAGATGTTTTAATTAAACTTGAAGTGGCCTATATCAAGCTGGCTAGAGAAAAGTGAACCCCAAAGGAGCAGCAATCTTATATTGCTTTGTTTCCTCTGTAGGAAGATAACCCTTGCAAAGGCTGAACTTCTCAGCAACATGATCACTAGAAGTCAAAACCAGAAACTCTTGTCTGCCACTGCTGACAAGGAGTATCAGCCATTATTACTTATGATGTTTTGTGTGTTAGAAGCTGGGTAGCAACAGTGAGATGGCAGCTTTTGTGCTTTGCTGTCACAGAAAGCTCCATCTAAATACCCATAGTTATGTAGACCAGTGTCTGCAAGGTACCATGAGAGGCTTGCCATTTTTGTACTAGTTTTGTGAACTAAATGTATGTTCTTTTATTATAAATATGCGCTTTTATTTCTACAGTGTATTTATCAAAAAAGAACAAAACAGGTACCGGAAAATAGGTCAGAGGAGGAAAAGGAGGTGTTCCTAATCCCAAAAGGAAAACAATTATGGTTTAAGAAAGACTAGGTCATAAGCTGGTTATTTGTTTGGGGATGTTTTTTAGGGAAATCAAGATTCGAGAGAATTCTACTTTGAAAATTTCATGTTCTTCCATAGCAGACCTCAGCACAAATGTTACTATGGAAAATTTGAAAAAAAATCCTTCCACCACATAAATATATTCAGTATAATGAATATAAGACATAAATGACTGGAGTACTTGAACTAATTTACAGAAACATAATGTCCTCAATTATGGGTAAGGGGAATTAGGAACTTTATGGTGAGGAGGGCAGTCCTACGTGCTGATAAATTAACAATGTTTACAAGTTTCCATCTTTCTATAGTCCTCGTATCCCTGTAATATTATGAAGCTAAATCCTTCATAATTATCTATTTTACCCCCAAACACTAAGAGTAGAGGGACATGATCTAGTTCAGACCAACATCCCATCTTACTTCCAAATGGGATGTCACAGCAGGAGACAGACAGCAGCAGTGAAAAGGTATCCAGCTTGGCATATAGAGCTGCACTGGTGATTTTGATTGAAATAGGATTTGGTTAACTGACCTTAAAAATAGCCACAAGGTTACATCTATGGAAGTTTATGGTTTCTGCCTTAAATGCTGGTTATTACTGTTAGGTTATCAGTAATTGATTTTTTGTTGTGAGCCTAAGAGGCTGTGAAGTTTTAAAAGTGCATAGATACATCCTTGAAATTCCTTGAAGCAGGTTATTGTTTTCTTCTGTACCAGTTCAAAACCTACACAATAGTGATCTCATACCTTAAGATTCTTGGTGACATGGCCATACAAATGAATAGTTGACAACAACTGGTTTGTTTGCATTTGAAATGAGTAGTTAGACTTAGTGGCTGAAGAGTTAGTATGTAGTTATGTAGTTAGTATGTTAGTATGTGAAAATACAGGGCAAGCAAGATGGACAGCTGTTCATACTGCATTTACATTTTATGTTTTGAATGATGTTGGGTATGAAGGCATAAGAAGGCTAAGCAAAGCTGTATATTCAAATTTCTGATGCAAGAATGCATGGACATCGCCTCTATCTTTTGTATGTAACAGCATTTGGAGGAGTAGTTCTTAACTGTGCTGTTGTTGAAAAACTGTAAGGTTTTTCAAAGGAAAGGATATAGTTATGAGGCTGTGGTTGAAATCCTACTACATGCTAGTATAGAACTGTTTATCTGGGTGGAAAGAGAACTGAGAGTACAGGCTGTTTGTTCTCACTGGAAACCCTCCAAAATCCAGGGTCATTTTATGGTCTGGGGCCTATGTGCAATCAGTGGACTTAGGCTGATATGGAGGTCACATTTTTTGGCAGAAAGGTTTTGTACTGCTTCCTTGGTGTCATGGAACTGATGTAGTTCCTCGCTAACTCAACAGGAAGGAGAAGTTGCTGTGGTTTTAAAATACTTTCCGTGTTTAGAGTTGCCATGCTTACAAAGCAAGCCATTAGTAGCAGTGGCTATCAGCCACCAGTGCAGCTACAAAAGGCTTTAGCCAGAATGCACTCAGCTCAGCCTCATTCACTCCTGTTCTTTCTGTCAATGAGGGGTTTATTGCAGGTCTGTGCTTATGCTTATCAGCCTTTGATCTGTGGACCCTTGGGGAGAGGGGTCTTTAAATATATGGAAAAAGCCTGCACAGATACCTTTGCCCAGAAGCAAAAAAAATTAAATGGGAAAGTGAACCCTTTCAAATTTGTATTGCTTTGTAATCAGGGTAACTTTCACGGGATGATGCTTGCTGTTCACACACCTCTGCCCCAAGAGTTATAAAATTTCTAAATTTTGAGATACCATGTACTAGAGTTTGCTGGTATTTTCCATCTGTGGATGCTTTGCCACAGAGGTGATATTTTAAAACAGGTGTAGTATGCCAGAAGGCACAGAGATTGATATGACAAAGGCCACCTTGCAGCTCAGTGGCAGAGAGGTTTCCTAATGCTTGCCCCATTTTTCCAAAGAGGATCTCTTGGTGCTCTGTCTTTTGATTGATCACTCATTAGACCCTTAATTTCTCTGCAGACTGGACAGGCGGAGAAACTGCAGTTCTCTGCCTGCCTCAACAGACAAAAGCATTTCCTTACCCTAAGCATGCCCTTAACCCTGGTGTGGAGGGGCCATTAAGGGCAATTCGATCTACATTGTGGATGTGATTTTTGGTTTCTTAGATGAGGCTGCCAGAGCAGGGAACAGTTAATGGCAATTATAGTTAATGCAAATTAGAGTCGTGGCTTTTGTCTGAAGAACATTAGTCCAGTAAGAGCTGTCCCGGGATCACTAAGCTGTTTTACAGAAGCCACCCAATGGAAACAGCTTTTAGTTTTGAAACTACAGCATCTTGCCAGAGTCTTTGAAAAAGCTGTTGAAAGCAAGAAATTCTATGGTAATGTCTCCTGTTCTTCCTCATAATGCACTTCTGTTTTTTTACAAGTACTTTAACATGATCTTCTAAAATGTGATTAACTTGTGTATGCGCTTGAGGCTTTCATGAACAAAACATATTTTAAAGTGACTTTTCCTGTTAACATAAAGTTCCATTGTAACCAAGAGGCTGCCACAGTGTATTGTGTGAAAGCTTCTGTGCCAGGTATGTTCACATTTCAGCAGGGTAGCACTGATTTCTTTTCACTCCTCAGTTTACATTACCAAACATATCAATGCACAAGTACTGCAGGATTAAGTTTACGTCTTGTAAAGATGTTGGCATTGTTCATGATAATGCACAGCCTTTGGTATAACTACAGCAGGTCATGAGAAGGTTCAACTGTTTTGTTAGCTGACTGGAAATAATCAAGTCTTGCATTTCATTAAAATCAGATGTAGTACTTGTGTTCCAAGATTAGTTGGAAACTAATAGGAATAATCTATCCCAACTAAGAATGAGTTGTGCTAATCACATTAGGGATCATACCATGGTGATTCAGTGTCAAAATATGTCATATCACAGGCCCAGCTTCTGGATGTCATCTCCTAGAGATTTGAAGAGTGAATGCAAGATGATGTGGGCTTTGCAGGTATGTGGAGCTCTTTCCTGCCTGTAAGATTACCTGAAGATGCACCAGAAGTTTTTGGGCTCCTAAGTTTTGAGGCTGCACAGAACTGATGCTGGTTTAACCCCATGAGAGAGAGGGAATCCCTGCATCAGCCCTTTGTGTTTGAAAGTCTGGACCTCAGTAGCAACTTGTGATGATGATAAAAGAGGATGAGGGATCTGATTACTGTTACCCAAAAAAGACAGAGTCGCTTGAATAGCAGCAGTGCTCAGCACTAAGCTTGTAGTTCACCTTGCTGTGCAGGATGTCATACTCTTTGTGCTAGTACAGGAAGAGGGATGCACAACTGAACAGTTGTGATGGACTCTTTCAACTGGATTTCTCTTTTCAGTGTCTACTAAAGTGAGGCAAGAAATATGGTTAGGGGTTAAGTCAAAAATTTAAACAGATAACTTTTAACCGGTCACTATGGAAGAGAGAGCAAGGTCTGGTTTCCCCATCCCCATAGTCCAAGCAATATTTATTCTCCCTTATAGAAGGCTTGGTCCTTGAAAAGGCAAGATTTTAAAGTAAAGAAAGCAAGAAGTTGTGGTTTTGTTCCTTAAATTTAAAAAAAAAAAAGCCTTACCCAGCCTGAAGGCAAGGCTATAATTGTGAAATGAATAAAATAATTACATATAATCTGAGAGGAAGAAAGAAAGAGCTCTTTAAATTTTTTGCTTGGGTTTTTTTTTTTTTTAGTATTTATTTAGCTTTAGTAGCTAACAGAGTGAAGAAAATAAGCCCTTGTAAGAGAGTGGAGAACTATTATCTCTTGAGCTACGTTGTAAAAGCTTTCATTTTACATGTTCTGAGGAAATTCAGAGAAATAGTGAATCCTAGGAAATATGAATTAAACCATAACATGTTTAAAAGTCATTCTGATAGAAAACACAACAGCTGTAGCAACACCGCAATGTCATTTGAAACAACAAAAATCAAGAACCTTATGACCAACTTTTAGCTGGTCCTCTCAAAAGGTTTGTATGATGTAAGGGTTTGGCCTTTACTGTCTGTTTTCTATCAAGACATCTCAAATGCTGAAGCAATGGAGGATAATATAATCTATTGGCTTTTTCTAGAAATAGATTGAGAACTCAGAAAACTGTCTGAAATCAAGAGAAAAAAATGCCAGGAATCTGCAGAGGCTTGAATCAGAGGCAAAATCACTTGGGGTCTTTCTTTCCAAAACATAGGAGCTGGAATCTTTTCTTTATCTCCTGATAGGAAAAAGTCTGCAGTGAAGTGGAATGAAATGCAATAGAACAAGCTGTGTCTGAACTTCAGCCAGACACCCCCTTTTGGATCCCAAGGGAACTTTGATGTGCTGGTGCAAAACTGATTTGTTAGAAAGTGTGGCTTTTGTTTTACATAGTGAAAGAGGCCTGAGTGGGTTAGGAGAGAGCTGAGAATATAAAAGCAATGCAATGTAACCTGTGTTTTGATTCAAGAACCCTTGCATGGAATGAGCTGAAGGAATTAAATTTCACAAAGTGTCATAGCCTTAGTTGTGTCTTGGTACCTTTCATCACACAAAATGATATTCAACCCAGAACTAAAACATTAAATCAGGAGATATGAAATGAAAAAATAAGCAGCAGAAAACATGACTTTTGACTAAATGAATTGGCTGTAAAAACAGGGGTGAGAATGTGGTATAAAATTATCGAAGCTCTCTGCAATTTTTGCAGCACTTTCTCAGCCACAAATATGCTTTTCCACATAAGACAGTAGCTTGTTTCTTTGTAGAGCTATCATTAAGTACAGCAGAATGCCAAGTCAATGTCAAAGATTTGAAAGCAAACTATTAGTGTTTTCTTTTGTCCTTCCTTCCTTTGGAACAAAACGAGAGATTTGTTTCAATTATGCATTTTTAACAGATTCAGATTACAAAACAATATATTTGACACACATATGAAAATGGAGATGCCAAGGATTTCTTTCAATAAGATCTTTCCGAAAGATCTGTTCTTTCCTTCAGAATGTGTATATGAGACCTTTGGAAAGGTGAGGAATATTTTCAGCATACAGATGGCAGTCTGATTTCTAATTCCATTTGCCTGACTGGCCTGGCTGAACTTTCTTACTGATCTGTAGTGACTGGATCACGCATGAAAGCATGCTAATGCACAGTGCTGAAGCAACGATAGCTGACTGAGAACAAGGATTACAACTGTATATTTGAGGAGTGTTTCAGTCTGTGATTTTTGGAGCCTTGTTAGGTTTCTTCTTCATAATTAGATTGTTGTGAGCAGCATGATTGATGAAACATAATCATCATAACTCCATCTAGGATTGAGGTTGCATTACCAGAAATGTGAGTTACGTCTACAGGACACAATGCAGCGTTGTGTAGCTATAGCAAGTTAGCTCTGAGGACCAATATGCCCTTGCGAGCTGCAAATATAGCCCTGGTGCTGTGCAGCAGGAGAAGCTCAGGAATGCAGGCTGGTGGCAAGGTAACTAGAGAGAGTCACAGTGGGCACTCTGTGTAACCATGACCTCCCTCCCTCCTGCTGCTCTGTTGACCTGCACGACAATTTACTTTGATGTTTGCAATCAGAGACAATGGCAGATATGCACATGTGTTCTTTCCACACTAAAGGTAAACCCTAATGCTGCACATGCACTGAAAGAAGGTCTTCAAAAGGTTAAGTATGGTGCTCAAGAAGAGTGTTCTCTGGATTCATGGCCTGTGTTCCTCATGGTTACTTTGCGTTGCCCTGGCCTCTAGGAACTGGCCTGGGTGTTTCATTACTCTTAAACTTGCAGTAAAGTTCAGTAAAATATGATGATTTCAGTGTTTGCTACCGTCATATCTTTAGGAAACACATAAGGTGAAATCTTTTATTAGCATACTGTTCTATTAGAATTGAAAAATCTAGCTGCTTTATTCACTGCTGCTGCTGTACATTTTCAGTCATTGGACAAGGAATCGCCCTGCTGGAGAGTAACCACTTTGGAACTGGGTTTTTTAATACGTCAGGTCTCATCTGGAATATTTTAAAAGAGGATTAATCACTTCCCAGTTTTGTTGAACCTGAAACAAGACTTTCTGAATAAAATTCACATAACTTAATTTTCCTGTGGCTGCCTATGAAAACCACCAAGAAATCATGCCATCCAGCAAGGATACTTTAATTTGGTTTTAGGGAGAAAGAGACTCAGTTTGGCACAGAGTCATGGTGTAGTGGAAATATACAAAAATAATACACTGACAATTCTTTTCTATACCATATGCCCCTTATGCAGTAAGCTTACTTTCATTTGCATGGACACTCTCCTTGCTCTGAGGGAAGGTAGAATCAGTTGGCAACAACAAGAATCTTGCTTTTTCAGTTCCATGTTTATTGCAAAGAAGGAAAAATAACACTAATTCAGTACTAGAGTGAAGTAAGTGATTTGAACATGAAAATGAGGTATAGAAAAGAGAAAATAATTATCTAAATTTGGGAGTAGAACCTGAGTAACATGACAAAATGCTCTGGGGAAGAGCATGTTTTTCCACAGATTATTTGCATGTTCACTGAGGAAAATGAAGGCCTGCCTGAATATGCCATTAGTTGCTGTGATCCATCTGCAGTGGAACTGATTTGCCCTCCACTCCCTCCATGGAGATGCACCAGCACACACAATAAGTCACACACACCAAGAGGCACATTAGTGAGTTGGATCTCACCTCATGTTTTGTGTAGTTAGGATTTTGTTTCCTCACGGGTGCAGTGCAGAAGTGCAGCCTCTTCTAAGGTGTGTTCTCATGGGCAGAGCACAATTGGTGCAGGTCCCTGAAACCCACTGTCCCACATGCATTGCCCACGGAGTCGTGGTGCAGGAGAGAGGAGCAGAGCTCTCCAATGTCTGAGCTTGGAGCCAAATATCAGACTCTGTACTCAAAAGGTGTTTGCTAATACTGACTAATACAATGGCCTTTTCTTCATTACATGAACTAATGTGTCAGATGCACTAATCAGTTCAACAGGATGTGTCACTGCCTTGTGTTGGAAGAGAATTCACTTTCTTTCTAAAGAGCAATTCTGCTCTTGTTAAGAAGTATCACCACTTCATCAGATAAAAAGGCTTACCTGTTTATTCCAGAGCTCCTCTTGTCCACTACTCTTGGAGTGAAAAGAGGAAAAACACCAGAAGCACCAAAACAATCTCACTGCTGAAATGCTCAACTTGAGGCAGAAATTACTGCTGAAATGTGCTGAGATACTCTTTATGCAATGAAGCACACCACAAATTGTTGGCAGCTCTCAGACAGCAAATTCTGCACGAGTAAAGGATCACTAAGCTTCTAGGAGTAGAACTGGCCAACAGTGTCCTGTCAAAAGATTTTTAAACCTAGTATGGTCTATTTTTTCTTAACAAGAATTTTCAGTTTCTGTTAAATGTCTATCTTTTTTACCAAAGAGATGTGGCTTTAAGGGGAAAAACCTCTTGTTTTTCTAAAACAAGTGGGTACAGAATGTCGAAATCTTTTCAGGGGAAAAAAATGAAATAAATAAAGCAGTCAAATTGGCAAGTTGGATACTTTGGTTTTTCCTAAAAAATAGAAATTAAAATCCTGTGAACTTGATTCTTCAAGTAAAACGAAAAATATTTTCCGTATTTGAACTTTTCCTATTACTCTGTGTTGAGAGCAAGTCTTTATTTCATCATAAAAATCCTCAACAGATACATGTATGATAACCAAAGTGCCTTAAAAGCAAATGATCAATAGTTATTATATCTGGATTATATGTCATTAACAAAATGGCATTTTAAAAATTAACTCTTTTCCAGTAGTTTTCTGTAATGTACCTGCTTCCATAAAACCCCAATAACACATCAGTAACTCAGTTTCCATCTCCTAAACTGCTGGGACATTTGTGGTTTAGTGTTAGTAGTTTTATAGGCATAGAATTCTGACTCAAGCGAAGTATCATGTTAAAGGATTTATGCATTTAGTGTACTATCAAGTGCAAATACTGACATTCAAACCTAGTATTTTCCAGACTGCCATCCAAACCTGCATTTAAGATGTCTGGATATAGTCATGTTGGGGTTTTCCTACTATTCTGTCACAGGTTGGCTTCTATGACTGACTCTTCAGCTCGGTATGTCACTATGAACATTGCTCTTTAATTTTGGAATATTTGAAATAATTTTATTGTTTTAACCAAACTGGATTTTAGGTATCTGAAAAAGATGGGTTCACAGTGTAATGCGTATGGTGTGATTCTCAGTGTCACATTTATGCCTAATCAGAAGAAACTTAAAATGTTTCAGATTGGCCACCACAAAACTGAAACACTAAATTCACTTTGTCCACTTTCCATATGAAACTTTGCCTTGGTCTAGTACGCCTTGCTTTGGAAAGTCCACCTGGAATGAAATGTTAAAGTGGAGCTCATTACCCAAGGCAGTAAATAGTGGGATAGCCAAAGGGCACATTGCAAACATAAAGGAACTCCTGTGGCTCAGGATAATCATGGTTGAATCAGGGACAATTGAAGAGAGCACTTTGTGAGAAGTGATCCCGAAGCACAGACATGTTAAGAATTATAGGTGTGTAAATTTTATTCCTTGTGTGTATCCCATTGGTAATGAGGGCCTTCCTAGCTTTCATGGTGGTGATCCATTTCCAGATGTCCAGAATGTGGAGGACTGTCCTGAGAGTGTATCTATGTTGATCACTGCATCAGTATCAACCCAAAATTTCTGCTTTTCATATATCTGGTATTTAGGTATGTAGGCACCTTTAAGGAATTCAAGCAGATTGTGATGCTAAAATAAGATTCGTTCCTTGATCTTCTCTCTTTCCCAAAACAATGCAATGTATTCTCAGTGGTCATGGGTCCTCCATATACAGGGATAGTTCCATCAGACTCCCATCTACCCTCTGACTTTGTATAGATTATTTGAGGTTTAGATACACATGTGAAAGTATGGTAAATGTTCTTTTTAATTGCATGAAAACTTGTACTTCTGCACAAAAATAAGAATATAAATTTCTGTGGGTTGTACCATATGCTTGCTTTGTTACTGCCCAAGTCTCTGGACAAGGTTGACTGTATTCAAGAAAAAGCAGATGATATTTGAAAAAAAAAGTTACAGCATTTTTAATACCCAAGGATCTCAGTACGAATGCAAATACACTTATTCTCTGCCCTCTTTCCAAAGTTTGTAAGAGTTGCTCTTTTAATTACTATTCTATTAGTGTTGTTTGAGATAGAAAGCAGCATTTTGGAAGAGGATTATTTATCTCCTTATACAATATGTAATGAACATTATTCTCAAATGTCTTGATGTAGAGCCTTAGTGTGTGGCTTCCTTACTACGTTACGGCAAGCCCCTTGCATTTCTAATCCATCGCCAAGATAAGCAGGAGCAGGTACTGTGTGCCTGCCTAAACGATGATCACAGCCACTGTAAGGAGGTAAGAAAGCCCCTCTGCCATGTTCTCAGCTGTAATAGCAGAAGCATCAAATTCTTTCTGCAGCTGGTCCCTCAAGGCTAAGTGTGGCCCCCTCCAAATTTGCTAGTACTGACACAGCTGTTTTGAAAGTGGCAAATTAAAATATCTCCATGGAGTGGAGACGGCTGCCACCAGGGCACATGGCCTGCATGTGATGTTGTGGTGGTCCTGGGACCCCAGAGCATTCTTTACAGGGTGGTAGCATGGGCCAGTCCTCCTTAGGGCTGATGCAAGCAGGAGTTTCTAATGCTTGCCAGACAGCTAAAAGGCCACAGAGAAATAAAAATGTCTGTGGCTTCCTGGAAAGCTTTCTGCATTGCCCCTAGCTGGTCTGACAGACCTCCAATTGCTCCCTGGGAGGAATGGCAATGTTCTCCTAGCATCCAGCCTGCCTCTGGGTTTGTAAACTTGTGCTAGAGCCATTAGCTGAATAGGAGGCCCCTAGAAAGTGCCAAAACCATGATTAAAAAAAAAATAAAAATCCCCTTGCTTGCAGATACTTCTTCCTGCTGGAGGGCATGAGACACTTGTGATACCAATTCAGTGACACAAAAATACTTTAACACCTAGAAAATATCTCAGTCAATTACTTGTTGGAAATGTGTTTAGTATGAAATTAACTGTTCGTGACAGTTCACCACAGGTTATTATATGCTATTTGCTGCCACTGCTACTTTATAAAAGCCTCACTGGTGGTAGAGTAACATGGATTCATAGTGTTTGACACAAAGAGTCTTTCAGAAGAAAGACATGCAAAGACTTCTAGTTTTAAATTATTTCATTCCTGTTATTTCCTTAAACAGATATGTGAGATTAATGAATCCATCATTCCTCATCAAATCATTTCTTGCTGTTCAGCTGTGGAATTTTAGGATATTAAGAAGCTTGTGAGATGGGTGTTGATTGCCAAGCCAGTGGAATCTTTAGAAGGCTACATCAAAACTAAGCTTGTTTGACATGCAGGACCAAAACATTTACAGTTTTATAATGATGAGGAGTCTTTGGCTTTTATTTTCAGTTTGTTTTTAAGTAGTTCTGGATAGCAGTTGATGTCCTGTTTTGCAAGGCACTAATATTGGAGGTCTCTTTGATGTGGGGAGGAGACTGTACTATTTCTTGGGCTGCAACACTAGAGGTTGTTGCTTCATGATGATGAACAAAAAGGAATGAAAACTGTAGCAATCAGTGTGCTGGGGTGGAGGTCTCAGACATATACAGTTCACAAATGAGCATGTGGTGCTTTGAACATAGCTTGTTATTGTATGTGCACTGACTCACACATTCCATGTCTTCATGGCTGACCCCTGGAGGGTGGAAGCTGGCACTAACTGAAGGATATGCCAGTTCCTTGGTTAGATTGCCTAGGCTGTAGGCTTTTTAGTAAAGAAGCCATGAGGTGTTTTTCAATATGCTAAGCCATGAGGATTCCTGATGACTGACATGTTACCAGGAAGGCTAGAAACTAGTCTGGCAATGGCACAAGAAACTCTGATTTTGGAAATTTTGGCCTGCTTTGTTCGATTTTAAAATGAGTGCTTTTTAAAATTGTGAACTGTTACGAAATTGTCTATCATAGCAGCTACTCATGAGATGCTGCCTGGATTCCTGCATCACAGGAAGGACATCAAACTGTTGGAGTGAGTCCAGAGGAGGCCACCAAGATGATGAGAAATGGAGCATCTCTCCTTTGAGAAAAGGCTGAGAGTTTGGTTTGTTCAGCCTGGAGAAGGGAAGGCTTTGAGGTGACCCAATTGCAGCCTTCCGGTACCTGATGGGAGCCTACAAGGGAGCTGCAGAGGGACGTTTTTATGTGAGCATGTAGTGATAGGACCTGGGGAAATGGCTTCTAACTGAAGGACAGTTGGTTTATATTAGATATTAGGAGGCAGTTTTTTACTGTGAGGGTAGTGAGGCACTGGCACTGGTTGTCCAGAGAAGTTGTGGATGTCCCACAGGGTTGACCATGAAAGTGCTCAAGGCCAAATTGGATGAGGCTTTCAGCAACCTGGTCTAGTTGAAAGTGCCCCTGCCCAAGGCAGGGGAGCTGGAATTAGATTATCTTTAAGGTCCCTTCCAAACCTGATTCTACTATGGTATGTGTTCCCACACTACCTGTAACAGCGATCAAACCTGACATTTATTCCAGGTGACTCATGTGTTCCAAGGGGAAGATGTTCTGGGAAAAGGAAATGAGTAGAGGTGGGTGTTACCCTGTCTGTTTTCATTGTTTCAAGCAATGCTGTCTTCAGACCTATGATTAGTGGGATTGTGCTGCTGTTTTTATCTTCTGCATCACTCTCTCTCCCCTCCCTCCCACCTCCTAAGGAGACTTCTCTTCATGAGAGACTTGTATGAGGAAACAGGAAAATCTGTACCCGGCATTTGTTCCCCTTGGCAGCTATCAGCTGTCAATCCAATGAAGCCACAGTCTCCTGCTTGATGGTGCTAGGAATAAAAAATACTGTCTACAGTCTTTGTAACGTCAGTCACAGACCCATGGATTCTGGGATAGAGCTCTGTATTGTTCTGGGTAGGGGTAAGTCTTATCTCTGCGGGCATCAAACTGATTAAAACTCTACAAAACAACATGGCAGAGAGGTCCCCAGAAATGGTTTTTCATCACCAGAAAAATATATGGTCTTATATAAGCACTTTAGTTAGTTTGTAAAAGGATAAAAAGTCACGCTGGTTCCACTGCTTCTGATTGCTTAAACAGAAGAAAAGCTTTGTAGTTAAGTTGCTGAGATTCAGAATCAGATTCAGAACATCTGTGTCCATTTTGTTGCACTGCAGAATTCCTAGGTGACCTGAACACATTCTTTAATCTCTGTTCCCATCTAAAAAGATACAGTGATAAGGCTCTTTTTATTGAAGTGTTCATGAGTGCCGTTTGACAGCAGGTATTTGCCTTAACCTATGGGGATATGAGGTATTCTTTAGAAGGGAACCTCATTTCAGCTGACCATTACAGCTGTCCTTTGTTACACAGCTAATGGTACCTGTGAAATACATCTGTCCTATTATATACGCTTAGTTTTAAAGGGAAAAGTTGCATACTGACTCCAAGGCTTTTCACATTGGCAGGAGATTTATTACATAATTCAGAAACCTGCATATTTTTACAGAAGTGGCCAGAGCTGGGGCCTGAGAACCTGAAACTGCCCAACAATGAAAAGGGGAGAATAGAATCTTGGATTGAAACAAATCCCATCATCTTGTCTATGGGAGAAGAGAACTGCTGCGCACACCGGAGCAGGTGGGTTACTGAATTTGGTGCAGAAGGAGTGAAGATACTACTGGAAAACACAATCTTGCTTCTGTGTTTTAGCTGGTAAATGCAAATGTAATTTGAGAGTCAGTGCACGGCTTTTGATTGAACATGAAGGGGCAGACGGTTCCACTTAGTTCTGAAAGGAGATGCAATCATATCTGTGGATTGCATGGTGGCAAATCACAGTAATCTGCCTTACAATGCATCATGCTTGTCCAAAATGCAGAGTCCTGCAGCAGCAATCCTTCCTCACTGCCCTGGACGGTGTCTGCCCAAGGCATAGATAGTGCTGTACTGAAGCAAAAACATACAAAAAGGGGCACTTTCTGCCACAGTAAAGAGTGGTCTTGCCAGAATTAAATCTCACTAATCCAGGACTAGCATTGTTTTAATCACTTTGCACGACTGCATTTCTGAATAGTTATTATTATTGCTGCAGTTGTTCTAAAAATAACCCAGGATTTCCCAAGGTGGCTGTTTGAACATTAGTGGGTACACTTCCAGAGTAAATTGCACTTCTCCTGTATTAGCTACCACTTCTGATGTCTGCAGACACTATGAGAACAAATGGTTAATGAATCCTATGTGATCAAGTAAGAATAGGATCAGAAAATACCCCTACAATTATCTTTTTAGTTCCTTCCTCTTCTCAGAGCATTTATTCTTATTTAAATAATTAAAATAGCAAATTGAAGTCCAGTAAGCAGAATGTAGCTAATGTGAAAATCAAGAGCTTCCTAGTGAAGGTTTCAGCCCTAAATACTTGCCTTCTCCCCACTTTCACTAACTCTTTTAAAATAATAGAATGGTATGTAAGTATTAGAGCACTGAAAGGAAGAGAACAGACCGATCACCTGATTTCAAAACTTTGAACTCTTTAAATAAGGAAATTGAGTAGGTAGCAGGTAGAGAATCAGTCATAGAAATTTAGAAGAAATCTAGCAGGTAGAGAATCAGTCACATAAATCTAGAAGAAATCTGTTCTTCTCTGATTCTTTTAACTCTAATATTTAAGATTATAGATCCTTAGAAGAAAGATATTGGTAGAAGTTTGTATTTTCTCCAGACTGAAGATTGGTTAGAGAACTTTTCTACTGGAATAGAATTTAAAATTATTTTGCTTTGTGGAGTTTGTTGGAGCATCAGGAATTTTTATTCTCTGGATTTTTGACCAAGTGTTGCACAGAAAAGTAGCTTTTGTGCAGAAGAATTTTCATTTCAAAAATAGCAATGTATAGGAATAGTATGTATGCAAACTTAAATTTTCTTAATAAAAAAACAGATGTAATTTTTTTTTTTTTAGTTTTTGAACAAAACACTTCATTGTGAAGTAACTACATACATTTTTGCATTTGGCTTGATAGTGGCTATTTAAGACAACGAAATATACGGATTAATGATGTAGAAAACATTCCTGGGGCAAAGAGTACAGATTTGTTTGCCTATGAGTAGTAGCCCTTTCTGCGTCTGTGTGCCTAAATAAATAGCTAACATTTTTGGAAATAGACATTGTATTCACCGGTAATACTGATAATTACCCTTGATCTCCTGCCTTCAAAAACCCCCCACGCCTACTATTTAAGCAAAAGCAGACATTGCTGTCCAGCCTGGAGGCTTTATATTTATAGTCTTTAGTCTTAATCCATGGTCATGTTTCCAAGTCACTCTGTTAGAGAGGAGTGTACTTATTGCAATAAGAAACCAAGGTCTCCTATGTGTACATCCTTTTATGTTCTAAGCACAAGCCAAGTAATTTGGAACTAGAGATTAGAAGGGTGAATATTTTATTACTAGTTCTTAATTTGTATTAAAAAAGATCCAAGTTAACTAACAGCAAAAATATTTAGAAGCTCTAAGATATTAAGATAAAATAGGAATCAGTTGAAAATTTGCAAGATGTGTGCGAGAAGGTTTGATGCATTGAAGAGTACATTGATATGTAGTTCTAGATCCGTGGCAATTGCCTCAGCCTGTTTGGCTTCACAGTGGAAAAAGTGATAAAGATCCCATTCCAGCCCAGTCAGAAAGCCAGTTGATCAATCATCTTTGATCAAAGGTCATTGGTCAATATCTCCTGCCTGAGAGAGGAGAGAATTGGAGAAGAGAAAGAGCACGTGACTGTGGGTTTGAAAGGAAGTCTGCAGGACTGGCTTCTGACCCCAAGACCAAAATAAAAGTGAATCTTAAGACGCTGAATCTAAGCTTGTGGAGCTTGAGTGATTAGTCCACATACTGGCAATGTCCAAAAGAAACCAGATTATTGCTGCCAAACTGACTTGCCTGTGCTGTAGTGACAGGAACAACCTCCCTGAGTGCCACAGAGGGCATTTCATGGAGGCCACAGACTGTGTTTGGGCTGAGGCTTGCCTGCTTCACAGTGTTGACATCAAAGCAGTAACCTGCAGGTCCCGTTTTCTCCAGTGGGAGATAAAAGGGAAGGTAAAAGGAATAAGAATTGACTGAGAAAGTTCTATTCTTGACTGGAATCTGGGATGTTAAATGAAGTTCTTTCAAACAGAAAGTTTTCTGTGGGGCATAACAGAAGCACACTCCCCTGAAGGGGATTCTAAAGGCTCTTTCTGATGGTGAGGGAGCCTTTGGCCCTGGGATTCTCACTAAGAATCAGACAACCGCACTGTAATTCTCTGGTCAACTGTTTTCTTATCTCTCAATTACTGACTGGGATGACTAACAGGCAGAAGCTTCATTACTGTGACTTTATTTTTGTCCTTCCTTCCTTTCTTGAATGCTGACAAGCACTTTTAGTGCATGCTAGAGGTGCTGCTTTAAGCTGTTGAGATGACATAAAGTACTTTCTGATCCTGGAAGTAAAGGCAAGGTGTGCCAAGCCAGCTGTATTGGATGAGCTTTTGACACATGCTCCTCACTCAGATCAGAGAAAGAGTCCGTGGCAAAGCCTTGAATAACTCTTGTATAACAACTGCAGTGTTGACTGCTGGTAGGAAAGCGGATGGAGAGTGGATGGCATTTACTGTAGCTGATAGCTTTGAGGCTTTACGGCTCTTGGAGTGCACTACTGCAACACTGCAAGCTTACACAGTTGTGTCAGGGCACTGCAAGGTGTGTTCTGTACTGGTGAGGAGCATTCGGTGCTGTACAGCTGCTGTAGCTCCTGGTTAGAGATGCTGTCAGCTGGGAGGGGTGCACACTCCCACCGCTGAGAATTTTTCTGTAACGAAGCAAGCAACTATTTTATCTGTTTAACTACACAATGCAAGTGCCTCCTGCCAAGAGCCTGTCTTCTCAGTTTAAAGATGTGTTAATTGAGTAATAGACAATATTTGTCATGAGGGAACTATATGTCTCAGGAATGTCTGCCGCTGAAATACAACAAGTTCTGCAAAGCTATATTTTTTTTAAGTAGCACATCCTTGCTGCACTGTGTGGGTTCTGCTGTGGCTATTGTTCCAGACAGGACTGGCCATAACCCTTGGAACAGATCAGCAGGGTGAGCTTTGTTTTGTTATTGTGGTAACCCTTGTAACCTAAGAAGTCAATAGCTGACTTCTTTATTTTAATTTATCTTATAATAAAGAAATGGCAATGTGCTTCTGGTAAAGAAACCCAATTCTGTTTATTTCTTCCAGTCCATAAAGAAACATTGTATTTACCAGATCTCACTTCTTCAATAATTTTGAGACTACAGTCTTCAGATTATGCCTCTCAAAAATCCTATGAAGCGTTGCTCTGTCTAAATTTTCATGGCATCTCAAAGTAATTATTGTATGTTTTTAGTGCCTGTCTCCATCCAGGATATCAATTCACTAATCTTCAAGAACTTTTGGAAATCAGATTGCAAAAGACTGTCTTGAGATGTCTTAAGCAAGTTTGCCTCTCTGATGATAGTTACTAGAACATGATACAATCAGTCTCCTTTCAGATATATCAGATACTCAGAATGACTAGTCAGTTATGAAAGCTAGAGACCCTCAGTGAGTACTTTTCCATGATGTATCATGTTGAAATATTACTTCCTAAAGTTCATAATAATTTAAGACATCTAGAATTATATGAGCCAATACTTCATAAAATGAATTTTTAAAAAATAATTTAAATTAAAATCAGACTACTTTTGCTTCTGACATATATTTTAAAAGCATTATACTGAACTTCTACGAGCAAAAGTCTCAGCTGATTTTGATGTTAACTTCCTGTCTGCTCTCTGGAAACACTGAGGTGTGTTTACTACTCACTAAAAAACCCCCTTGGTTGGCCCAAGCAGCAAACTATGAACAAAGTAGATTTCTAAACCAAATTGGACACACAGGCACAGTTCTGAGGACCTGTGAGGAGACAGGAACAGAAAGCAGAGTTGGGTAGGCTTTGCCTACAGCAGGAGCATTTGGTCAAACTTCACAGCTGTTGTCACGGTTTCAGTTATGAGGAGCTTGTGAGGCAAAGTCCCTGACAGTGCCTTAATCTCTGCAGGGATGTGTCACTTCACTTGACTTTGGGAAACATTTGATGACAGGGAAGTTAAAGTAGAATCCTGTTGCTGGAAACAACGAAGGCAAGCTCTTCTGGTTAGAATCCAAAACTGATTTGGATTACATAAACTGATTTGTTATTACGTACCTTTGATTTTACCTTTTACCTAATGGATATTGTCCTAGAGAATGTAAGGTATTCTCATCTCTGTTTTTATGATGTCTCTAACTGAGGGAAAGTTTTGATGTAGATATTTAAATGTGGTTTTACAGAGAAAAAAAAAAAACCACAGTGCATGTCTTTTAAAACACAGGGAGAGGAAATCCCACTGCCATGTAGTTGGATCAGCCATGAAAATGAAGCATAAGAATTTCCCAAAATCACAAACTTAAAGGTTCACCTGTCTCTAGTATTAAAGTTCTGGCTGGTTCAAAGCTGAATGTGTTGCTGGTTTGTGCCCTGGCTGACAAACTGAGCAAGAACTTCACAAAGAGACAGCTTTACTAGATGACGATATACAATGCATTTTAAAACTGCGTGCTTTAGATCTCCTCTTTTTGAGACACTGTTTTTCTTAAGAGTTTTCTAACGACCATAAATATTCAGTTAAAATAATTAAGTATAGAATGTGCTGATTATTTCTAGACTGTTCATAGCTGGACCACTCACTTAAACAATTATAAATTTGAAACTGTGTTACCTTTCCTATTTGGTGTACCTAAAAAATGTATGTATTGGTCCTAGTAAAAATAGCTCCTTTTTATTCACTTTTACCTTTCTTGTGCCTTTGACCAAATGACTTTTATAATGCAACAGAGATTATGAAATAACATCAGGGCTGTGCTAAGGAACATTTTGAGGTCCTTTCATTTTTTTAATTCATTCTGATGGCTTCCATGTAGGTGTAGCTGTTTTATCAAATTCTTTTGCTTTAGGAACCAATCCCTTAATTAATGAAAGAAAGGAACAGACATTTTTCAAGCTACCCTGTAGCAATTTATGCAGAGAGAAGAACTGTACTACCTTGGAAAAATTCGCTATTACTGCTTATTTTCTTTACTCCTAACTAAGATCTTCACTTAAAAATAACTGATATTTTAAAATAGCCTTATCATTGAGGCAAAAAAAGGTTTCTGTTGCCCAATAAAATTTTAGTGCTTTCATTTATTAAGATCTGGTATAAGAGCAGAAGCTTCTTGTCTTTCAAAGGGAATATCTTGCAAAGGTGAATTCACATTTTTTGTGGGAATGCAAGCCATCAGATCTCATGGTGTCTCAAGCGAAGGGTTGGATTGTGTGACAGGTTGGGAATGCATTTTGTGAAAGGAAAAAAAAAAATAGAGAAATTGTTTTGTGTTGAGTCAGCCAGGTGAATTAACTCATCAAGGCATTCACCAAAGGGTCCTTGGCCAAGATGGAGAAAACTCTGTGTGGTCAAGAGCGGCATCAGAAAGAAGCCTGGTGGTGTAGGATGAGCAGCATCTTTCCTTTTCAGTGGCGCAGAGCAGCTGCAATGGCAAAGCTTTACTGTAGCCTTTTACACTGGTAAAACATAAGGAGAATAATAACTGATGGGAATCAATCCTAATGGAAAAATAATGACTGGAACTGTTATGATGCTGGGAAAGCAGTGTTTCCTAAGCCATGGAAAATTCTTCCTGTTTCAGAATGTGTAAGGTCCCTGAAACTAGTGAATGGAAATTTGATCCACAGTCACTTCTCCCTTGATGGACTTCGTTATTGCCGTCTTGATTATAGATACGAAAAATTATATGGTTACAGATGCAAATCTGGCACATGGAGGAAGAAGCTTTAACTTCCTCTTGTCTCACGTATTTCCAGTGCTGCCTTGAGGAATTCTCACTTGTTCTTCCCTTGACAAAGGGTTACTAGAAACCATAAAAATTCAATATTTTGTGGAGTGTTCAAAAAATAAATGCTTGAAAAGTGGAAGGTACTCAGACCCTGTGCTAACAGTGACCATACTAGGACAGTAGATAGCTGGCATTATGCATAAACTTCTGCTCAGCAATGATGAAGAGGATTTATTTCTGTAATCCCTTTAGTGTTCTACTTAAATATTGTGTTGTCTCAAAAATATGCATTTCTTTCCATCAAGACTCACTAAGCTAAATGATTCATGGAGGAAAGGAACAAAACCCCATATTTTAATATGATTATAGATAATTCAATTTCCATGCTGGTGATCAACAATTAATTAGTAGCTGAAAACATTAATCCAGTCTGTGAACCACAAAGCTACAGTCTATTCCAACGGCTCCAAGATAGCGCAAATCTTTGGAGCCAGTTTAGTAATATAAGTAGACCATAAATCTGACCAAAGCGATCTAATGAAAAGTTCAAGCACGACCCAATGGTCTCTAGAAAGTTAGAATTCCAGAATAATTGAATTCAGAGTAATTTTATCCATTTGTGTGGGCTTCTGTGAAGTGGGAGATGGACAAGAGTTTTATTTCATTCTGGCTCTTCTAAAGAAATCTAAGAAGTTTCCTTACTGATCAGATTACTTTTAGTTTTCTGTATGACATTTTATTAGAGTTTGTTGGGTCTGTCTGCTATTGTTCCTCACGTAATCTTATGGAAATTCTAGGCAGTGGTAAGCACAATGGTTTTACCACCATGACTGGTACACATTTTCCACACATGATAAATGCAAGCGGCTTGCTAAATGCCTGCCAATTAAATACTGTAACTTTCCCTTTTTACACAATTATTCATATAAGCTAGAAACTTCAGTCATCACTAGTTCACGATTCTACCTTTATAACAATTAAACCAGTTATGGTGTTGAAATGGTTTCTTGTATCTTCTACTGGCAGCAACAATCTTGGTTAAAAGGATGGCGAATATAATCTACAACAGTTCCAAAACCGGGAAACACTTCAAGCAAATTCCAGTGTAGTTTTTTTTGTCTGGTTATTTGTGAAGTTCCCAGCAACTTCCATCTGTCTCCCCTGGCTTCCGTGTAATAAGTTAATAGTGCAATAATAGCTGATGAATGGAGAGGGAGCAGAGGATACAGCAGAGTTGTGCTAAGAATGGAACGATGTGCCCTTACGATGATAAACTGATCCCATTCCATTAAATCACAAAGCTGTCTCCACTCTTCTCTTTATCCCACATGAGCGGCTGAAGAAAAAATCATGGAATTGCTATTGCTCACTGCAGCTGTCAGGAAACTATACTAATTAGTTTAATTTGCAATAACACAAGCACTTAACTCTCCAAATAATCTAAGTTAGTAAGTCAGTTTTTATATTATGACAATGACATGTTTAAGAGCCTCTGGAGCAGTGATTTCTTTAACCTCTGACTCAAATGTCTTTCAGAGGAACACAACAAAACTCTTTGTCCCGTGTTATTCCAGTACCTGCTTGTGAGGGCAATTACTTGATAGGAAATTACTTGCTTAAAGAGGAGAAAACCTGACAGCTGGCATACACTGGTATTTTGCAAGGCAATGTAATGAAACATTAGAGAGGAAAAAAAAAAAAGCCTGCCCTATGGAATTAATTATCAGAGGATGATATCAAAAAAAGATGATCAAACTACCTTGATTTCCTCCTTTCATGGCTTTGTGATGTTCCTTGATTTGATAATTCCTTATTTGTTTCATTTTCTGGCATTCACACACTTTTCTGGTATTGTGTATGAGTTTCTAATGCTTCTGGACAAAGCAGAAAATGTCGATGAAACATTTGGAAATACTAATCAATTGCAAAAGGAAGATATATCACTCTAATGGCTTGAAAATAATGAAATTTTAACATCCCCCCCAATAAATAAAGTTGGGTTTGCTTGCTTTAGGCGTCTCCTATGTTACTCAGGACAGTTATAGGAAGTTGTTCGACCTTCTGAAATTCTCTGATGTAATTAGGAATTTAATGTATCATCAACATGCTACCTTTAAAGTTGTGGAGTAATCAAACACTGGAAATTAATGGGGCATTTGTACCTCTCCAAGCTTGTGTTTCAGGCTCTATGCAAACTCAAATACTACATCAAGGCACTGCTTCTGTTTTTGGTGATTATTTTGTATTGGCTTAATAATTGATGATAATAATGGTGTGGAGAAAGCCATGACAGTGTATGCCCTTTCCTCCTCCTCATTTTTTAATAATGACTTACATTTGAAGCAGAGCTTTTTACAAAAAGAAAAATTCAGTGATAACCTCTTCAGTGATGGAATTGTGGAAATAGGTGTTTCCTGAAAACAAACGCATTAAGCTGACTTTAGAAGTCTTGACTGAATTGTCTTTTAAAGCCTCCAGTCAGACATTGGATTTTAAGACCTTGATGTAATCAGTACAGTTCTACTGTACAGAACCAGGATCTCTTTTGCTTTATGGACTTTATTTCAAGGCATCACTTAGAGGTATACTCATCCCAGTCTTTACAGTCCAGTGAGGGTCTGAAAATCGTGAATGTCAGGAACAATTGTAAGAGTTTTAAAAGCGTATCAATATAGTAAAGAGGGAAGAAAAGTCTCTGTAATCAGGGCTGGGGGGAAAGCAAGAAAACAAAACCTTATTTACTTAAAGAAAAAAAAATCCTAGAACTCCTTGTTTCTTCAAACCTCATAATAGAGTTTATCAACTGTCAATAACCAAATGCATGTTTCTCTTTTCCCAAGAGCTGATTAAAGCTGTGGTCGTCTCCTGTAATTCAGGACATTCCACTGTGTTTGTTTCTCCTGGAATTTTCAGGCTGAATTACTGTAACTAATATACCACTAACTCTGTACTGGAAGAGCCTTGACCTTTTGAATCTCTGTTTCTTAGCAGAAAATTGGCATAGAAAATTTCAACACAATAAATGCTTTTAATGTTTTACTTTATTTTGATCCAGAAATACATATATACCATGTTATTAAGTTAGTTTGCCACCGGTATCCGATTGGATTGGAGAGTTCTAAAGATAAGGAGATGGGAAAAGATTAACTATTCCATTTGCAGTGGATTAGCAATAACCAGGAAAAGACTAAAAACTTAGTGCTTTTGGCCTCACTATGAAATGGGATCGTACTTGTGTACAAGTACCCATACACACTGATCCCAGGTCCTCCCAGAGGTTCCTTCCCTTTGGAAATACTCAAATTTTCATGTATTCTTCAGAAATGAGAAAAACGCTTTTGTAGCTTAAAAAATTATTACCTGAAATGTGATTCTGATTGTTCCTTGAATTCAAAACATTACATTAGCTCATTAGACCCTGCACAGACTGAGAAAGTATTCAAATGACAGGTGCTAAATATCTTTGCCAGGCAAACAGATACCATCTTCTTGTGGTCACTGGGACCATGTGAAAGCTTCTGCTTATGGCAGAGCCTTAGCAACACGATGCTGCATGACGTGAAATGGAGGCACTTGGAGGTTGCAGAGAAGAGACCATCTGTGGTAACTGGAGGGTTGTTAAATGACAATCATTTCAGGATGCTCAGTTGCTAGCTGAATCACTTTCAGAAGTCTATGTATCTTGAGGCTGCTTTCTTTTTTCCTAGCCATGAGGCAAATATTGGTATTTTTCAAGTAGTTCTGTAGTACATTGCTTTTGCGGACGCATCCTACACTGAGACAAACACAATAAACTTTTGATAAGGGTGGAAAATACACAAAGTGAAATTTCCCTTGGCCAGGGACTTCTGTGCTTTTTTCAGACACAATGGCACACATTTTCCTGTGACTTTTGGATAGACTACAGGCATGGTGTGTGGAAGAATAGCCAAAGGATCTCTGTATAAAAAAGCAATGGCCAGGTGACTCTGGCTCTCTGTGGCAGCACGGAACACAAGATCCCTGTGAAGATTAAAACTTGGCTCAGCATGTGACATGGAACCTTCAAATTAAAGGTGAGTTGCTACCAGAGGACCTCACTGCACAGGATCAGGAGTAACAATATGCTACATTTTTCCTAAAGAAGTAATATCTGAAACTATCCTCTTCAAGCTGAAGCTAGTAATTTCACATAAGCATATGGATAGGATTGCTAGTTTCCCTTCACTTCTCTTCTTATCCTTTGTTGCTGATCCTTGTCCTCAGTATATCTATTTGCCATTGCTGACTTCAATGTTATAAAATATTTAGCTTTTTGATGCTAGATCAAATAGAACAAATAACATACATCTACTTTACAGCTAGACTATACAAATTCCTGTACAGATGGATGTTATGAAAGTAAGCAGATATATCACTCAACAAAATTAAAAATAATAACATTGTTGATCAACAACAAAAGAATCACTATTTAATACAGGATTTTCAAAATTCTACATTAACCAGAGTTGTATGTTTCAAGGGAAAAGCTTTTAGTAGCTTGTGCACTGTTTGTACATTAGTTAGAACCAAAGTGAAAAGCAGATTTTTTTAATGAGTCTGCTCTCTGAGGACAGCAAAGAAGCTGAACTGAAATAGCCACATTCTTTCTGGTTTTTTGTTTTTTGTTGTTTTTTTTAATAGGTTGTTATGTTCTAAAACCACAATGAAAAATATCTTCCTCTAAAGTGTGTAATTACATTCTGTCTCTCTCAAATCTCCTCTGGTTTCTGAGCTCATTTAATAATAGTGAACAGATGAGCAAAAGTTAAAAATGAAGGTGCTATCAATTTGATGCTCAGCACATAAATACCTATAATGATAGTGTGCTTGTCAGCATCCATTGTTTCCAGTTCTGCCCATTTTCTATTTCTACAGGGATTTCAGACTAGGCAAAAAGGGCCCCAAGAATCAGAGAATGTGTATATTAGTCTCTGTATTCCCTGAGATTAGATTTTAGATTGCTAAAACAAAAACTTTTACCTTGGAGATTCACATCTGCACAGACCCAAGTCTGGCAAGTCCAGATGGATTTGCCTACTAAGTTTGTTGAGTGAATTAGGGCAACAGGTACAGGCTTACCTCTGCTTTGTCAAAAGCAAAAATCCATTTTCTATGTCACATTCCACTTAACTAATTTTGTATCTAAATGGACATACCATGATGAAATGTTTGTAGAAGGGCAGTGGAAAACTCTGAGAAGATGACTATGGGGAGATTAATGGATAGCATTATATTGTATGGGAAGGAGGGAGTGAAAAGTTTTAAGTCAAAGGGCGTAAAACAAATAATCCCTCATTATCTCCCTTACAGATATTTTGACCTATGATTATTACCTTGTTCTTGCCACCTCTCAAACCCTCCTGGCAGCCACTATGCAATTGTAGGAAGTAGTCAATTGTAAATATTAGAATAGTGGTTTTGCTCTAGTAGGCTGCTCCTCTGATAGCTGTGGGCATGTTTGGCTCGCTGTGTTAAGTGCTACTACAGATTAGAAAGTGGTGTGGCATATGGAGTTTTTCTGTATGCTCGGTGCAGGGCTGGGACACTGTGGTGGAGGGAACCATGCTGCCTTGCAGATTATATGTAAGAGTTATGCTTTAGCTGATAGATAGACCTGGAAGGTTTTGTCAGGACAAGGTTTCCCATATCCCATTTCAAGTGTTGTCTAAGAGGGAGGGCTGATGAGAATCTTGGCCTCTGATCCTGGGTTTGCTGTACAGCTTTGAGTTTATTCTGCACTTTAGACATGCTAAATTTGCATCCATATTCTACAGTCTGTTCTAAAAGAAAGCCTTAAGATGCACTCCAGCATTTGCTGAAAGTGAAGTGACATTACAGACCCAAGCTTATTTTGCTCTTACACTTTAGATCCGATGGGTTTTGTGACAGGGGGACCATGGGGCAGACATATGGGTGTGCCTAAACCCTACCATATACTAGACCTCTCTTGCTGGAAGTACTTGTGCCAAACCTCGGATCTCCCAATATCCAGTAAGGAAACAAGGTGGGCCAGGCAGGGCAGAGTTATTGGCTGCAATTCTAGTAGAAACTGTGTGGTTTATGTGAGTATATGCAAAGTACACTCATAATTTCAATGTCAATTCCCTGTTTTCCTGAACCTTTCCCTTCAAATGAAGACAGGCTCTGAATCTTTGCTAATCTGGCCCTGCTATGCTTTTATTGGTAAAACAGCACATTGTGCTCTGCTTTTAATATATTCATTTCTTAACATTTTAAGTGGGGAAAAAAAAAAAGGTGCCACTGTTCTGTGTAACGTTTAAACATCACTATTTACAGCACAGGCTTCTCCAAATAGGTTGCACTGATGTTGCCCTGAGAAAGCACAGTACAGATGGGACAAGGCTAGGCTGTGACATTTTTTATGAGCAGTGGGAAAATCCCCTCAGGGCAATCATTTGCTTTGCTACACACAGGCATTCCAGGGCAGACTCAACAGCAGTCTCTAGAATACATTCCTCTGGAATACATCCTTGTTATTGGGATGTAAAACGGAGAGCTTTATCAGTGCTATTTAGGCAGTGCTCCCATAGAAATATTTATCCATCATATTTATCCATTGTTTGCTCCTGTAGGGAGATACCCCATGCATCTTAGTTCTGAAAGGAAATTCAGATTACCTTGGGTTGTTTGTTCAATTGTGTTTTGCAGAATTGAAGGTACTTTTCTCTTGCTTTTAGTAGTAACCCCTTAAAATGTTTGCTATAAAGCCAAAATTCCTGGAAATTAAAAAAATGGCATGCCTGCCTTCTGCTTGGACCTGATCTTTCCATGGAAACCTGCCCTTATTCCCCATCCGTCCTTTCTTTGGGTGTCAGAACTTCAAGCCTGTGATTTCTATTGCAGGATTAAAGAAGAGTGTCTCAAAGAATCAGGCTTTGAATAACTACTTGAATTTTGGTAAGAGTGAGGACAAGGGCGAGCCCTGCCCAGCAGCAGTCCTGCTCACAGCCCTTGCTTCTACCCCTTCTCTGTGAGGTTTCCTGTGTGTGGGAATGTACACTCTTGCGTGTACACTTGTGCACCTTCACAGGAAAGTGAAGTTGTTGTGTTCTTCATTCACTGTATTCTACCAACTTTAATGTAATTTAATTTCATGAGGTGCACAGAACTGATATAATAATAAACTATAAGCTATATTCACAAAAGAGAAGGAGGAATAGCAGCTTTTATTCTGTTCCTCTGTCTCATTTTGTATCTCTCTTCATTTTGTTCCGATCAAGTACACTTTGTAAAAGCATCCTCTGCTTTTTTTGTGTGTTAGTTTTATAAGAGAATAAGCTCTTTGGACAGTTACGTGAGTTGGAGTAAAGGTTAAAAAATTAATATTCAGTTTGCCTAAGACCTTTCTTCATATCTGTTTGGATTATCATGCATATCTGATTAGCTTGCTGGGACTAAATCCAAACACAGGGCCTTGTCATGCAATCCAAAAGCAGCCCAGGTAGTAAATTCCTGGTCCCAAGGCCCAAAAGCCACAGATGTCGAGTGCTTGCTGCTATGCAAATACTCCTTACTGGTCCCACTTCCCCCACCCCCTTTTGTTGCAAGTTCTGACTAGGAGGAAAATGCTTGTCACAAGCTCTTATGAGAAGAATTTCTCATTCAGCATCTGTCCCTGCTGGTTAGCACAGCAGCACCAGTGGCGTAGCTCAGAGTGTGGAAAAGGTGGTAGAACCATGGAATTGTTTGTGCATTGAGTCATTCCTGCTGCAAACAGCATAAACTGCAGTTTATTCAGATGTAATGTGTGGGACAGCAGACTCTGAGACTAGATGAAATAAAGGAATGGGTTATGGTTTTTTATTGATTGAATAGATGTTCAGTCAATATAGACCTGAGGCCAGATTTATGTTGTAGCTGAGCCCACTGATTAGTATCACAACTGTGAATGCCACAATCAAATTCTCACTGATTTTAGACATTCCTTAAAAATAACTTGCGAAACTACAAAGTCATATTAGCTTCCTATAGATCTTTCACCTTATTAGTTTTTAGGTTTAATTATATTCCTACTTGTTGTATTTCTCTCCCAGGCCTGACTCCTCCATCTCACAAACATGTGTACAAGTGATGTGTACAGTATATTGAAGACCCAGAGGTGCTTTGCAAGTTGTGGATTTTATTCTCTCTTTTAAGCCATTACCTTCTCACCTGTGAAGGAATGTGATGAGCCAGCTAAGCCAGTTGTCTGGCTGTGTCTCATAACTGCAGCAGTTCAAGGCATTTGAAAGCAAGAGAAGGTTGGGTGCTTCAAATCTTGATGTCCTTTTTTCCAATGAAAAGGTCTTTTCCATCCCCATCACAGAAATGTGCCTAAAGAAACAGCTAGAGTTAGCAGCCTTTATATGTATGCACACATGGGAGAACAGATGCCAGGTAAAAAAAATTAAAAGCCAACTGTGAAAAATGATGGGAGAAGTCATCTGTTTCAGTGACCTTCTAATTCTGCTGTACTGGTCCTCCGGAGCACATTGCTGTCAGTGGCATTTACATCTCTGAACTGAAGGGGGTATGTGGCCATGAGATGAGGGCGTTCATCTCCTTGAATGTGTTAGTTGACTCGGTTCCCCCAGTTCCTGTTCAAAACAGAGGAATATTGATTTCCCAGACCATTTGTAAGATCAAGCTTTTGTCTTCTGCAAAATGTAAGTGCATGAGAGATCACGGTCAGGCTTCACCGCAGTCTTACAGTTAACAATTGACCAGCAGTTCTAGGATGAAAACAAATCAGTTCAAATGAGGGAGGGCAGAGCAGGACAAGACTGTCCTGACTGCATTTCGTGACACCAGCATGCCCCAAGCTGGCCAGTGCCCAGCGAGAACAAAAGCCTCATCTTTCCCCTGGTAAAACTGTTGTTAGGTCCTAGCCAAGACTATGTACAAGTAGATTTTCCACCTTTCAGGAATGAAAAGCAAAAGGTAGAATTATCTTTTACATGCAGTTTCAGCAGTGAATTAATTCTTTCTACTGATATATTTTAGTTTTCTTATAATTATCGCAGTTCTTATGTATCGCTGTCCCCTGTGCCACAACAAATTCCTAATATAGTCATTTAGATAATTATTTCTGAAATCTTGTTTTCCCATATAAAGAAATCAATATAGACATCTTCTGAGGCGGAAAGTACAAACTCACTATACAACTCCGGGTAAGGTTTGCTTTGTAACAATGACCAGATTTTGCCAACTGAAGCTTGTGTGTTCAGTATATTGGAAAAGAACAGTTCTTGCTATTTAGAGTTGATATTTTGACATCACATTTTACTCCAGAAAGAAAAAATAGTTTAAGCTTTATTTGAAAAATTCTTCAAATGTGATTTATCAACTAGGAAAGCACTCAGTTATCATATGAGATTATAAGGTTTGTGCAAGTTTGCATTTTAATAAATAATAATACATCTGCCATGCAGGACTTGTTTCTGGGAGTTGGAGTGGAAGAGCAGATATTGTAACCTCTGCAGTTTTGCTTTTGCCTGAGGCAAGATCTTGGCTCCATGGAAAGCAGTGGCAAATCTTGCATGAGTGCAGGGGCACAGGATTTCATCTCAGATTCTCAGTATTAGAGTGAGCATCATGCACCACTGACCAAAGTCTGTCTCAGCCTCCGTATTATTTATATTGTTATCTATTGGGATGAAGTTCCAGTGCTCACACTACCAAAGAAAATCCTTCAGGTAGATTTATTAACACTAAGGCTAAAGATAAATCTTTAAGGTTTAAGATAAATTCTATTGAGGCTTAAGATAAATGCCTTTTGACCCAAGCACGACATGCATATGCACATGTACTCCACATCTCACGTGGCCTAAGCATTCGATGAATGCAAAAGTACACATTGCTTCCAGAATACTAAAATTTCTTTTTCAATTTTACTTTTCGGTTTCTTTCCACAGTTCAGTGCTAGATCAATAATTGTCTGGGCCCTGAGTGTCAAAAGGGTCTAGCTTCATGATTGTAGCTGTTGGCCTCACTTTTAAATAATTTGGATTTTAATTAGGTTACATTTTAACTGAAAAAAAATCACATCAGAATGAAAACTGATGCCTAGAACATATTGTTCTAGAAATAGTAGTTTCTAGAATGGTATTTGTCTAGAAATACATCATCAGTCTGGGCTAATATGGGGAAAAGGCCAGTAGTGCAAAGATCTCTTTACCTTCCCTATTGTTCCTACCTACAGTAGGAGCTGTATGAGAACTTGATGGCTCCTGACCTGAACACTGCAGGTTACTGTCTTCTCTTTCTCAAGATTTTTTTTTAACTGAAGGCTAGATTCAGCCTACTTCTTTACAAGTTCAAGAATACAGTGTGTTATACATTCTGAATAATGATTTCTCTATGTGTGTTTTAGCTTCTGTTATTCTTCCAATTTCTTCATACGGTTGCTTGTAAGAACAATACTTGCAGCACCCTCATTGACTCCCTAATTAGTGTTTAATAATCTTCTTTACCTTTTTCACTAGCAACCAAGTATTTGTTAAAGACCCACTGAGAATGGAAAGAAGATGAGAGTATAAACACTTTCTTGAAGTAAGTATATTTCCATTTTTCACATGAAACTGCTTTAGCGGATGTTGTTCTTAAAATATACAACTGACATAAACCCAAGGCAGCTACAAGAAATAAATTTCTCACAAAGAATGCCAGCCTACAGAAACATTACAATGAGCTAGAGCATGTTTTTTTAATCACAAATACCCCAAACAGCATGCAATTGCCTTATTTTTGTACAATGCATATAACTAATGCACTGTCAGGAAAAAGAATCCAAATTCCTAAAAATGATTTTGAATAAATAATTATAGCCACCTGTTTAAACGGAATGTCTCAAACACCTAAGGCAGCAGGATCTACAAGAGAATAATTCAGCAAAACAATAGTATCCATCTAAAGTCAAGGTGAACACATGCTGGAAACTTGCAAATGCCAGGGAGTTTATCCAAGACTTGCAGCTTGGCTAGTGGGACAAAGAAGAAAATTGATGATATCTTCGAGGCAGGTACCACGGTGAGACAGTGCTGTTTGAATGGTGACTGATGGCTTCACTTATTATCCCACTGAATAGTCCAGGGGAATAAAATTCTGCATGTGTCTGCAAAAGAGCCACCCTTTTGAAGTCTTGGATCCCAGGCTACGTTCTTTCAGGCTGAGTTCATTCATAGCTGAATGTTATTCATCTTCCAGTAGAGACTGTAAACAAGTGGGAGTTTCTTCCTTGTGTGGATGATGCCGTTCCCCCCTCGATACTTTGTATTTAGTCAGGGTTACCTGATTTTTCTTTCTTTTTTATTTTCTTTTGCAGTGATAATCTCTGTTTGGTGTCTTTGTAGTTTATGGGCTGAGGGAAGGAAGGATGGACACAGTAGTCAATGTGCCTGCAAAGTTTGCTTAAAACCTCTTCTCTTTGACATTGGCTACTGCCATTCCCTGTGCAGAGGGGGGGGGCAGATGTTGATACCTACAGCTCATTAACTCCTCTGATTTAGTAACAGCAAAAGTACTTTTATGAGAGACAGAAATGACTCATTGAGTTAAGGAGGCTTGATAGAGTAACCCAAAATGTAACAGAAGGCAGAAAGTTTGGGCAAAAACTTTTTTTATAGTATTTCTTATTCTAAATTCTAATTGGCTTTATCAACAAGTTTGTTTTCGTTTGTATCAGGCTGCAAAAATTCCAGATTTTGGAAACAGAATAGATGAGAAGGGAATAATCTGAATGCTTATTCAAAGTTTGAATGCTCTCTACAACAATAATTGTCAATGTAGGAAAGGAAATACAACTATATTTGTTGTCAATAAACCTTCAGTAAATTGATTCTTAAAATCATTGAAACACGAAGTTTAGCTTAGTTACTTGTGTAACAGTGCAGAAGCTACTCCTAATGCGACTGTAGGAATGGGACCTGAATGTAAGATTTAGCCCTGTTTTTGAAGCTGCTTTCCTGTGTTGACTTGATCACTGATTCAAACCAAGTGATGGACCAAATTAAGTTTTTAAATATTTGAAATGTGTGAAAGAAGAGATAATAAGCACATACTATTTTTTCTAGGGAATTTCTATATGTTGCGCATTTTATCAGTCTCTTTTTATGGTAATCCAAATACTTCTGTTCCAACTAACAGTTGAAAATGATCCTAAATACAGAAAGTTTTCAGATAATTCAAAATGTTCTGAGAGCCTCCATTCTGCCCTGCATTTTGGAAATGTTCTCCCAGACTGGGAAGCAGACTGGTCAGGAAGAATGCACAGAACAGGGAACCAGGAATGACTGGGGAACCTTCCAGTGACCCGCTGCATAGCCTTGTCAATCACTCTGCTCCTTGCCTCTTTTCCTTCTCACACTAAATGACCCTGGGTGCAAGTGAGGGCAGGAAGCTGGGAAGCAGCACGGCAGGATCCTTGGTGTCTTTCTCAAGTCTGCCTTTATGCAGACAGAAATGTGACCGTTCTGCAGGCACTTTGCTCCTCCCCAGGCAGGGAAAGGGTAAGAGCTGCCTTAGCAAGTTCAGTGTTAAGACTTTACAGTTTCCAGCAAACAGATCCTCTCTGATTGTGAAGTGGATCAGGTTTGTTTCCTTTTGCAGATGTAAAAACAAGAGGTGACTTGAGAGGTTCTCAGTTGTGCTTTTGTATCTTAGGAGGATGTGTCTGGTAGACTATTAGTCAGTCTTGTTCTCTCAGATCAATAATGTATCTTTAAAACGCCACTCAAGAAATCTCTCTGTAGAAAAAGAACTAGAGCAAAACTATGTCTGTAGCTCAAGCTTCTAAATAGCCAGGTTGTGCACTAACCTTTAGACCATAACTTTAAAATAGGAGCTAATGAGGCTCGAGCTCCACCAGACAATAAGAAAGTGCTGATGTGAAAGTTGCCAAATATCTCTACTGCATCTCACAGGATAAGTTCTGTAATTCATTTTATAGCTTCATCCCTATTAAGCCATAACCCATATCTGGTAAATCTTTCCCAGACCACTCTGGCTCTTCTTCTGTGGGGCATATACAACCCTTCATATCACTGCTGACTGGGTCATTCTTCATATCTTAAGGCCAGATTTCAGTTCATGTGGGCTTGCTATCTTCAGTGATTTATGCTGAAGAGGGGAAGAATAGGTCTGAACTTGGATGTGTGGAATGCATGTCATCTGTTTTTATAATGTTGGAAGGGAAAGTATGTCATATTGTTGCTGTTCCTAATTATTAGCAAATCTTGCTTTACTGAGAATCTCTGTGCTTTTAAGTATCTGAGATACCTCACACCTCTTATCTCCAACCCCCTCCTCATCCACCAAATTCTGGAAACCTTCTAATGAACCATAAAACAGAATGAGGAATGAACTGAATGTGGTGAAGACCCACAGCAAAATTTCTGCAGCCTTCGCAGTCAGGCCCCAAAAATGCACACTCATCTGTCTCTTCTGGTATGGCAGGAGAAATAATAAATCAAAAGTCTCTGAGACAATTTTAGAATTAACCAGTTTATGAAAAATTTCTGATTATGTAAGTGGCTGCCAGTGATTTCTGAATGGTGAGAAGATTGACAGAGCAGTGAAGACCAATGAAGCCTTTGTCTTGTCCATGTCTGATGGAAAATAGAACTTTTGGGGTTTTACCTGTGTTCACAAAACTACTGAAGTAGGTTTGTAGACTGTTTTCTCTAAATATACGTAGCTGCTGTACCTGAGAAAGGATAGATGTTATAATGACATGAAGAATTAAATATTGATAGCACAACAAAGAGCAAAATTCTGACTTCATCTGCTTTGGTACAGCCATATCACAGCAACACTGAGTGGCCATTTTTGTTCATCTTCAGCCAGTTTATATGCATGGCTTTGTACTGTGCATTTTTACACACCGTGCAGGAGCCTGGAGCTCAAAAACCAGCGCTGTTTGCCTTGTTGTTCTCTACCTTTCTCCCGCAGGACTGGCAGAAGCACTGTCTGCTGGTGTGTCAGAAAGGTTCTGCCACTGGGGTTCTGTGACTTGCCCACAACAGCCTCCGTTGACGCTGCTTTACTGTCTTGCCAAAACAAGGTAGCCTCAGGTGAACTGCCTGCTGACATTGGAGTCTCGCCTCAGACAACTCTGGAGATATGCCCAAGAGCTGTTTCAGACAGTGCTTGTTGGCTTAGTCCAAACTCATGCCAAGAATCAGTTTCAATGTCTGGTGGCACAGACCATTGTGTTCTGGGGCCTAGGAACATTCCTAAAAATGCAAGGTATTTCCCACATTGATGGATCCCAAGCTGGTACAGAACTTGTCTTGATAGAGATGTTTTAAAAGTACTTAAAGAGTATTAAAAATGTCAAACATGTCAACAAATTTAGTTGTTATTGCAGTGGAGATGGACAAGTGTAGCTAGAAAATTGAAATATGATAGTATTGAGACTATGCAGAAAGTTTCCTGTCACTCTAGAACTCCAACGAGTGTTGAAGTTTTACCACCTGAGCTGATGGTAGGAATAACTAGATGTGCTGCTTTTTTATGGCTGTGCAGTACCGTTGCGGGAGGGTATTTGTTCTCTTCTCCTAAATTACAGGAAAAATAAATGGAGAAGGAAGGATATGTAATTTGGAAAGAACTGGCAGTGAAAATTATTTTTTTCCCTTAAAATTACGAAATACTCAAAAACTCAACTTTCTGTTGAGATTTGAAATGGAAATTGGGTTTTGTTGTCCTAAAACTTTGTTAAACCGGGAAGGCATTTTCTGCCCAACTCTAAGCAAAGTATTGTGACAGACCTTCAAACAGAACATCACCAACAGGCCAGAAGTGACTCTGCAGCCCACCAGAAGTCCTAGAGAAAACTTGGTGGTACAGAAAAGGTTGGCTCCAATTTGCAAGAAAAGAAAGTCTTCATGGCTTTAGAAGTGATGAAAGATAGCTGAGTAAAGGCTCAAGGAGCTGTGTCTGCAGCAAGGGAAGTGCGCGGACAGATCCCTGTATACAATAGTGCTATGAGATGTGAAATTGCTAAAATAGCCCCTGCCTAATGTAATCACCTTTCAAAGAATATTTGAGAGGCATTTTGTCAGTGAAATATAAACAAAAGCTATGTTTGAAATTCGAAACTTGTCTAAAGTAATTTTTCTTTCAAAGGCTGTTTCCTCTGCTTGTGTTTGTTCTAGTGCTTTGAAAAGGCATCTTTTTAGAGGACAAGCTATTTTTAATTCTTTACTAAAAAAAAGGCAACCAAACAAAAACCTTTGATAAAGCCATAAGGAACACCAAATGCATCTCTGAAAAGCTTTACTTTTCTAGCACAACAGAAACTGCATAAAAGCAGCCGTTACCCAAGAACTTTTAGGCACTTTTTCTAGAGCAGAGATCTCAAGAGAACATCACGCATGGTACCAATAATTTTTTGCCATTTACAAATAAGCTGTACCAGGACAATAACTTCAGATCTTAGTACAATTTCTCATTCTAAGACATTCCAGCTTGCATTACAAACCAGTACCATGATCCCTTAACTGTGCCTGTGTAAGACTCCTGTTGGCTTCAAAGGCAGTGCTGTGTTCAGGCTGACACAAGATTGTGACCTTGACCCAGAGACAAATTATTTACTGTGGTCACTTCAATTTGTGCAGAACAGGAACTGCTGAAAAAAAAGGGAGCAAACTGCCTAATATTGTCTATATTAGCTGTTGCTTAAGGCAGGAAAGTAAAAATCATAAACCACAAAAAAAACCCTTACTTATTTCTGCAACTAAAATTTTGTTGGATATTGAATTATGGAGAACATAAGTCAACAGTTGAGCTAGGATTCTGAATACAGCTAAATCTAGGGTCTCTCTGGTATCCCCTGATATCTCTTACAATTACTGATGATCACCTTTGGCACCTTGAACACTGAAGTTTATGAACACTAGGAATGGTGACACATAGTTTCTCATGGCTTTTGTCTGGTGTTGGACTACGAGTCATGACAAGTTTTTTGCTGCAGGTGGCCCATTTATATCTGCTTTCCTTCTCAGTTGATTGTTGTTTAATGAGACCGTTCATCTTGCAACTTTTCTTATGGCAGGTCACACTGGGGGAGAAATGACAGGACTTCCCTCCTCTACCCTTCTCCTTATTGTTCATTGCTTGCAGGAACTTGCTGATCCTTTTCACATCTGTACTTCATGTCTTTCTTGTAAATTTTAAGCAGTTGCTTGTTTCAGCCATCACCCACAAGTTTTTAGAGAGAGTTGTGAATATATCATGACTGTGTGATTTGATTTACTGGAAACTGAGGGGACAGAAAAAGTCACTGGTGCTATTTGCAGGCATTGGTGGAAATCATCTCAGAAGAAAACCTGTTAATTTGTGGGCACGAGCATAGTTTCTTTGTTGCAGTAGGAATCACCAGAAAGGTTTCTATTGTATATTCTACTCTTTTTGTGTTTGGAGAGTGAAAAAATATCAGAGTCTTATTCTCCCTAAAAGGGCATACACCACAAACCTCCTCAGACCCTTTACTTCCTAGGAAATCCTTGATTATACAGTGTTGGAAATCACTATAGAATATACTGTGAGTTTAAATTAGCATTTCCAGTCTGATAACCAGGACCTTTGGCAGACACAAACAGAAACTTGAAAGATTACAATCTGAGTGGATTACTACTCAGGTGCCAGGAAGAAGAAAATTGAATCAACCCTTTGCAAGCAAGGGATGTTTTTAATATGCATGAGTTTTGTCTTTTTGTAATGTTTAACACGATGATTGCAATAAGAGATTATTAATCCTATAGAATAGTATATAAACTTTCGGAAAACCCAGTAAAAAAAATCCTGATCAATAAGTTAGGGTTTGTTGCGTCTCTCTCAGTTGCCAATAATACAGAACTGGGGGGCAGGGACTGAATTGCAAGCTACCAGGGGCTTCCACTGCCAACTCCAAGAAAAGTGTCACCCCACTGTCATTTGATGGCTTTATCCTGCTATAAATGCCCACTCAGATGGCCAGCTGCAGCCTGGGATTTAAGAACTTGTGGAAATGAATTATGCGTTATTTATCAGTCATGAATACATGAAAGAGAAATCCAGCCTGGCAGTTGCACAGTTACTTTACATGCCTGGTTTCCCATGAAGCCTATCTCCTATTTTGATTCTTTCTTAGCTGTTGTTTCTAATTTTTGTGAAGGCTTTGGGAAGCTTGTTTTAGTTGCAGTGAGTGAATTGTCTTGGCAGAAATGAGGGAAAAGTTAAGAAAGGGTCTGCTACATTGTGCAGATGTTGTACATTGACTTAATCAAAAATATATTAATATAAATAGACTTCAGACTTCATCTCCTCTCTCTTTCCAAGCTAAAAGCCACCCATGGCTGCAGTGATACCAAGGGCTGTTGGGCAGCACAGCGGAGTTGGCGGGGCTCAAGGTGGTGCCTTGAGAGGCTACCTGGAACAGAGGCTAGACAGTGTTAAAGGAATAAAATAGGTATTTATTAAAAAGGCCTTCAAAGAATACACCTTGGGCAATACAAGAGCCCAGCTGAGGCTACACCCAAGATCAATGACGGATCACAAGTGGTAACACATTTATAGGTTTTAGTCCGTTTACATATTAGGGTTAATTGTCCAATTACAGCTTCAGGTTATGTAGTCCCATCCTCCCAGTTTGCACCCCTCAATTCGCTGTTGTTTATACTCTTTGGGCCTGAAGCTGCAACGGCGTCCTTGGTTCTCAGGCTGGAAAAGGATTGTTTTGTCTAACTAAACAAAGAGAAGTGAAGAGAACTTGCTAACACTTTATATGAAGTTCAATTATATACTAATGCTGTACAAAATCTGGAAAATATGAAAGCTAAAACTTAAGGCATCAAGGGTGCACGGCCCGGCACAGCACTGCACGCCCCTGTTTGCTTTGTGGGAGTGAACAGGCGCTGGGAGTTCGTTGGGATTTTACTGCTGAAGCTTTCTAAAGCGGTGTAAATGTGTGTTCACAAGCTGTCGGGCAGGCCTATAAAAGCAGGACCATATAATCGAGGTGAAAATTGAGAAAGTGATTTATTTGGTTCTCGTCCTCGTCAGTGAGGACGAGAACCGCCTGTCCCGCCCGGCCGGCCGCCGCTCAGCCTCTCACGGCGGTAGCGGGGCTGAGCGCTGGAGGAGGCGGGGGAGCGGGGGGAGCTTCTGCGCCGCTGCGGACTCGGCCGGGCCACCCGAACCCCGCGGGGCCGGCGCGCAGCAAGCCGGGCTTCTACCGGCATTCGGGGCCCGCCGGAGGTCTGGTTTGGTTCGTACACTTCAAAGTAGTCCTTATAAATATTTGTCTGTTTGAGGGCGCCCCACAGGCAAATGCGCTGGGAGATGCTCCCGGGGCTCTCGGTTCCCAGCCTTTGGCGGCCTGCAAGCCGGAGGGCTCCCGTTCCTCCGGCGCGGAGCCCCTCAGCGCACCCGGGTCCGTGAGGCTGGAGGGCTGGACAGCTGCGGATGGCTCCCTCACACAGGCACGGAGCAGGGCCCGGCACCTGTGGTGTGGGCAGGGAGAGGACAAACGGGTGACAAACGGTGGGCCTGAGAGGGTTGTGTAGCAGAGCCTCCATCTTTCTTGAAGATAGACCGGCCGTCCGATGCCCCTGCACCCCTCAACCTGTTCTCTAGCTGATATAGCTACATATCCTGCAGATCGGAGGAAAAAACCTGGTGGTGAAAACCTGGGAAAACCGCTTCCACTTTTTGGTATATAGATGCTGACATAGCCTGCCAGAGGCAGGCTGAGGAGGCCGCAAGCCGTTGACGAAGTTAGCAATGCTGCTCGCCCTCTCCCATCCTGTTACAAGGATCAGCCTTTGCAGGAAGAGTCGACGCGTTGTGATAGCGGCGGCAGCGTTTGGGGAGGCCGGGAAGAGTCCACCCGAGGAGAGTATGCGGGGAGAGTGGGAAGGCCCCGCGCCTCGGGCAATTAACAGGGTCGGGTCACCGGCCTGGTGGCGCTCGGTAGTTGTGATCTGTGGAGTGCCCAGGGGGAGGCTGCTTCGGTGCCCGGGTTCAGAGCTTCGGCTATACACAGGTGCGGGAGGTTACCTCTCTGCAGGGGATGGGGATGGACCCTGCGTTGTGGCGGCGTGCGAGAAGAAGGGTGCGGAAGGCCCGGCTCATCCAAGGGAAACCACGGCGGGGACTGCCAGGGGCGCTCAGCGAGCCGGGAAGTGTTCTTTAGCTGTCCGTGTCCCGGCCCCACACCCTTGGGCAGCGCCGGCCCTCCCCTCCTGCCTAAGAGGTGACGCCGAGTGCAAGCGGGGCAGAAATTTCGCCGGCACCGACATGACAGGGGTAGCCTCCAGCCCTGTATATCGCCGAGCTGGCCTCTGGCCGCGCCACGTTCCGCGGCACCTGCCGCCCTGCCCTGGCCCGGTTCCCGCGGGCACTCGTGTCGCGCCGGTGCCGCCGTGAGTCGCCGGGGCCAAAAGTATCAAATCCCGAATGCTACTAACACTGCCCTCCCGGGGTGGCAGGAGCAAGTCCATCCTCTCCCCATATCGTAGGAGTCGAATCCCGGCTCCACCTGCGTGGAGGCTTCCCCGTCAGTCCGCCGCCTGACGACGCTCAGTGTCCCCTCCTTTCTTACTGCGGCAAGCCGGCAGGGCTACGGGCTGCTGCCAGTAGGAGCAGCAGTGACCACCTGGGAAGGGATTGCTGCCCGTCTCACCATCGGATCGGCTTGAGACTGGCCAGATTGGGTGCCTGGAGCTCAAGCAGGGCTGGAGCCGCCGGGGCGCGGAGTGCCGCCAGCTCCCCCCTTGAGGCGTGCTCGCGTCTGGGCGCCCATTCGCGGTCCCTCAACCGGATCAAGTCAGTTCTGTGAAATTCCTCGGAGCTGACCGTCAGGGTGCCCGAGTTCTCTTCAAAGAGGCTTAGGAAAAGCACAGGGCTGAGAAACTTTGAGAAAGTTGGGTAAATTTGTCCCATTTTATGAGGGGAGACTAAAAAGCCGCACGCCATGACCCCCTCTTAGGTGAGAACACGCACGGGAGCCGCAACTCCACCTTGTCCTGGCTGCGGAGGGAGAAGCTGCAGCCCGAGAAATCCCGCCGTATCTCGTTCAAAATAAGTTGATGCAAAGTCAAGACGCTGACAAACAGGCTTTCCCCGGTAAACGCGTGCAAAGACGCCTCAGAAATCGGGAGGCTGTCGTTGTTTATGTCCATCTTAGCGAAGAGGAATGTGCAGAACTGTTCCCAGGGACAGAACAAATACCCGCTAAGAACCAAAGGCGCCATAAGTTGTTGCACAAATGAATTGATCCGGTAACCGCTAGAGCTATAACATCCTTATTTATGCTTAAGCATGTGACACAATCTTCAAAATGTGGTAGCTCCAAGTTACCACCTCTTTATTACTTACACAAGCTAATAGGTGAAGCTACTTCTACCTTCTTTACTTGAAGGAGGCACAAAGAAGCAGACAGGTAATCCCGCGCTGCTAATTATTGTGATGTGATGGGTTGTGAAGGGAGAGGTTGTAGTGGAAAATGGGAAGACCGATTATGAAATCTCGCAGTTTAGCAAGTAGTGACCATCTCAGACCTCAAGATTATTTTTTCTTAAACTGCGGATGCCAGTATGTTAGAAAATCTGGCATCTTATTTGCCAGCGAATTAACCCGTTTATTCTGTCCCAAAGGATTATTTGATAACAGGATTTATTTTTTTTTTCTGTAACAGATTTGAATTCTCACCTAAATGTAATGTTAGCGTTTTAGATCGAGCGTTTAGCTGTTGCGCTTCAGGATGGGGAGAGAGGGAAGCAGTAGCTCTCTCTCCCGCTCCTGTGCTCTGCGGTACCGAGAAAGATCGCACTCAGTGCTGAGAGCGGAGCACAGAATTTTGCCGTCTCCCGCGATGAAGTTGCGGTAGTGTTGCAGTTCCTCTTCTGTGAGGCTTGCCAGGCTTAAGGCAAGAAGTGTCCCGTATACAAAACGATCAGAATATTTACAGGTAATTGTGACTGTCAAATACTTCGTTGCATTGACAAAGCGCAGAAATCTTGGAGCGTTTCGTCTTTCGAGGGGTGGGAGGGTGCGGGGGCTTGGGACCCCTGCGACGGGCATCGGCGCTGGCCCGTTCGGCCGGGGAACTGGGGGGCTTCTGGATCCCAGCGAAACTCTGCCAAGGAGGAGATAACAGTGTCACTCCGCAGAGACGGTGTGACTGAAGGGCTCTTCTTGGGGCAGAAGTGCAGCGGTTCATGGAACGGAGTAAGTGAGAGCTGCTGTCCCCACCAGGGACAAACTCTCTTGTTAGATGCTGATTTAGTTGGAGCGATTCCGTCACGGGGAGCACACGAGCACTGCGTCTGCACTGGTTTTATAATGGGATTTCAAATGGTGGATAACTCTCACCCGTCCCTTTACAAACCTGAAATTTGTCACGGGGCGCGCTGGCTGCGCGCAGGCCGGCGTCCCCTCCGGCGGAGGGGGGCGTGGGGCAGAAGGGGGCAGGGCGGCCAGGGGAGACGCAAGGGCTGGAGGAAGAAGAATTCCACCAGACTGGAGGTGGAATTGCTCTCGCTGCGTGACACCGGTGCTTGGCGACAGTGGTTCCTTGCCTGGGCACCGTGGCCGCGCAGTTTCCGAGGCCACGGCGGCTCCGCCGGCGGCGGCAAAGGCCGCACTGCGGGGCTGGGAGGTGGCAGCCCCCGCCAGCGGACGGGCACTTCCTGCCGGCCCCCTCCGCGCCCTGTTTGCTTCTCAGGAACGGGGCGCGGGTGGCACGGAGACAGCGTCGTCAGAGACTGTGGAAGCAGAAGGGGATCAGCTCCGCGGAGCCCAGAGGGCGAAAGGCGGGCAGGCTTAGTGTGTCCCCAGTTCCCAGCTGCCCCGATATCTGCCCGCCCCGGTATCTGCCTCATAGGCTTCTGCTTCGTTCCGCCGCATCGAGAAGCCACGTCCAGATTGAAGGACGCCGCCTCGGCAAGGCTACGGGGGCTGCCTCGGGCGGCGGGCCACCTTTTGGCCACCCTTTAAGGTGCTGGGAGCGGGCAGACAGCCGCGAACCCCGAAGGGGCCCTTTCACGGGCCAAGTACAGACTCAAGCCCCGAAACTCTTTTTAAGTATTCGTACATATTGGCTGGCCAAATTTTGAGGCCACGGCAAAAGACGATAGGATTGTTTGCAGGAGGAAAAGCGATAGGATTTGGCCGTTTCCTGACCCTGGTCCCCATGTGTGACCCCTCTGCAGACAGCGCCTTACTGAACCCCGTTGGTAGCAGTACAGGGCTTGCGAAAGCCCTAAGAGACCGAGCGTTACCCTGTCAGCTTTCCATCTGCGGTGATTCCGCTAGGGAGAAGCCACGCTCGCGGCGCGGCCGGGTTGATCTGAGCTACCTTCTTCTTGCAGGAGCCAGGCTACGGGATATTTGCAGCTTGTGGGTGTTAGGATATTAGGATGCGTTCAACGGCGTTTTCAGCCTTTATAGTTCAATAATCCCCTGTTGTTTATCTTCACTCGAAATCCCCTTCACTGTCTGCTTTTTTTTTTTTTTTTTTTTTAAGCAGATCCGCAGCCTTCAGTTACTTGCACGGAAAACTCAAAGCCTTCAGCCGGGCATCTCAGCTGCCGGCCGGGCTATTTTGTCACAGGTTGCCTTGCCCTTGCCTTCAGCCCAACAGCGGGGAGCGAGGGTGGGAGTTGGGGGCCGGCACCGGGGCTCCGCGCGGTCCCTCCACGGCTCTGCTCCCTGAGCACCATTTCGCGTGGCAGGAGCCGACAGGAATTGCCGACAGGAACTGCGCCGCAGAGCAGAGGGTTCTCCCTACGCATTTACTGAAGTTTTAATTAACATGGGCGTACGAAGATAAGAGAGGCAAAGTTTGGGTTAGGGAGGAAAATGGCACCCTGCTCTGTCCAAAGGACAGTGGCTAACGAGCACCTCTTCCTGAGCGCGGCGGGGTTAGGGCTGAGCTCAGCTCCTTGGGAAGCTCACGGGGAGGGGGCTCGGAATAGGCTCTGTTCTCCCGGTTCTGAGGTCCTTACTCGCATGTGGTCTCCGCCGGTAGTAGGAACTCGGAGAGCTCTTGAGCCCTGCGAGGCGATGGTGTCCAACTTGGACGGGTGATTTGCTTCTAGGTCGGAGCCTGGCGGGGCAGCAAGGATGCTATCATGCTAATTGACGTAAATCGTTGTAATTAAAACGATTCATGCCTCGGGGTACGAGTCGTCAGCCCTGAACGCTCGGCATGTCCTGCAGAGCTCCGCCGTCACTCGTTATCACTCCGTGGGAAAGCACGGTTGAAAGGGAAAAGCCGGCTTCCCCGACACCCTGCGTCCCGTGGGCACATTAGGGGTGTAAAGGCAGGCGCTGGGCTGGGTCCCGGGCCGAGGGTGGCGGCTCTCTGCTGTAGCCCCTTGCCGCATTCGTTCACGCCTCTGCTCGGGCAGTGCGCGGCAGGCGCTCGCTTCCCGTCCTGGCGCCGCTCGCAGCGGCCACCTCGGGGTGAAGCGGGGGACACCGCCCGGCCCGGGGCAAACGGCGCTGGAGTGGCCTTAGGCTGCGGCAAAGGAGCAGCCGCAGTTGGTGTTCAGATGGAGGGGTTTGTTAAGTTACTTCTCTCTCGGATCTAGAGAACTTTCCTTAATTGCAACGAAGGCGGCGAAACTCTTCCTTTATTTCCAGCTATAACCTGCTAATTTGAAGGAAAAGAACCACAGGACACAGGCGCTTCAGTCTGTGCTCTCTGCTCCTGACAGTTTACAAACCTAAGCAGAATTATTTTAAAGAAACCATGCAATACTGAAGAGTCTCGCAAGTCTGTTAAGGTGAGGTGGGTCGATGAGCTTGCTATCTCACGGAGGAAATCCCTTGCGGTTAGCACTGCAGCGTGTGATTGCGGGAAAACGCTAGCCCGGGGCCAGGGGGAAAGCCAAGATCTGGAGACGTGTGTGAGGAACACGGGAGGCTGCAGATCATTGTGGGGAGCCGGAGGGCAGGAGACAGCCTAGCAGGACTCCGGCAGCGGCCAGCTCAACCCCGCACCAGACGTCCAGCCGGCCCGGCCCGGCCTGCCGCTCAGCCCCATTCCCTGCGTCCGCCTCGGCCGGGGCTGTGCTGCCTCCGGGGCACCGAAATACGGTGTAGTAGCGTATTACGTGCCGCTCGGCTCCGGCCGAGTCGTTCCGTTCCCTGTATACGTCTGACTGTACAGATTGCTTCTCTATTGTCCGCAGCTCCTTCTCCATATAAACGAGCGTTAACAGCAAAAGGCTCATTAATAAAACCGCTGGGGGGAAAGATGGAAGCGCGGGTAGGTCTGCAGAGATACTGCTGTGCCGAAACCCTTTGGTCGGAGCCCGGACGCCGTAAAGACGCTTTGGGTTTTTTTTTTTTTTT